>JAKSZP010003953.1:0-396055 GCA_022478985.1 Massospora cicadina
AGTGGGTTCACACCAAATCCTAGCAAAAGTGTTAGCAAAAATAAGGGCCTGGTTGACCTCAAAGATATCATAAGCGGCAACCTCAGGACCAGTTGCAAGTGTGGACAGCAAGTAGGCATTCATGAGCTCTGACATTGAGTTGAGCTCAAGACCCAACAAAGCCATGCTGCCCACGCGAAGGGAGGAAGCAAGACTTTTCAAAGGGAAGATGTTAAAAAGCAAAAACAAGAAGTCTGGAAGAAGATCCCCATATGAAGAAAATTGATCTCAGATCAGGGTTTCTTTGGACTGAATGGCTTCAGAAGGCTGAAGAGATATTAAATATGTTGAAAGGGGATCCTGCTCAACCCATCAGGATGTTTGACTAACTGCACCTGAAGCCACAGAGGCTTGTTCAGGTTGATCAATTGGTGCTATCACAACGAGTTGCAAAACCAAACTTTCTAGTATTGTTGAAGCATATCTGGTTGACCCAGCTTGAGGAGCCATGGGCAACATGCCCAAGTTGACAATAGCTTGCCGCATGGACTTGCTTAGCCTTAGGAAGGCTCATTGGTCCAAGGCGGAAAGGCTATTGAGATAACATTCATACTTGGAGGAGCGCGAAAAGCCAGACACTATGACCCGAGAAGAAGGGTACCCGCCGCTTATATCCAGTCAAGGCGGGGGAAGTGTTGAGTAATTGACTGGACTTAATCGTCGGATATTTGATAAGGACATAATAAGGTTATCTGTTAAAAAAACTTATTATGGATCATATCAGATACCAGCGATTATGGACCAGGTATATTCTAAGCTTATGCAAAGCCTAGAATCCGCGGCCTAGCAATTTCACTTAATTATATTTAACTATGATGACATGGGCTCAAGGGCTTTGCTGGTTAGGTCAGACTTAGATTAAGTTTTGACTTAATGACTCAGGCACGTGGGCTTTGTTGGTCTATGTAAAAATTAGTTTTTAATGTCAGTTGAGTTTTTGATCAAATTAATTACTAATTAGTGATACAAATCGCCTTGGTATGTGCTGCTGATTTCATGTGAAAGTGAATTGGTTCAGCTATTTTAGAGATGTGTACAAAACGCCATATCAAGAATGTGACGGTGTTTACTCCGACTCTGAGGCTGAGCATGGTGCCCTGAGTCAAAGTATTTGTAGATGTCCTTACAAACTTTTTACATGGCCAAGGGCCACTGAAAGTAAGGTGTCATGGGTAAGATGTGGTTAACATCAAACCCTATAAATAACCCTTGTATTTACACTAATAAAGACATCTTTTAACTTCTGGATTAAGTTTATAATTTATCTTATAAACTTTTTGCGTTATCACTTTATTTTATATTAAAGTCAATTTTCACTTGGGATCAGTAGGACCAGGGCAGCGTGCCATCATCCAAGTGAAACAACCGGGTATACAATTAAAGTATTACCAAAAAGCTATATCATAAATTTAAAGCACCATCCTGTCTATTGTCCTCACACAATAGACGCTCAAAGCTGCAGTTTCCACCAAACAATGAACCAGCCATCAAGCGAAGCCCAAATATTCAACACCCACCTTAGGAGAGGGGCCCACCTTTTGTGGAGCACCGTGGCGCTCTCATCTAAGCAAGGGATGGTAACTGTGACTCCACCAGGAAATTGTGCATGCATGGTAGAGTCTAGGAGGTTAGTGGCGATGTCAAATCAGCGCCACCAGCCAATCCCTAAAATAACAGGGTATAGGAGGTCTTTATTGAGAGGAAGCTCTCAACAAAGTAACCATCACCTGCAATGAAAAGGACAGGTTTTAACAACCAATAACTTGGAATGGTTTAAGATGCTATACCATTCACAAACTGACCAACTCCCAGGGGTAGCTCCAGGGCCTCTGCCAACTATTGGCAGATGAAGCTTTCAGTTGCACCAGTATCCACTAAAGCAAGTGCTTGAAAGTTCTTCCCTGAAGAAGAAAGAGTAACCATGAACAAGTAAGCAGTGGAGGGTTTATTTCCCTCAGAGCCAAGGGATGACAGGATGGCTCTAAGCCCAGAGGACGGCGTATGATGTGGAGTTTCCCTTAAAGTTTTTCCCCATATGACTTCACACTACCATAAAGTTGTCCATAGGACTTAAATGGTGTGGGGTAACTTAATACTCTATGTTTGGTGAGAGGATATTTATCACATGAGACTACACCAGTCAGGACATCCAAGCTTTTGGTGGGTCAGCCACAGCTATCTCTTCTTCAATCATCCTCTCATGTTTCTACTCAATTCTGAATGGAGTCTGTTACAAGAGGTGACTTTGGAGCGATAGGAAAGAGTTGTTCAACTGGGCCAACTGGGATGACAGATTGGACAGAAGGCATATGTTCCAAAACAGCAACAGCAGGTCCATACCCTGGAGGAAATGAATGCTCTGAATCAAATGGGTTAGACTTACTAACCCCCTCTACTTTGAGGACAAAAGTGAGGGGTACTCCATGGAACGCAGCGGTGCAGGCCAGTAGTGAGGGGACCCCACCTATGGTGGAGGTTTCAGTCTCACCTTCCAGCGAGCTCGCTGATGGTTTCAAGCAGCATTGGGAGAGTATGGAAGTAGGGACTTCTAGAGTCATGTTGTAAATGTTTATAACGGCCAGTGGCTCAGCTGGATATGTCACCACTGGATCAGAAACATGTTGGTGCCCCACAGTGATGGAGTCATCAAGTTCTAGGATCCGGAGTTCAGCGGTACTTAGTTTTGGTGGCACAGAGGCTGATAGACAACAGGGATGCAAGGATGGAGCATGTCCCAGATAAGGAGGGGGGTGGGTTATCCCATATGACAAGGGAAGCACCAGTATTATCTAGGGACTTGCGGAGAAGGGCCAATTTCAACCGTTCAAGATATTCCAACCTTGATGCTCACACTTGAAACAGGCGCAATTATTGAGCTGTAGTGAGGTCTCCTTGGGACAAGTTTAAAAAGGAGTTATAGTACTCAAAGGTACCAGGGGGATACTTGCAGGGCTTGACAAAGGTTTTCAACGCTGGGAGAGATTACAGTAGGGATCTATTATTCTCACACATGGAGAGTAACCATTGGTGAGATCCCTCTAAAATCTTACGGAGCAGCAGCTGGAAGAGGACGTCAGCTAAGTCCTTGCCTTGAGACTTCTGGTGGTCCCTAAGGCTGGACAACGTGTTGAAGATCTCATTTTTAAATTTGAAAATCATGTGAAAAGTGGAGAATAAGACTGGTAGTGGCAGGTACTGCACACTTCATGAGCGTCTTGAGTGAGGATAGCCGCGCAACACCCTCAGCACACCCTCTGAGGAAGGTAACAACCAAGGCCAGAAAGGATACAAAAGTGCCAGCCCAATGGACTGCTTCAACGGGTGACAACTCTGAGAGGTTTGGACTAACTCTAGCCACCCAACAGTAGAAGAAACTCACAAATAAATTCAGACTTTTCTCAAATAATGTCATGGAAACTGGAGCGCAGGATGTCGCTTGAGGGAAAGACACAGGCCAAAGGTGATACAACAAGGCCAAGTGACCCAACAAAACGAAGAGATGTCCTAAACTGTCAGTATTGTGTTTACATATAAATCTTTGGAGCAAAACGCACACCAAACTGGCCACAGCCATCAGGGACAAGAGGCCCTGGGAACTGGGAAGGGTGGCGTAAGATCTAAGGTAAAGGCCAGAAAAATAGGAGGAGGTGGAGCTGGCAGAATAGGTGGCAGAGTGGGTGGAGGGCTCACGTACAGCAAGGGGTGCAAAGCAGAGCGGAAAACAAACTCCAGCTATCACAGATCTTCAGAGAGGTATATTTTTTGTTGAAGAAATCAAAAATTATATAGGAAATTGGCCAAAAAAATTTAGACTTTATTAAGGTTATCAGAGTATCTGAGAAAAGCAAAGCCTTTCTCATCTTGGAACTTAATTTATAGGGGGTTGCTTCACGAAGGTTCCAGTGGTGATTGGAATCTGATATGAGCTACAAAGTTGTTGTTTTTCAATAAAATCAAATTTTTTTGAATTAGCCAGATTTTCTAACCTCATATCTTGTGATTTTCTGGGTGTTAAGTTCACTTTCAACCTGGGTTTTTGCCTCAAATAATACATTTTCCTCAGCCCTAGGCAGGCAAAGCCAAAACACACATTTTGTCAATGACCCTAAATAGGTCATCAGTGACCCTTAGGGGTCTGGTCTCTACCCCGAAGGGCCTGTTGGACTTGGCTTTAGAAGGGCGGTTAAATCCAGAAAATATGTCACTAGCTGTGACTAGCAGAGCCCACTATCACCAGAAAAGCAATTTTCTGACAATAACCATACTGGTTAAGTTTTTAATCCCATGGCCTCTATTCCAACCCTTTCAGGTTGTAAATATCATATTTAAAAGCACCAAATTGATCATAAAGATAAATATTTTGCGCCCAATATAATATCTAAATCTTGGTTAGAGTTTAAGTTTACTTATCAAAAGGGGTCATCAGCCTTAAAAGAAGCCTCTCAGATTGTTTGCCTTAAAGATGGCAGGTTGCTGCTACTTTCTCCACCAAACCCAAGGTGACAGAGGCCAGTTTGGGCATGAAATGGCCCCACAACTTAACTTGTTGGTTGGATATCAATTGAGACACTGGTAAGAGCAAAATGCCAGTAAAAGAATGCTCCTCAGGTACACACAGGTGGTTAGAGGCTGGTTAGAACCTACTGCCATACTGTCACTTAGTCTTTGGGTTACCATAATGGAGAAGCTGAACCACAACTTGAGCGGGATCTTCTTTATTGAAATTGTATCTTAACTTTTTGCTAATTGATCAAGACATATCTCTTTTGGCTTAGGTTAGTATTATAAGTAGCATTTGGGGCTTGGAAGACCCAAACTTTATAAATCAAAGCTTATTACATATGATAATCACACACTTATTGTCCATTACAGGTCTGGTCAGATCTAGTTATATGAAATAAATATGTTGAAATTGCACAAAACTATCTTTATCAGAGCTTTTGCCATTAGGTAACCTCTATAGACATAGCTGTAAGGAGAGTGTCTATAACTCTCCTGTTCCCAGCGTGGTAGTGCATGGTGCGCAGGGCCAACGCCAGAAAACTAGTCGTGAGTATCAAAGTTACTAGAGCCCAGCAGAGGGTGCTTGAGCTATAATAACATAGGTCAAGGATGGCTATCATTATAGAAAATAACCAAAATGGAAACATGCGGTGCTCAGAGTGGTAGGGTATTGGTGTCCCAGGATGGAGGGAACCTGGGCGTCCCAATGGTGCATGGGCGGATATATTTGTCTTTCAAAATTAAATGGTTAGAATTGCATGAGACTTTACAAAGAGGTCCACGCACAGAATAGTCCAAGATAACATAAGCAAAACGGTGTACTAGCGCAGGGTTTTATTAATAGGGAAGTCAATCAACAAGAGAGATTGGTCTTGACAAAAGGGATTTAAGGTGATTTGGGGAACAATCAATCTAAGGAAGTGGGTCTAAGCTGAGGTGCACCAATAGGCGCACGCTTCCATTGGGCAATATACTGTACTTGGTAATTGACTGAACTTGGGTAAATGATTGTAGAAGCAGCTGACCAAAGCTGGAAATTTTGAAAACCAAATGAGTTTCAAAACCCCGTTCACCTAATAAACTGAAGCAATCTTTTTTGTTCACCACAAATATATTTGTTTTAACGCTTCTGCTGTTATACAGGGCCAAACTTCTCTTGCATTCTTAAGACCAACCTGGGCATACCTCGCCTTAACCCAGCGTTATTATATGGTATGCTTGAGGTCAGGGAGGCCTGACAACTTCACTTTTTGGCCTCCTGACATGCTGCCTTTTCCTTAAGTTGGTCCTAATTATGATGTCATTTTCCAACCATGACAATAGCTCAGATTTCCAAAGAGCGTACATCTTCAACAGGATTCCTCTAATGAGAATTGAATTAGCATGATGAGTCTAAACCTCATTGAGAGAAGAATCTACAAAGAAGAGGGGACATTACTTTTAATTTCTGATTAATTTTTTTGTGAATGCTGGTTAATATAGTTTATATTATGATAATACATTATAAAACAAGCATCAAAGTAGGAGTTAAGTTATATATTAATCATACTTAAAGTTAACCTGAACACCAATAAAATAAGATATAACTAACTTAGTTCACTGAAGGATATATAATGTGGGTGAAAGTTTTAATCTCAAAGCAGATATTGGCTTCACTGCTATAATTGAGCAAATAATTTTATTTTAGGCTACCCGCAGATGTCTTGTTTGTAGATTCTAGCTTCCTTTGGGAAGGATCTTTAGGATGGAATGGCTCCTGAAGGGTGAGGGCAAATAAATTTCACGTTAAGTAGGGCCTTTTATTGCCATCTACCTTGATTCATGACTTCTAACGCTTTTTTTGTAAATATGTAAAGGAACATGAAGATATAAACATAATTAAGTATATATGGAAGAATTTAGAACTTTTATTTGGGTTAAAATTCTTGAAAATTTTGATAATGTGTGGGAGCCTTATGGAATATAGAGAATCTGGTTCCTCCTTGATCAGGATCTTTAATTTTCATCCATTAGAAGGGTTGTGCAGTGGTCATCTTTCATCATTAACATCTAAATAGTTGTGCTCCTATTGTTCTGGTTTACAGGATTGCATTTCTAGGATTTAGGATAAAATTTCAACCAGGTTGTCAATTTAAGCCCCAGGTTGATATTATATCTTATTAATTATTAAATACCATATATTAGTTCTTCCCAGTTAGGATCATTGAATCGTTAAACAATAATTTATGAATATCATTAAGGCTTGATTCTGGAGGAGATCGTCCAATCAATCATTACTTTAATTTCCAATAAGTTCAGATTGACACCATCATGAACTCTGACAGTCCCCCCTCAAGATCCTGTCAAAAGTGGACATATACCTTAAGTCACCATGCATAATTCCTATTATCCACGGTGCACTGGATGACATCTGTGATGATTAATTAGAATCCACCTTTCTAAGATGCAATATGTGCTAAACCAGGAGGTTTCTATCTTGTTAGGTATATTTCCAAGGCAGTGATGATAAAATAAAACAAGATCTCTAATGGATCTAATGGAAAGGCTGTAAATGAGCATTTTACACATCATCTACTTTTAGTTATCATAACAATCCATTAGGTAGCGCATTTGTAACTTGATAATTTGTTTTCCAGTGCCCTCATGGTTAACTCGGTAGTTTTAGGAGCTGAAGAGTTTAACTGCGGTTGACCACTGCTAGGTAAACATGTTTCTCTCAACTATAGTGTAATGCCCAGCATACCCCAATTTTCTGAATGTTGAATGGGTACATAACCACATACCTAAAAGAGAGTTATATTAATCTAATGGCAATTTAGGTAAGTTCAATTTAAAGGAATTGTTCCACTCCAAAAGCGGCTTGAAAAAGTTAGTATTGCTCTGCTAACTCTAATGTCCCACTTGGCAGAGGTATGTGGGGCCAATATGATCTCATCACCTTTGGGATCTTTAAAATACCTACATACTACTCAGTAAACCAGGGCATTGAAAGGGGTTTCTTCATTAAATACACTTATAAATTAAACTTGATACTTTGAGTCTTTAAATTAAAACAAAAACTAATATTTAAGCAATGATGTAAGTTTATTTTGTGTAGTGAAGCAGTGGACGCATTCTTTAAAACTATAAACTGGGATTTGGACGATTACTACCTACAGGTTACAAAGTGATCCTCAGAGCTAAATTAATCTAAGAATTATAGGCATGGAAGACCCTTCAAACACAGCATCAAGAGCTGGCTGGAAAATAAAACAAATATAAAAAACTAACTATAAAAACAATTTATTTGATTTTAGAAATCAGAAATTAAGGTGAAACCATCGCACAAGATGGAATTCCCTATGATTTCAGTGATTGGGAAACCATCTCATGTGAAACTAATTACATTACCCCTCAATAAAAGGAAAGACCCTCTAGCTCTCCAAGCTTTGGTTCCACTAACAGCCCTGCATACAATTGGTAGCCTTTTAAACTAGGAGGCAGTAAAATAATATCTAAGAATCAAAGGGGCTTTAAAAAGAATCACCGCTTTCCTGAAGATCTAATGGTGGGCGCAAGAGGCCTCAACTTCCAGAAGTTTAATTAGCACCCCCAAACTCCCCCTACCACATCGGAGGGAGATAAACTGGTGGGATAGGTGATGGGGTTGGGTATGCTACTGACGATGGCTATTCCTCTCTTAATATATTATAGTTTGGAGTAATATAACACTTGGTAACCCCCAAGTTTCAAAACATTGTGTCACTAAACAAACCACATGCCCAAAAAAGAGTTCCCTTGATCTAATGGCGATCTAAGTAAGTTCACCAATTTAAAGGAAATATTCTCACACTGAATTCGACTAGGAATACTCAGAATTGCTCTGCTGACTCTGGTGTCCCATTTGACAGAAGTATGAAGCCAATATGATCTTATAACCTTTAGAATATCTAGATGAACCTAAATACTACTTATTAAACCAGAGCATTAAAAGGGGTTCATTTATTAATTAAATCAATAAATAAACATAGTACTTCACAAAATTTTCAAAATAGATTGATATATTCAAGCTAAGAGGCAAGTTTACCTGCAGTATCGTACTAGTAGGTATTTTATTTATTATTGAATTTGTAGGTCAGGTCCTTCGAAGGCTACATGATTATTAGTCATAGGTAGTGCCAGCGTATTAGATAAAGGTCTTTTTCTTTTTAGGGCAATCACTTGACGGAATTGGCATTGTTGAGGCAAATCTCAGTTCATGTGAACAGACAAGAATCTGTTTTATAACAGGCAAAAAATCTTTAATTCAACTAGGCAAAATTGAAGTTTTTTTTTAAAATTGAAGATATTGAAGGTTTGGAGGAAGTTTAGATCTAGTAGGATATACTTTGGTAGTGAATTAGGATTGAGTTAGATAAGGAGATTTTCTAATTAGTGCAGCGGAATTTGAAGGCTTTTGGAGTACACGGCCTTTATTAATTGAGGTATGGATTTAGGAGATCTCCAAATAGCAAGATCTTTATCAGATTAATTGGAAGATTCAAAAAGAGTTCAGGATTTTGTCACTCATTAGAAGTTCACTGGCATTCTCTATTTATTTAAATTCAAAACAGCAGAACTCCGTTAATTGCATTGTGTTTTTCATGTAAAAATCTCACCCACATCAGCTCTAATCCCATTATTCTTGACAATGCCTCTCAAGATCTTACTGAAAAGATACATAACTTTGGAGAAATATGGCATCAACTCAATTCATGATGTAGCTTAATTTAGCAGAGGCAGATGAATGTTCTGGTCCTTAAGGATAAATCACTCAATAAGGGCCTGACCAGTGCATATCTAGTTTTTAATCTGTCCTCCAGGCCATTGATGTGGAACAAGACGAGGTCTCCTAACTGGTACTAGGGCAAAACCAGTTTCTGGGCAATGCATTAACCAGCTTCTCATTTGCTTACAGTCCCCATGGACTTATCAGCTAAAGCTTGTAGTCTGAAAGATTCATCTGACAGCCTAAAAAGGTTAGTTTGGTCATTCTCAGCGTGGAAGTTTCAAATATGGGCTGTACACTTGAGGGTAGAATTGGCTCTCGCCAATAAAGGGCTCATAAAGGTGATGGATACTTTAATGTTAACTAACATGATTTTCTAATAAAGCTGCTGGAAGGTATTCATTTTACTGTGAAGGGTCAGATTGAACCACTTGTGGAGGATGTCAATTGGCATTCAATTTTCTCGCACCACAGCTCCATTAGTAGTGAGATGATATGTAACAGTGAAAGAGTGATATGTTCCCATCAGCAATTTGAGATCAGAGATCGCTTAGGATATGAAGTCGAGGCTGTTTAAGATAGCACAACCCCTAGACTGCCATGTCATGTAAAGAACTGTTTAAGCAAAAAGATGCGATCACTTTAGAAGTGGGTGAGGCAATGAAAATGCTTTCAACCCATTTTGTAAAGCGCTCAACTGTTAGAGTAATATAATAATGACTGACATCACTGTAGGTGGGGGACCATTAACATCAATGCTGACAGTTGAAAATGAGGCATTAGGACCCACAACCTGGTGTTGATACAGCGGATTGGAAGGCTTCAGGTTAGCGCATGTGAGGCAAGAATTGATGACATCTTGGATTGACTCAATCATCCCATCCCAATAGCAGCTCTCTTGCAGCCATTGGTGGGTTTTTAAAGCACTGTGACCAATGGTCATATGGGCCTCTAACGAATTTTGTTCCTTGCTGACAGTCAGACTTATAGCACCAAGAGGTCTCAATCTGCTTATACAACAATCCATCTTCAATCTGGGTTCACTCAGCCTTTTTCTTCCATCACTGTTGAACCGTAGGAGGCTCTAAATTCCATTACTCAGGTTTTGAGATAAGCAGTAGATTTGATCCTCTTCAGAAGCATAAAGCTACAGTACAGATAGCTGAAACAATACGTCAGCCTTTTGGTTTATCATTTCATCATGATGGACATTAGAAAAATTGTAACTATGAAGTTCAAGAGCCCAGAGGACAAGTCATCCATCAGGATCCATCATCTGTTGTAGCCAACGTAGGGAGGTATGATCCATCACTACAGTAAATGGCTTCTGTAAAAGAAGGAATGAAAGTATTAGATAGCCTATAGGACAGCTAGACAATAACGTTCTGTTACGCTGTAATTCCTTTATTACTGATCTAAGGTCTTACTAAAGTATGCTATAGGGAGATAATTTGATTTGCATCAAGCTGGGCCAGGATGGCCCAACAGCCACGTCGCTAGTATCAGTAAAAAGGATAAAAAGTTTATCAAATTCAAGATGTACCAATGCATGAGAGGTCACAGGAGCTTTTCTTAGGACGTCAAAAGCCTGTTGTTTAGTTTTCTCCCATTCAAAAGGAACCTCTTCATGATGTAGATACATCAGTGTCTAGGCCAGCTTGGCAAAGTGAGTAATGAATTGCAATTAGTAACTGACCATTACAAGTAAAACCTTAATATCGCATATGCTGGATGGTTATGTCATTTTTCAATGACAACCACTTTTTCAGGTAGCGGCGTGATTCCTCCTAGGTAACCGTACATCAAAGGATTCCATGTCAGTCAGAAAAAAACATTTGGTGGGCTTCAGCTCATATGAGGCATACTGAAGACATTCAAACACTTCCTTCCAGGTGGGCGAGGTATTGATTGAAAGTGTGGGAGATCACAGTCACATTATATATAAACCAACAAATATAATATATTTAGGTCTTCCAATAGGCAGTCCATCACCTATTGTAACATGGCCAGGGCGTTACATAACCCTTGAGGCATTTTATAGGGTGAATAACCCTTCACTCACTATAAGAGCGCATTTCTTCTTATCATCCAGTACAAGTTAATCTGCCAATATATGCTGGCGAGATCCAAAGCGGAGAAAATTGAGATCCAGCCAAGAGTCATAAGGAATTATCAACTCGAGGAGTGGATAACTATTGTACTGTGTAATGGCATTCAGCCAGTAGTAATACATTACCGCCCAATGTCCTCCCTCCTTTTTTCATGTAAGCAACGGCGAGGCCCAAGGACTTTGAAAAGGTTGAAGTATTTCAGCGTCCAAAAGCAGTTTCAATTCTTTCATGACCTGGGCTTCTTCAACTTTGGATTTTCAGCAGGGTCAATCATGAATTAGAGGGGCATCACTTTAAGCACCCTATGCTTCACACCCTTAATCATTCCAAAATTTTCTAAGCTTGTGAAAAATATATCATAATACTCTTTAATCAACGCATCTGCTTATAACTGCTGCTCAGAGGAAAAAGTTTCACCTATTTTTTACTTCTTCATGGGCTATTGTAGGGTTTTTTCAATCCTTAGGTCATGCAAAGTTCTGCACCTGGAGATAGACTCAACTGGCTAGTGGGTAGTGTCCTAACATATACAACATGTCAGTTTTGAGTTATTTTCATAGGTTGGTCAATGAAGTTGGCCATCAAAATAATTAAGGGCCTCTGTTAAGCCAGATACAGCACCCTGGGAAAGATAAGAGGTCCTTAATTTCCAGATTGGGATCTCCATTAATTTTCAGTAAATGATCTGACGGAATTGTAAGTTGAATCCCAGTGTCCACTAGAATTTAAGTTAAGTGGTATAGTTACGCGGTTGGTAGTATATACAGGGCTCCCTTCCTGAGCCTCTGCACTAAAAGTTGGGATTTTGTCTTTAGCCAAAGTATTCTGTACTTTAGCTATTCAATGTGGTTCAAAAGTCCCAGTAAACAACGCCTTGGTTTTTTTCCTTTTTGTTTAGGGGTGTCCTTAACAATTAGGGGAATGTGATGCCCTATAATAGAAAAATATAATTCATTTTAGCTAATTTTTGTTTTAAATATAACTAAGAAATTGTGCGCCTATGAGAAGGTCATAACCATCATTATCTAACACAATTGCAAGAGCTAACACTACTAAAAGACCTAAACTGAAATGGCAGGGATGATTAACCTCCCAGAAATTGAGTGATGAGGTCCTGAAGTCCAATAATCAATATGTGATTTTAATTCAGAGCGACCTTTATTCATGTCACTAGTTGATATTAAATGACATTAACTGGAGATCCAGTAGCAACTATGGCTAGACTTTTCACCTTATAGATGACTACTTTACCATGGGTAACCTCAGTACCAAAATGGGGGATTGAATTAATTAATTTTTGGAGGTAGAGGTCCATATAAAAAAGGCAGAGTAAGAAAAAGTTAAACCTTTATTAAAAATCAGCAAGTCTGGAACATCCATTTCATCAGGCTTATATAAGATGTAACATTCAGTGTGAAACAGTGTTAGATTGGGAGTGAGGTTCAGAGCCATCAGCAGAGGGTGCCTCGCGCCCTAACTTAACTCCACTTTTCATGCCTCATCAGCCTTTTTCTTTTAAAAAGAGTCCTCTTGATGGCTAAAAATTCAACAATAAAAGCAAGGGTCATGATGGGGTTTAAATCTCTGAAGTCGTCCTACTGCATGTATGTGTTGGTTTACCTTGTTAGATGTTTGACGCATTTCTGGCTCAGGTAACTTCATTATAGATTTCTTAATATTGAGGATAGACTATGCATCTTCTTTGCATTCTGGAGATGTACCACAAGAGTGGTACTGTGTGAAACGCGGAGATGATGGCAGTGATGGCATTTTACAAGTTAACTAAATCACATGATTCAAGAGCTTGAGCTTCATGATAAATTCACTAGGAGAATTCAATATTGGTTTCCCAACATCTAGGGAAGATCTGCATGAAAGCCTGTTTATATTTAAAAAAGGGATATGTTACTTCTGAATTCTTTATCAAAGGCATCCTTTATCGTCTCCCAGGTGGTAAACAGTTTGAAATATGTCATCATAATTTCTTGAGCCTTACTGACCAGACAGGTTTAAATGTGTTGATATGTTTTACATTGTGTAGCCTGTTCCAACACACCTTCATACACAAAAAGATGACAGAATGGTGTTAGTTTTGGCACATACTTCTCTTTAAAAATTGTTTTGAGATACTAACAGGCTTAGAGAGAACATGGATAGCTGGAGAAGAGGATCATTTAGGTTCAGTTGGCTCCGTGGTACCTATGTCAGTATGAGGGATAGCCTTGTCAACTTGGAGGCGGAGTTCATCCATATCATTTTGGAGATCATGTTACCATTCATTGACATGATCAAGTGAGACTTTAGTATCTAGAAGTTGGTGGAGCTTTTTGATCTCAGAGGATTGAATTTCTAATTGAACTGAAAAAGTATCTTGTTTAATTTCAATTTTTTGAAGCTTAGTACTCATCTGCTCAAGGTGACAATTCACTTGCGTCTGGTCAGATTATTAGGAGGTGATCAGGCGTGAAAAGGTCTCAGTAGCAGTCACATATTTGCCATACAAGGATATAAAGTTTAGATAATATCCAGAAAATCCAAACCAATAGTCATCTCTCCTCCTCAGGCCACCTTTAGCAGTTGTCATTCAAGAGCCTTAATCCAAGTTTCAAGGTTTCCTCAAGAGAGGGTCCAATAGGCGTAGAGGATCCAGAAGGGCCCTGGAAACCTTCAGGCAGAAAGGGACCTTATTTCCCTTCTTGCCCACTATGTCCAGTAGCACCAGGAGGTCTTTTTTTAACAGTAACATCCTAAATTGGCGGTATAGTGGTTTGTTTACTCAACTGTTGAATATGGGTAGCCAAGGTGGTGATTTAGGAATCTGTGGTTTGTTGATTCTTGAAGATTCAGTTAATGAGATTATACAAAGCGCGTTTCACTTGTTGGTCCAGACTAGTAGCCGCATGGATCATACACAGGGGGAGGTTCTCTTTACAGATATTAAATAACTCCAGTGTCAATATGGGCTAAGTGACGTTGAATTTCGTGGATCTCCCAGCAAACATCCAAAATGGCCTCACAATTGTCTTGATTAAAATTTGATGTGGCCAAATATAATTTGAGAAGCTGAGCGTGAATATGTTGGGACAGTTCAAGCTGCTGTTGGATTATCGAGTAGTGTAGCCCAAGTAGCTGCATCTGATGGTGTAAAGTGGGATGAACAAATAATTGGATGTAGGATTTTGTTTGGGACACTCCTACCTCATTACCAGGAAAATCAGGAGGGATATAGATGTTGTATGCTGGGAGAAATTTGTGTGGTGCGGCTATTGCTAGGTCACTAATCAAAGTTGATGGTTCCAGCCAGTAATGCTGTGACAGTGTCAGCAACTTTGGCAGCCAGGATTTGGTAAAATGAAGCATCTGGGGATGAAATAAAAAAGGATCATGGTTGCATTAAATTCAAGCTATAAAGTGTGAGGAAGAGGCGTACCTTGGTTGTTGTTAATGACCCGTCTAGTCAAACTAATGTTATCCTCCATATTGGTAGGGCTGTTGTTGCTGGGGTTATTCATCTTGAAGATATGTCTTCATCAGGTAGCCATGGAAGGGGGACCTGACAGAAAGCACCAGCTTTGGTTTTTTATTGAATTTGAGGGTCAGTTCCTTTGAAGGCTACATTATTATTAGCCTTATATAGTTCCAGTGGAACCTCCCAGGAGTCTCTTTCTTCCTAAGGAAATTTTTTGACATAATTGTCACCATTGAGGCAAATCTCTGTTTATGTGGACATACAAGGATCTCTTCTTTAAACAGACAAAAATCACTTATTACTCAACCAGGCAAAATTGGGGTATCTTTATTTTTATAAATTGAAGATATTTAAAGGTTTGGAGGAAGTTGGGATCAAGTAATATAGAATTTAATAGAGAATAGGATTGCTCTGGATAAGGAGGTTTTATAATTGGTGCAGAAGAATGTGAAGGCTTTGAAGTACACAGTATTTCTTGATTGAGGTGGTGGATTCAGGAGATCTCCAAATGGTGATATCTTTGTCAGATGAATTGGCAGATTCTGAAAGGTCCAGATTTTAATCACTAATTAGAAGTTCATTGTCATTCTTTATTTCTTTAGATTCCAAAGCAGCAGAGCTACTTTATTTGCATTGTGATTTTTCATGTAAGAATCTAACCCTCATCAGTTTTAATCCCATTATTCCTGACAGGGTGCTTTTTTAGAACTCCAAACTGGGCTTTGGATGATTTCTACCTCCATGTTATAAAGCAAACATCAAAGATAAATTGATTATAATAGTTTAATTATGGAATCCCTTTGATCCCAGCATCAAGAGATGGCTGCAAACTAAAGCAGATATAAACAAATTTAAATTTAAATTAACAACTGATTTGTTTTTAAAAATATGAATCAAAATTCACCCATTGCGCAAGATAGATTTCCCTATGGGTTTGGCAATCAAGAAGACATCTCATGTGAAACTGATTATTACATATAGGGCCTGGAACAGTGACATTTTGACTACTTGGTGATAACTTATCTGATAGGCAGCAAGGCGTATGGTTAATAATGATTCCATTGTATGTGATTGTGGCAACCATCTAATTTAGAATATATGCAAGTTTAACGTTGCTCATTCTGCTGCACCATTAGTTTAATAATCAAGAGGGGCAGTGAAGTGTTAGATGGTAAAAAGAAATGACGTCAGTTTATAACACTTGTGTTGTAAAATTTAATCTTTCGTCAGAAAATAAGACCCTTTGGCATTAATTTGTGTGAAAATAGAGAAAAAAGGAATAAGTCTGTAGCCTTTGTGGTGGCGGAAATTAAAGTTATATCTTTGACTCACTTGGTTAGATGGTCAATGGCGAGTATGATGTAGTAATGGCCATAAAGATATATAAATAAAGGCCCAATATCTCAAAATTAACCACATTAAATGGCGACAATAGAGGTACGACTTGATGATAGTAGTAGGGGCTTTGACAATCCTGCGTCCTGAGGTTAAACAGTTTTGATATAATAATGTATGTACAAGCATATAGTATAATAACATCATTTTTAACTACTCATATGTCTTCTTGAAGGCTCCATGTCCTAAGCTAGAGTGTCCTTTGAGAATAACTTTGGTTTGTGATGACAGTCGCATGTAAGGCCCCAATTTTCCATTAATATTTATAGGGCATCCAATCCTTAATTTAAGTTTCCTTTGTCAAATATTGTAACTCCTTCTTTTGCCAGTGTATCCAAATACCAGCTGTATTGCTGGCAAATCAAATTATATAGACATCTTCATCAGGTACCATCATGGATAAGATTGTCATCATCAACCACCAATCAACATCTTGATGGGTGGTATGGGCGTGATAAACTATAGTTATAATTTTACCTTTGTAGGCATAGCGTCATCTAGATAACCTTCCATCTGAACTCTTCTTCTGTTGGATCCATTTGAAAAGGGCTTGTTTATTAATTGTGAAGTGAGTTCCATATAGACTATGTTAAAAATGCTTAATTGTGAGAATAAAGCTGTCAGGATTCAACATGATGAGCAAGAAAAATTCTGCTCCCAGATTAAGACTCAACTGATTGACACTTTAACCATTGTGAGTGGAACCCTATCCTGAAGGCACCAAAACTAGATTTGATCAGGAAGCATAACGCATACAAGAATCAATGTAATCACCTTTAGGAATCCCATCCCTGCTTCATGAACCTTGAGAGGCTCCGCGCCCACCACCGCAGTCATAAGGACAATGTAATACAATGAAGGTGCCAAAAATGTGATTGATCCAGAAGGCAGTAAAAGATCATGATCCTACGGGGCCACAAAGATCCCTAGAGGCACCATGTCCACACACGCCATATAAATATTGACACTTTCTAACACAGTAAAGTAGTCTATTTTCTCTCCATCTTTTCATTTTTTGACCTCTACACTAACTTTCAGTTTAAAGCCTATTTTCAGACTTTAGCGATAGTCAAGAGAAAAATTACGCTAAGAGAAGTGGTACTCACTACAGGGGGGTCTGAGCTGTCCTAAGTGAATACGTCTATCAAAAATAATGGAGAATACTAGCAGTCAAAAAGATCAATATTATGATCAGTATAGAAGTGTTACTCGATGGATTAGTACTTCATGCATTAAGTGCTGCCCATAAAGCCTGAGAGTTAGAATTTTGGGCCACATTTCAGTTCTACCTACCCTCAGTTGACGGAAATCATTATCAACTTCAGTATGAGAACCTTAACAACATTGTTCAACAGTTAATAATGGCATCTTTTCATGGTCGCCCACTACAGATGCTCTCACGCCTCTTCCGTGCATCCACCATGTGGGATCTTTATACCTCGTCCCAACTGTCAGTGGGAGAACTGACCTTGGGAACTGAGCGCTACCTTTAAAACTTCGTTCAACCAGCTATTAACCACCTCCTTCAGCTAGTCAGGTTGCACCACCATGAGGTCTACCAACAACTGGGGCTTACCCAAACCTCACCCTTTTTGTATTATCAAGTTTTATAATGCGGTCTCCTCCTTCATCCATGACAACCAAGAGGCCATTATTGATAACTGCCAAATAATTAATGAAGCCCAAGGCCAAATCATGATGCTGTATGCGTGATTTCTGGCTATCTTAAAAACCAACTGCGCCAGAATATCCAGCTCCTTGAGGCTTCTTGAGACAAAGCTTACATCAAGTTGAAGATCTGGTGCATACCTTACAATAACATTACCAGGAGCTGGCCTTGCGGCTACACCTCTGGATTGAAGGTTCAGAAGGGATTATGAGGAATAAAAGTCCTGAAGGAAGTGAAGTACCAAAAGGACCTGAAGGTCCGCAGGGGCTGCGAGGGCCCTCTGGCCCCGCAGCACCTACCCCTGGAGACCCTGACGACCCTTGCCAAAAGGATGTTTTGGCAGCCCCTAGCCACCAAATGTGATCAAATCCAGAATGTAGCTCAGGGATGTAAACTCCGAGTAGCCAGAATCCCCTTGATCCTAGGGTCTCTATTGAGGCATTTTCAGGTGAGATGAATAATTTTAGTGCCTTCACCAAACTTACTGATAGCCGCATCTCTCAGCTTGAACAAACTTGCTGAGGGTTTGAGACCCATTTAACCACCTTTGAGAGCCAGCTTCTCCTTCTGTACGCCAATATTCAGTCCCTAAAGGGGCAAGTTACCCATAAGGCTTCCAATGCCTTCCTCAACTAGAACTGGGAGGATATCCAAGAAGGCCTTGAGGGTCTAAGATGATGGTTGGACCAGCATGTACCCCACGACTATTTGGAGACTGAGATCTCTGAGTGGCACCAATCTCTTGAGACAACACCCACTCCACTCCTCTTATAACTAACTTTAAACCTAGTTCTAAGGAAAGGTTCACCCCTGGCCAGGAAAGCATTGCCTCTTTCCTGCATGCCTATGTGAGATCTATGGAAAGAAGCCACCAATCAGCAGAAAGTGAAGAATATCTGATCCTGACTTAACTGCACTGCTTGGGAAATCATGACTCCTTACTTGAATAATGAAACGCTTGAGAACAAGTCCGTATGGACTTAATCCAAGAATTTCGCAGCAATCAAACCCTGGCCAATCAAAAGCAAGCATTCATGGTATCCACCCGAATAAAAGGGAGAGCCCCTTGAAGTTCGCCAGCTAATTCTACGCTCAAGCACAGCCCTTGGTTACCACCAATCATATTATCTTGGACTACGCAATTACCACTGTTAATTCCACATTGGGATCTTAATCCAAAGTTCAAATGCATATGATTGGTCAAAAGAATGGTTTCACCTGCATTTGAGATATTAAGTAAGCAATTAATGAGATCGCTGCATCGACTCTGCACTCTAAGGCTACCTCTTTGGCTTCCTCCAACTGTCCTTGGGTCCATGTGGTTGAAAACCAGAAGAATCTTCTACCCCAATGCACCTACCTTAATAGTTTCTGACACAACTCCAAGAACTTCTGGAAACGACTTGCTGAGGAGTCAGGAAAAGGGCCGTCAGCATGAAGGACGAGGCACTCCATGCTGAAATCCCTACGACGCCTCAAGAATCATCCATGACCTTTGACGAACCTGGAGCTATTGTACCTGAAGAAGAAGCTTTGATACTTGTTGATTATAAAGAGATTAATACTTCTTACTATTTTTCCAATGAATCTCCCATGTATCTCACGCCACCTCCCCAGTTTGAAAGTCTTGTTGCCCATGTTGCAGCTTGAGTCTATAATATTCCAGTTCTCACCATAGTCAACAGCATTTACCCTGTAAATGTTATATTGTTCAAGTTGATGAAGCGCATTAAAATTGCTCCAGATTTGACGCACTTTATATGGAGTACAGTACAGCTGGCCCACAATGTACCCAATCTATATGACCTAACCTTACCTACTTATCCGATTTGGAAGCTCTCTGTAAATACCCCTGCCACATGCTGGACATCCCAAACTACACCTTCTTCTTGGAACACAGTTTATTTGAGATTATTCAGAAGTAGTACATTATACTGACGGATTTTTGTTTCTCCTGTGGCAACCACTCCCCCTAATCTTTGAGACTTCCTGCGACTCTGAGTTGGATGTCAAGGCCTGAGCTTGCCTACTAGAGAGTGAGGGCTAATTTAATTGACTCAAATATCATGTTGGACATTTAACTTTGCAACTCAAAAATAAGAATGTTTTAGGTCAAGTTCTGCCAAAAAAGGGAAATGTCAGCCATTTGCGATTTTCTGATGCTATCAAGAGCAATTTTTATCAAAATGTCAACTATATTGGCCAAAAGACCCTGGATAGTTCTTGGCGGAACCCCATTAATTGGGGTAATCCAAGTTAAAAACCTACACGGGCACTAACGGGAAAATTGAATGATCAGATTTCACCAATTGCACGCCAGACTTTGGGCAACCAGTGAAAGGTACTCCCACAACCATAACCAAGTCCATCACAACACCTATGCAAAGGCCACCCCCTTTTATAGGCGTGGCGGAGGTCCCTCAGAGTAAAAGTAATTTACTTAAAAGTGATTGGTTGAATTCATAAAAACTTACCACATAGGTACATCTTGCCCAAAACCCCAATTACTGACTTCCCAAATAGTAATTCACCTCTCCTATGATCAGATAGGAGAGTTTCACATATTTGCTAATTTTATATTGTTGTTGAATTTTGGGCTTTATTCTGTTGGCTGGTTCTTCTCTAATCATAGGGTAAAGTTTCAGGTGTCTATTATATGGGGAAATAGACAAGATGGTGATTAAAATTTAAGTTATGACTCCTTGGTAGTACTCAAATTTGTATACCCTGTCATTTTACTTGGACAATGGCACACCGCCCTGATTCTACTGATCCCAAGTAAAAATCGACTAATACAAAAGAAAGTAATAAACAAAAAAGTTTATAAGTTAAATTATAAACAAGTCCAGTAGTTGAATGTTTTTATTAGCAACAACTCGAGGGTTATTTATAGGGTTCAATGTTTGCCACATCTTACCAATGACATCTCATTTTCAAAGGCACTTGGCCACGTAAATGTTTGTAAGAACATCTACAAATACTTTGACTCAGGGCATCATGCTCAGCCTCAGGGTTGGAGTAAACACCGTCATCATTCTCAAAATGGCGTTTTGGACATGTCTTCAAAATAGCTGAACTGATTCACTTTCACATGTAATTGGCAGCACATACCAAGGCGATTCATATCACTAATTAGTAATTAATATGATCAAAAACTTGACTGACATTAAAAACTAATTTTGACATAGACCAACAAAGCCCACGTGCCCAAGTTATCAAGTCAAAACTTAATTTAAGTCTAACCTAACCAACAAAGCCCTCAAGCCCATGTCATCATAGTCAAATATTATTAAGTGAAATCGCTAGGCCACAAATCCTAAGTTCAGATATACTTAGGATATACCTGATCCATAATTGCTGATATCTGATATGATCAGATAACTGACAATTAGGTCCAGTCAATTACTCAACACTTCCCTGCCTTGACTGGATATAAGCGGTGGATACCCTTCTTCCTGGGTCACAATGTCTAACTTTTTGCATTCCTCAAAGTTCAAACGTTATCTTGATAGCCTTTCCTAAGCTGACAGGGCCAGCGTGCCTGGTGCCAAGCTTTCTTGGGTTTAGCACATCTCCGCCAGAGTCTAGATAGTCAGGACTTGTATGAAATCCGCATCTCTCAATTCTGTTGCAGGCTTCTCCAGTTCAATTGCACTCTCCTCCCCCTACCAAAGAAGGGGCATGCAGTTCTAATGCCAGCAAGGCATCAAATTTATAAATTAAACTCTATGGCTTGCAATTATTTTTTATTTAACTGAGGTAAGCTGACCAGGGGACAGACATTACCGAATATATGTGAAACTAAGAGAATAACTAAGAAATATAAAAATTGGGCACCCCAGGGTACTCAAGTTACCCCTGTTGCCAGTGGGACTGCCAGGTATGGGGGTTGGTGCACTACTCCGAGGGGGTTTCCCTTCTATGGAGCAGGTGTGAAGAAAAGGGTCTGTGTGGAGCAACCAGAGTGGGAACCATGATTCTATGAGCGCTTTTTGTCTTGGTCTCATATATCCATAGAGCCAGGCTTGGAAGTGCTCTAGTAAGTGGACATGAAATCTGTTAATAATCCCATGAATGGTTGGGACCATGCCCTTGAACGCATCTAATGCAATTGTGTGTATTGTCCACATTGCAATGGGTATTATTAGGGAGCGGAGTGTAGATGGGATTGGTGACTCGATCTGGAGTGTGAAAGATACTCTTGATATTGAGAATTCCTGTTCATTTTGAATCTTGAGCAGGCATGCGACTTCCTGTATGGCTTGCAATTATTATTTTTTTCATTATTAATCATTTATATTTATTATATCCAAATTATATATATTTACTTTTTTTCTTTTTTTTCTTTTTTGTATTATTATTCTTTATGATACAGATGAAGGAACTTAGCATGTACTCGATTCACAACCTAGACGCCTTGATCCTTAATGGTATATATGTCTTCATATGATTTCTCCAATATGATAAATGTACCCTTCCAAAGCGAGGCTAGCTTGTGTGCGTGGCCTGCGCTTTGAGTGTCACAATATAATACTAAATCTCCTTCCTTGAACTTAGTCACCATAGCTCATTTAGCGTCATTGTGGCTCTTCTGTATAGAATTTGACTAATCACGTTTTGATAATCTTCAGATTGCAACTTGATTAGGGTCTTCACTAGTTGCTTGACATAGTTATTTGGGTTAATTGCGTCAGGTGAGCTGAGTACTGAATATAATAATGGAGGCAGAGCGGGCTGTCTACCATACAAAAGTTGAAACGGAGAGTGGCCTGTGCTGCTGTGGTGTCCAATATTGTATGCAAACATGGTCGCACTAATTGAAGTTGCCCATTGCAAAGGCGCCAAGGCTGCATTTTTGCATAAAATGCTGACTAAAATGCCATTTACTCGCTCTACCATACCATTAGTCTCAGGATGGTATGGTGTTGACAACACTCCTTTGATGGACATCAACTCATTTAGCCGTTGTACCAACTAGGCAGTAAAATTCGTGCTATTGTCTGTCAAGATCTTCTGAGGGCATCTGTGCTTATAGATAATATTATCCATAATGAACTTGGCAGTAGTTAGGGCCTTGGCGTCTCAAATTGCTTTTGATTCCACCCATTTCATTAGATGGTTAATAGTAACAATTATGTATTTGTTGCCTAGGCTACTCACAGGCAAAGGGCTAATTACGTCAATTGACATGGTATGCCAGGCCCAGTCAGGTTTGATCAAACGGTATTTCACATCCAACTTCATAGGTTTTGTGATTTGGCATGAATGACATATATCAGGCACGTCTTGTATATCAGATTGCATGGAATCCCAATAGTAACTGGATCAAATTAATTCTATTGTCTTGGTCATTCCCTCATGTCTGATGGCCTTGTGTGCTTGTGTATTAATCTCCATTTGGTCAAAAGGTTTTGGGAAGATTTGACGTTGTCCATTGTGATTAAGCTTGTATAGAACTCCATTTTAATATTCAGTGTCAATTAATGTTTTTTGATCGCTTTTTGAACTTTGGGTGGTTCATCTCCATACTTTCAGCTAATCATTTTTTCATGAAGCTCATCGGCCAAACTTCTCAGGACAGCTACAATAGGAAGTCGCGATAGTCCATCTGCATTTTGATGGGCCGCTCCAGCTCTATAAACAATTTCATAATTATATGATTGTAATTTCAAAGCCCAGCAAGCTAACCATCCTTCAGGTTCCTTGAGATTGTGGAGCCATTGTAATGAGCTGTGATCCATTACTACTTGAAACTTGGTGCCATGAATGTAAGCCCAAAATTATTTACAAGCATAGATGACAGCCAGGCATTATCTTTCATTCACCGTATAATTACGCTCATGCTCATTTAGCATCTTTCTTCAATAAACAACTGGATGCTCCTCGCCATCATCCCCAATCTGCGATAGCACAAAACCAATAACAGTCAATGAGGCGTCAGTTTGTATGATAAAAGGCTTGCTGAAATTGGGATATTGGAGGATAGGCGTTGAGCTCATTTTGTTTTTCAAAGCCTCAAAGGCTTGTTGGCATTTCTCTGCCCAGCAAAAACAAACTCCTCCTTATAGTAAGTAGAATAGAGGCTTGGCAATCTTCGCGAACCCTCCTACAAATCTTTGATAGTATCCTACCATGCTTAAGAACACTTGAACATCTCTCATACTCGTTGGAGGTTGCATATTGTTAATTGCCTCCACCTTTTGAGGTGGAGGCCGCAAGCCCTTGGAATCAATGAAGAACCCAAGGTATTCCAATTGTCTTTTGAAGAATTGACATTTTCTAGGTTTTTTTCAGATTGGCCTTCAACAGTCGTTCAAACACTTGTTCAAGGTGCTCCAGATATTTGGAAAACGTTCATGAAAAGACATTGATGTCATCCAGGTACACCAGAATTCAGGACAATTTAAGGTCCCCCAAAATCGTGTCCATTGCATGCTGAAAGGTTGCCAGTGCATTACACAGCCCCTGTGGCATGCGTTTCAGTTGAAAAAGCCCTTGAGAAGCAATCATCGCGCACTTTTCCTGCTCCTCTGGTGGCAGCTCAATTTGCCAATATCCTGAGATGAGGTCCCTTGTAGTAAAGTACTTCGCCCCTCCCAGACGGTCCAGAGCATCATCAATTCTGGGCAATGGATACGGATCCTTTTTTGTAATGGCATTGAGGCATCAATAATCAATCACAACTCGATTGCTGTCATCTTTTTTCTTTACAATTAAAATGGGGCTGGCCCACGGGCTTTTGAATGCACTATCATTTTACTTTTCAACAATTTGTCTAACTCTTCAATGACTATTTCGTCACTGGCTCTGGGGCGCCAAATTGTTTTCATTCTAATAGGCATATGGTCCCCAGTATTAACAAAATGCTGAACTCCTTTTGCACAACCTAAATCTTGGTCATCTTTAGCAAAAATATCGAAGTATTGTTCAAACAACTCTAGTGCTTCATCCTTCTGTTGTTCTGATAATCTGGTAAATGATTCTCGAGATATTACAGTATGTGCTCCAAGGGTTTCAGTTGGTAAGCCAAACTTGGATAAGTCACCAAATTTGACAGCTGATATCAACTCATCCCTCAGAAACAGATGCACAAAAGTGACTACTTGATATTTCTTGACCTTAATATTTTGGCTGGTCATATTTGCTAGTAAGACATCAATTTCTCCATGCCCCAGTATAAGTAAACCAGGCGCCACACTAGGTTCCATTTGAGAATGATGCCACGAGGATACAATCACCCCATACACTCCTTCTGGAATATCCAGTGTGGTCCCAGTCCTCATAACCAGTTGATGGCCTGGAGCTATTGTCACATCCTTATTTACACATAGAGGTATTCTTAATTTTTGTTTATGGCAGTTGGCATGGGGCGGCTTTGATTCCCCTGCTGAATATGCCCTACTGGTATTATCCCATCGGCATAAGATATATTGATAAAAGTTCTATGACAGCTTGTGGGCTTTGTATTGTTGCGAGAATAATAGATTGGAAGTGATTGGACCAATATTGTCAAGATGTTTTCTTTAAAATTTCATGAGATCCCATAGGTCCTTAAAAACTAGTTCCAACTAATATGTCATAATTGGCGTTTGGAAGCACTATAGCAGGTGCAGCAACTACAAAAGCTCCAAATTGCAATGGCAAGGCGCTGTAAGCTCCTTCACTCTTAGTGCTGTTAAGGCCTGCAGTCCCATATTCTTGATGATGGTTAATGTCCGGAGCTATTTCAATTTCTTAACTAGCTTCATGGAAACAATGTTTACAGGTGCTCCACTATCAACATTAGCTACAACTTTAGCCTTTTTGACTAGAATGTCCACGTAAGTGCACTCAGAGTAGTTAGAAATAATAAAGTATACTAAGTGAATATGGGAAGAATCCAGAGGGAGTTAAGAGTGTGCTTCAGAGTATTCCCAATACTGGGACATTCATTGATGAATGTGTCAATTGGCATTGCTATATTGACCCCTTTCAGGCTTGGGGTATCTGCTGCATTGATCAGCCCGTCAGCTGAGATATTATCAAGTAATTATTGCACATAGGGTTTAGCAACTACTTCAGAGGCCTCAGGGTGACAACCTTACTCTGGGAGCACGTTACTGCATGTACGTTTGAGGAATCTTCATTTGATACTAAAATAGAATCGATTTCATTGTTAAATGAGGCCCTGTGGCCATTGATTTTTTGTTGATTAGGTGGGACTAGTGTATTAGGCACAATAGAGCATCCAATATCTATTGTGCTTGTTCTTTTCCCTCCTCCTGCACGGTATTGAGGAAGACTACATTGACAATTTGCTGATGGCATCGGAAAGCATAGTGACTTTTACAATTGCAATTAAAGCAAGTATTTTCACTCACTGGATGTGGGGCTCTTGCATTTGAGTTTTGCTCATTTTTAACAGGCAGATTACTGTCAATCTTCTTATTGGTTTTGAAGGGCTTTCCCATGAAGGCAGCGGGTCCTGATCTGTAACCAGTATTAGGAGGGCCATAATCTTTTAGCATCTGCGCAAATAGTCAACAAATTCAGATGTTGCCAGGTTTTGCATGAAAGCAGACAATAGAGTGTTTGATAGATTAGGGTAAGGTTCTAATGCATGCTCTAGTGTAATCTTAGCGTCAAAATCGACCATAGCCCATGCGCCTAAGAGAACTTGAGCTATATGATAGAATCAATCTGCAAATTTTTCAATTGCTTTATCTTTCTTAAAGCTGATTTTCATAAACTTGAATTTTATAGTTGACATCCGTTCTGGACCTCCAAATTCATGAAGCAGGGCCTCCTTGGCTTCAGCATATATTGGATTTTCATTAATGTGAGGCATAATCAACTCAATGCTCCACTCATTCAAGCAGTTAATCATGGTGGCTGCTTTGTTACAGTCACTGGCCCCATGCATGGCCATCTCAAAGTGTTTGACAAATGTGGTAATACTTCCATTCTTGTCAAAGACTTGCAGGATTGGTGGTTTATAATTATTGCTTCCCCATTCCTGGGTATCACGATTACTTCTTGGTTGACTAGAGCCAGGCGTACTAGGGCGTTGGGGCATAGTATTTTGGTTCGTGGTTCTAGGGTTAAAAAAAGCAACCATATTGCTAGGCAGTTGTTGACGTGGCCCAGCATCCATTTTGGCAGCTATTTCTGAATCTTTGTCCTCATAATATTTGGAAGAATTTCCAGTCAAGTGGTTTATAGCACACTGACAATGCCCATAGTCCAGAGCTCAAATTTGCTCATTGATTTTTTTCCTGATTGGTATGGTTTTGGTTTTTTAACTTTAATTTCACAATTTTCTCATTCAAGATAGTAGCTTGTAGTTGCAAGGTGAAAATCGCTTGGTCCTTTTCTTTTATTGCCTTCTTGCACTGATTCAATTCTCCATGAAGATTATTGTTTGACTCATTAATAACATTAACATCATCATTTAGATTATTGATCTGTAGATTAAGATGATCAATAGAGTCTTGATTTTTCTCATTTTTCGCCCATTGGTCCTCAAATTGTGTTTGCCAGTAATTATTTTCAGTGTATTCATCCTTCATTTGTGAAATTTGGGCGCTCGGGCATCAATACTGGTCACAAAATTCATTATTATGGTTTAACTGCGCCTCTTGGGCTTCGTGATTAAGCCTCATGGACTCTGAAGCATTAATAGAAGTCTGAGTGATATTGCTGACCCAAGATTCGGTGACTCCTCTTTCCTCTAAGAACTTTTCAAAGATAGGATGCAATCTGTCATTTAGCTCTTGTGCTAATACTGCTACTCGGTCATTATCCCAAGTGGCCAAGTTGTAATTTACCTCCAAACTCAAATGGACCTCAGCAAAGTTGGCTTCCAATTGCTCATTTAAAATTGGCCCACCTGGCTGAAGTTGCGAGAGAAGTTCACCAACTCAGTAATGGATGCATGATGGCGGGAGATTGTCATCTGAGAATTTCTAGAGGTGGGATATACAAATTCAATTAAGTATTGGGTGATATTCTCTATCCCAATTAAATTGTTTTGGATCTTAACTACACTTAATTGATGATGAGCAAGATATCTCATCCACAACACATCTTGCTGTCACTGGTGGTAAAAAGGGTTGCTACTATTGTCCGTGGGCCATTGTACTAATTGATACCCTCTTAACAACTGCTGCTCAAGACATTTCAGCTCTTCAGGTGAAATGGGATTGTCAGGATAGGTAATAATGGGTACATCCTCCCAATTAATCTGGGACACAATCATTTCAGTATTCCCATTAGGCCCAGTGATGATTCTGAATAATTGATTGGGAATGCTCTCCTGTTCAGCGCGGTCACCATCTGCAGTCCCAGCCATGAGCGCCACTTGTTGAATTTTGGGCTTTATTATGATGGCTGGTTTTTCTCTAATCGTAGGGTAAAGTTTTGGGCGTCTATTATATGGGGAAATAGACAGGATGGTGATTAAAATTTAAGTTATGACTTCTTGGTAGTACTCAAACTGTATACCCTGTCATTTTACTTGGACAATGGCACACCGCCCTGATCCTACTGATCCCAAGTAAAAATAGACTAATACAAAAGAAAGTACTAAACAAAAAAGTTTATAAGCTAAATTATAAACAATTCTAGTTGTTAAATGTTTCTTTATTAGCAACAGCTTGAGGATTATTTATAGGGTTCAATGTTTGCCACATCTTACCAATGACATCTCATTTTCAATGGTACTTGGCCACATAAAATGTTTGTAAGAACGTCTACAAATACTTTCACTCAGGGCACCATGCTCAGCCTCAGGGTTGGAGTAAACACCGTCATCATTCTCAAGATGGTATTTTGGACACATCTTCAAGTTAGCTGAACCGATTTACTTTCACATGTAATTGGCAGCACATACCAAGGCAATTTGTATCACCAATTAGTAATTAATTTGATCAAAAACTCGACTGACATTAAAAACTAATCTTGACATAGACCAACAAAGCCCACATGCCCGAGTTATTAAGTCATAACTTAATTTAAGTCTGACCTAACCAACAAAGCCCTTGAGCCCATGTCATCATAGTCAAATATTATTAAGTGAAATTGCTAGGCTGTGAATCACAAGTTCAGATATACTTAGGATATACCTGATTCATAATCGCTGATATCTGATATGATCAAATATCTGATGATTAGGTCCAGTCAATTACTCTACAAATGTATTGAAGCTATTTGGAAACTATACTCAAATTCCCCCAGCCCTCAAAACCAGTTTAAATATGGATCAGGTGGATATTGAGGGTTTTCTGTTTGTTCTTACCCCCACATTCCAATAAAAAATCATAAAAATTCATTTTTATAGTTTTCATATTTTTGCTTTACAAAATCCTTTGTGGGATTCAGCGGCATAGCACCAAGAAAGCATGATTAAGCTGGATTCCTACAAAATGGTGCTTTCTACAGGGGATCTCTATATACCAAAAATAGCTGCTCTTTAAAAGCAACTGGCAAGCTCTTTGTCCCTCCTTGAGGAGCTTGAGCAGCGCCCTTTCAAACTCACCCTTAAGGACAACTACAATTCTGGTGAAGGAAGCATTATTACCTTTTTGTACGTCTATGAAGCTGCCATGGATGGTACAACTGACTAGCAAAAGGTTCGCCACATCATTCCTTGTTTAAGCCGATTAGCACAAGAGATGATAGTATTAACCTGAACCCTGGTACACCTGGCCAGAGGTGAAGGAGGCTCTTCTAGCTGAATTCGGATCAAAGCAAAGTCTACACAGGGAAAAACAGGCCTTTATGCGCCTTAGCATGTATGAAGGTGAATCAACCATTGCCTTTGCTGAACGCTTTTACCTTGCTGCGCAAAGCTTGTCAACCTCAAACATGCTTACCCTTGATAATGCTATTGCCGCCCTGTTAACTGGGCTAGCCTCTAAGCCCTCTCTATCCTGACATATCATCTCAGTGAAACGATAATTTACAAATATCCGCGACATTAAGGAAGCTTTGTTAGATGTGGCTGAACTCCACGCATGTGCCACACCACTTGAAGCTGAAGTGACAACCTTTGATATAACCATTGAGGAGCATTTGCCTGTTTATCAATTGGGAGTGAGGCCACCTGTGCCTATCTTCCCTACTAAACCTGCTCCCTCAGTGCGACTTAAAAGGGTTATCACTTTTTTTAATGAATCAAAGCATTGTAAGGTTGTAACAACCATACACCCGCACCAGCGCACTAACACCTCTGTGCCTTCCCTTACAGCCAAGATGGAAAATGGACCTTCTAAGGCTACCCAATCCTCTATGACCATCCCCCTACCTCCATCGCTGCCTTGCCCGTTATTGCAAATACTCTTGGGGAGGAATCTGAAGAGGGTTATGATGACGTTGGTTATTACATATTGGGAGTTCCTGAGGAAGTAGAAGTGTTTGATCATTTGAACGCTGGAGGAGTAGACAAGACCACCATACCTGAGGAAACGTACCTCATCCAAATTCTAGGGTGTCTAAAAGTTATTGACACTGCCAGCGATGGTGACCTATACTTAGCTGGCTTGATTCGCCCTCTTCAGCAGGTTCATCCCATAAATTATAGCATGGATAAATACCGGAGACCTCTAGAAAGCTAAACCCCACCTTTCGGCTCAAGGAGGTCTTATCTTTGTCACCTAAATTTGTAGGGACGCTCACTAAGGTTGAAGTGGTCATTAAAAAGGTCCGAATACTAGCCATCTTGTACACTGGCTCCCCAGTCAACGTGATCTCCTCTAGGCTTTTTAAGAGAATAAAGTTAGCGCCTGACTTGGAGTACACGCAAGAGTTTATAACGCTGGTCCCAACAATACCAGTGCTATTGGGGCATACTCTTCCCTTCCCATTCGAATTGGGAAGCTTATCATATCATCCCCTGCTGTGACTTTGGATAACAACGCATATGATATGCTCATTGCACTCAATTTATGATTGAGTATAAAGGAATAATTAACATGAAACAAGGGGTCCTCTCATTACTCAACTACAAAGTCCCTTTAGTCTTATCCAATAAAGAGCTCAATAAACATGAACACTCTTGCCTGATTAGATACCCCTTTTCAGTTATAACCTTGCCTTATTCCACTTCTTGGCGTAACACAAAGAAATTACCCAACTCAAGGGATGCTGGCGATGGTATTCCTTTCTACGCTGCAGATGAGGTCTTGATTAAGCCTGGTGAACAAAGAGTGGTTGAAACTAAGATCACGCTTTAAATCCCACACCATTGTTTGCTGCACCTCGTAAGTATTGAAGGTGTTCGTCCCTTGGAGCCTTGTGTCTTGCCTGGGATACTAGAACCAGTCTACCAGAGGCCTATTACCCTTCTACTGGTAAACCTCACTGGAAAAACATGATCATAAGGAAACACCAGGAGATTGGCAGAGGCTTCCTACTCCCTGTAGAAGACATTGGACATATCCACTCCGTTGGCTCTACGTTGGACTTGGGCTTACCTATGGACAACATGGTGTGTACCTTCCCAATGTTCATATTTCGGATAAGCTAACCCAAGTGGATTTGAAAAAGTTTATACCTTGTTAGATGAATACAGTGACATATTCTTCAAATTGGAAATTGACTACAGCCACATGAAGGGCTGGTGCCACTCCATTGATGTGGGTGATGCCTGGCCTATAAGGTCCAAACCTTATTGTAAGTCAAAGGTGGAGGAATAACAGATGAGGACGGAGCTCCAGCAGTTATTAGACGCGGGGTTACTTGTACCTTCACAAAGCCCTTGGTCTTTACCTCTCTTTTACTTATTGTAAAGAAAAACATAGGTCATCATATAGTCATGGATCACCGTGGGTTGAATAGCCTCACTAAGAAGGATAGCTATCCTATCCCTCGCATTGATGACGCACTGGCCCAACTCTCTGGCTCTAACTTCTTCTCCGCTATGGACTTGGCTAGTGGCTATTGGCAAATGGACCTTTCTCCTCAAGATCAAGAGAAATGTGCTCTTATTTGTATTAAGGTCTCTTCCAACCCACACAACTACCCCAAGGATTGTGCAACGCACCTGCCTCTTTCCAGCGTGCAATGGGTCACATCTTGCAGGATTTAAAGTTAGTTGTGTCATAGTCTATCTTGATGACATCACGGTTTTTTAAAGACTTCAATGAACATCTTGATCACTTGAAGGAGGTGTTTCAACAATTATGTAAGTCTAATATTAAGTTGAAGACCTCAAAGTGTGCCTTCTTCCAAAGGAAATTAGATTTCCTTGGCCACTCCATTTCCCAAGAAGGAATTCACCCCATGAAGGACAAGGTCACAGCCATCTCAAAAATGCTGGCCCCTAAAAATTTACGGGATATTAAGGTATTTATAGAAGTGATGGGGTATTACCATCAGTTCATCCCTAAATTCTCCTAACTCAGTGAGCCCCTTGTCCGGCTATTAATCAAGAATACTCCTTTCTTTTGGGGTGTTGAACAAAAAGCTGTTTTTGTGACATGAAGCAACTACTACAGCAACGTCCTATCCTACGGCACCCAGATACTAAAAACCTTTCATCTTGTTCACTGACGGCTCATACTATGCCGTTGGGGCCATATTAGCCCAATTGAATGAAAATGGTGTAGATCATCCTATTTCCTATTTTAGTAAGATGCTATTAAAAGCGGAACGTAACTACAGTGTAATGGAGGAGTGCCTTTCTGTTCTGTTACTGTCAATCATTACCGCCCTTTTTCATAAGAAACCACTTTCACTATAGCTACTGACCACGCATCTCTAAAGTGGTTACAGAACATGAAGGATCCTACTGGTCGGCTAGCTCGCTGGGCTCTAAAGCTCCAGCCTTATGACATGAAGATTGAACATTGTTCTGGAGCCTATCACTTGAATGTTGATGAATTGACTCGGATACCAGTCCTTCACTTGAATAATAGTGAGGCGGAGAGGCTACATGACCTCTTAATGACCCATAATGAATAGGAGGATGAAGATGTGCCCGTTCAGAAGATGTTAGTCAGGAACTCCCATAACACTAAAGTTGAAGATGGGAAGCTGTATAGACAGGTGAGGACAAAATGGCTACCTTACCTTTGACCCTTGGAACGTGTACCCGCTATCCTAGAAGCACATTCCATCCTAGGTCATGGAGGGGCAAAGAAAACCTATGAGTGGATTAAGGATAGGTTTTACTGAGATGGGATGATGGAATGTATCGTTGATGTTTTGGAAGCCTTCATTACTTGTAAGAAGCAATCTTGTTCCAAGTCTAGATACCAATATCAACCAACTACCCCTCAACAACTGCTCCACACCATCAACTTGGATGTAGTAGGTCCCCTTCCTCAGTCTACTAGTGGAAACAGATTTATCTTAGTAGCTATTGACCACTTCACTAAGTGAGCTGAAGACGTGGCTCTCCCTGCTCAAACAGCTAAGGTCACCGCCACCTTCCTACATCAACACATCTTCACCTGTCACGGTTGCCCCAAGTACTACTCTGCGATAATGGTAAAAACTTTACCTCCAGAATAGTCAAAATCCTGGACACCTCTATGGGAGCACAACAACTTTTCTCAGCTCCTTAAAACCCCTCCACAAATGGGACTGTGGAAAGAGCAGATGGAACTTTAATTTACATACTTTGAAAACTGGCCTCCTCTGATACTCTTCACTGGGATCAATATCTACCTAGTGCTTTTATGGCATACCAGATTAGCTATCACCAGATTTAAAAATTTCTTCACTCCATGTCTTGTATGGGCGGGAACCAGTCATATCTGCCCTTTTAGCTAAGGATGTATTCTCTTCTAGAGTTGAGGAACCAGAGAGCGTTATAAAAAGATTGGCTCAACGCATAATTTAACTTCAATCTGAAGCTATGACCAATTTAGCAAAAACAGTAACCAAAGAAGGGCAGGCTTCAAATGAGTTCCAAACCTCTTAACTACCTTCCAAATATCTGACATGGTGTTGTACTACCAAAACTGCATCACTCCTAGAAGTGGTAAGCTTGGACCAATTTGGGAGGGTCCTTTCACCATCATCAACAAGAGAGGGAACGAGTACTCTATCAAAAATCTAGCTACTGGTATCACAATTAATCGCGCACATGGTCATTTCCTCCGGCCCTACTTGCCCCCAACATTCTTGAGGGGGTGATGTCGGACATTTATCTTTGCAGCTCAAAAATAAGAATGTTTTCAGTTGAATTCTGCCAAAAAAGGGAAATGTCAGCCATTTGCTATTTTCTGATGCTATCAAGAGCAATTTTAATCAAAATGTCAACGATATTGGCCAAAAGACCATAGCCAATTCTTGGTGGAACCCCATTAATCAGGGTAACCCCAGTTCAAAGCCTACACAGGCACTAACAGGAAAATCAAACAATCAGATTTTGCCATTTGCGCATTGGACTTATGGCAACAAGTGGTTGTACTTCCCCAACCATCACCAAGTCTGTCACAACACCTACACAAGGGACACCCCCTTTTATAGGCATGGCGGAGGTCCCCCAGGGTGAAAGTAATTTTACTTAGTGGTAATTGGTTGAAGTTCATATAAAACCTTACCGCATTGGTACATCTTGCCCCAAAACCCCAATTAGTGACTTCCCAAGCAGTAATTCACCTCTCCTATGATCTGATAGGAGAGTTTCGCATATTTCCTAATTTGGAATGTATTGCAGCTATTCTAAAACTATACTAAAATCCCCCAGCCCTCAAAACCAGTTTAAATATGGATTGGGCAGATATTGAAGGGATCACTTTTCATTATTACCCCCACATTCTTATTTATAACATAAAAAATTCATTTTTATAGTTTTCATATTTTTTTCTACTAAAATCCTTTGTGGGGTCCAGCGGCGTAGCACCAAGAAAGTAAATAAGCTGGATTCCTACATTCACATAAAGGTCTCAGGTCTGAAAGCTCCCTCCTACTGTTGATGGACAAGAAGGCATGATGATCTACTTACCTAGGGAGACCACTATATCTCTAAATTTCAAGTCATTGCTGACACCTGGGCTATGTTAAAATTCCCTCTGAATACCTGCTGGAAATCCAAGGCCTAGAAAACCCATCCACCAAGGAGGTGCTAGCCGCCTGGGGATCCTAGATACAGCTTATTCTGGATCTATCTCCATTTTTTGGATAACCACCTGACAGACCCAGGGTGTTAGGCCCAAAAAGTCCCACCACTTATGTCCGCCTCCTACCAGTAGAGGCTGTTGACAATGTCTTTAGTTCTGGTAACAAAAGGGACTTTTGGGCTGGATATGCCCCATCATTGGCCCTGGTTGACACCAGTATTGGGAAGGATGTCCCTGAAGTCCAACAGCGCAAAGTTCAAAAATTTCTGGAGAAGTATTCATACCTATCCTTGGTCTTGACCTACAACTTTGGAAGAATGAATGGGGTTTTACATCATGTAGAGACTGGGTACACTCCTCCCTTCTGGTCCCAACCTTACCAAAAGAGTAAGGTCATAGATGCCCAGGTGGCAGTGGAGCTTAAACTACTTAAAGCTGGACACTTAGTGCCTTCTCACTGCCCTTGGGCCTATCCCCTCCTTCTGGTATGGAAGAAGGATGGCAGCCATTGGGTGGTGATGGACTATCAATGCTCAACTCCATCACCAAGAAGTACAGTTATCTTCTGCCCTGAATTGATGACTCTCCAACTGCTCGCCAAAGTTGTAGTACTTTTCTAAGATGGACCTTGCCAGTTGATGTTGGAAAGTGGAGCTTGCCTCCAAAGATCAAGCCAAGTGCACAATCATAGCCAATAAAGGGCTATTTGAGCCCACAAGAATGCCCCAGGGCCTCTGTAACGCACTTCCACTTTTAATGCGCCATGGATGGAATACTTGGGGGCTTGAAGCTGTCGTGTGTCCGCATCTACCTCAAAGACATCGCTGTCCTCTCTCAGACTTTTAGTGGACATGGTGAGCATCTTCAGATAGTTTTCAATTGGATTCAGAAGGCTTTAATAGAGCTTAAACCTTTGAAGTGCTATTTATTCAAACCAGAAATGGAGTTCCTTAGCATAAGGTGTCAAAAGATGACAGCCAGCCCATACTGGACAAATTTGACGCCATAGAAAAGATGTCGCGCCCCACAGAGCCTGAAGGTTATTCAAAATTCCATGCCATGGTGGGTTGTTATCATCAATTTATAACTCAATTTTCTGACCTAGCTAATCTTTATTTTATGATGCAGAATAACTTGACTTTTGCATGGTGGCTATAATAAGAACAGGCCTTTAACACATTATAGACTGCCCTTTGTACTAAACCCATTTTAGTCCACCCACGTTTTGACCAACCTTTCTTGTTAGAATGGACGAAAGCAATGTCGCTGTAGGGGCCATCCTAGATAACATGATGAAAAATAGGTTGACCACCCAGTGGCCTATTTTAGCAAGCTTTTGAGTAAGGTTGAACGGAATTATAGTATTACCAAAGAAATTCCTGGCTGTCTTGCTAGAAGTTAGACATTTTAGGCCCTATCTGTATGGCATCCACATTAATAATGTCACCAATCATTCCTCGCTCCAGTGGCTCCAACAGTTGAAAGACCTAAATGGCCATTTAGTCTGATGGGCCTTAAAAATGCAGACCTATGATTTCACCATTTTTCATTGCGCAGGTGGATCCACCAAAACGCTAATGGCCTTACTAGGATATTGGTGCTGGCTGCTTTTACCCTCAAGGAGGACCAACTCTATGATCTGATTGGTTGACATGAACTTTGGAGTTTGGAAACTCCTGAGGTCCAAGCTGAGCTCTGAAAGATGACCCAGGATACTCAGATCAAGGATGAGCTGCTATACAAGAGGGAAATAAGAAATGAATTCATTATGTCTGCCCTTCTTCCTGAACTGATGTGACCCTAGAGGGCCATACTATTGTGGGACATGGAGCAGTTAAAAGACTTAAGAATGGTTGAAGTCACATTGTTAATGGGACCAAATGGTGGAGAACATCCAAGAGGTCCTGGAGGTCTGAATGACTTGCCAATCCCAAGACCAGCCCAGTCCTTGATATAAATGCTCCATCTCCCCAATGGGCCCTTAAATATCATTAGCAATGACCTGATAGGCCCTCTTCCCACTGGACTGCACAGCCATTATTATTCTCCTAGCCTTGGCCCATCTAACCAAAAGGGTAAACCAATTTCAGTCCACACTGTCATCAAAAAAGCCAAGGCTTTCTTCCTTATTCAATACTTTTTCACCCAGCATGGATGCCCACAAACTTTACTTTTTGGAAAATGGTTAAATTTCACCTCACAGGTAGTCCAAGCACTTAATTCACTTTTTGGCACTAACCAAAGTTTTGCCGCCTCCTATAACCCATTCACTAACAAAGTTATGGAACGCGCTAATGGACCCTTTTCGCTATTTTACAGAAGATTGCCGCCTCTAACCCTGCTCTCTGAAATCATTATTTACCAGGGATATGCTTGCCTAAAGAATAAGCTACCACTGATTCATTAAAATGTCCCCCTTTGAAGCTCTATATGGACGTTCTCCTGGCTCCAAAGTAGCATTCAGACTTTTCTTGAAACCTCCGCTCCTGAGAACTTTGATCTAACCATGAGGGCATTAGCTGATTAAATTGTCCAGCTTTAAGCCCTAGCCACGCAAGGTATCCTCACCACCACCAGAAGAAAAACATCCTAATTTAATGTCAGCTTACCCTCCTTATCCGTTTTTCAATTAGGTGACCTCAATATTCACTATCACCATTAACCTAGAGGTCAACAGAATAAGCTCGACGTTCTTTGGTCTGGACCTTATAAGGTCATTCATAAGGTGAACTCTGAGTACTCCATTGCTGACATCAATCAGGGGATATTGTTGAATCAAGTGCATGGCCAGTTCCTCCAGCCCTATACTCCCCTCTGACAGGATCTTGAGGGTGGCGTTGTCAGAAATCATGATGATGAGCAATCTGAAGTTCTTGTCCCAGGTTTGATACTCAACCAATCAATGTTTAAACAAGAGCGAACAGTCCATTATCCTGAAGGCACTAAAACTTAATTTGATCAGGTAGCATCACGTGTATGAGAATCGATGGAATCACCTTCATGGATCCTGTACCACTTCCTGATAATGAGAGGCTCCACGCCCACCACCGCAGTCATGAGGACAATGCAATACAATGAGTGCGCCAGCCAGTGATTGATCCAGAAGGCAATAAAAGATCCCAATCCTATGGGGCCACGAAGATCCCTTGAGGCATCATGTCCTCACACGCCCTATAAATCAATGCTTTCTAACACAATAAAGTATTATATACTCTCTTCATCTTTTCATTTTTTACCTCTCCACTATTTCAGTTTCAAACCTATTTTCAGACTTTAGAGACAGTCAAGAGAACTGTTACTCTGAGAAAAGCCAAACATTCTTGTTTGGTTACGCTGTAGTTATAATCAGCCTTTTAAGGTAATTTATTAATTTGGGCCACCGGTTGGACTTCTTGTTAATTTTCTAATGAGCTAAAATGCCCCCACAGCCACATTAATGAAATTGGTAATTATCAAGAAGTTTGATCAAACTATGAAAGTAAAAGGATGGGATGAAAGTTTAATGTGAACCTGAGGAGGTTGGATGTCTGATACTGCTAAAAATTCTTTTAAAAAACATTTTTATAGCAGATAGCTGATAGTTATATGAGGTCAGCAAACTGAATGATGAACTTTCAGTATCACCTATCATAACAAGGAACACTTAATGTATCAAAGGAATATTAGGTCATCTCAATTAAAGAACCTTTTCTGAAAGGGATGATCACTGTTTAGTAACTTTATGCACAAAGAACATCATTTTGAGTTAAAAATGGAGTATTTAGAAGGCTTGAAATTAAGGCTTTTTAGCTGGGTAATGACTTTATGGAGATTCTTTATATATCCATTAAGTTCCTTGGAATATACCTTGATGTTTTTAAGGTAAACCAATATGCACAATGACTTACGTTCACACAGCAGTCCATCATATCCCGTTGAAAGGTGACTGGGTCATTGCATAGCCCTTCTGGCATTTGTGTCAGCTCAAATAGTTCTTTGATAATAAAACTGCGCATCTGTATTGATCCTTAAGGGCGAGCTCTTTCACCCAGTACCTGATAGCAATTGTAACGCACTGGCTCCTTCCAAGGAGCCACAAATGAGTTGGGCAACAGAATCCATGTTACAGACCATAGGGCTGACAGGGCTCCTGATACCACTCTCCTTGTGCGCGCGCTACAAGACTGGACAAGCACCCCTGGAAGACAGTTGCAAGGATACTTAACCCCAGCAACATGCCTTGACTCCAAGACAAGGTATAAAGGGAGGCAATAGCTCTCCCAAGCTCACTCTCCAAGTCCAATTCTTGTTGATTCAAGCCAAACATGGCTGCAGTTAGGCAATATTTTTAAAATAAACTCAAAGTATAAATATATGAATTTTAAGTTCTTTTATTTAATATTGGCCAGGTCGATAGAAAACAGAACTGAGAAGCCTCCAGCTCCCAGTTCCTTCCCTATATACACATGCTACAAGCTAATATAAAATATAACACAAGCTTATGGTGCTAATCTGACTGATGCTTGGTGTAAACCTTACAGCAGGATCGCGGAATCCTCACTCAATGGTTCTGTGCCAGTTACGATCCTCAACAGTTCCATTTCGAATTCCAAATGAACCGCGAAACTTCCAAGCACCTGTTCCATTCCATTCTTGATTTGAATTTAAATCAAATCTCGAAACTCCCCATTTTACTTGATTCTCGTTTTTCCTCAACTTGGACGCCCATCTGGCTCCTTGGCCTCCTTCAAGCTCCTGCCCCTTAGGCGTTCCTGCCAGGACCAACTCCCCCTCCTCCTCCATACATCCAGACACAGCCTGCCCTGTCTTACCAAAGATCAGGGCAATGTGATGCTGAGGATAGACCTCAACCGTCACAGCAATAAGATCTAAAAATATGAGCTCAGATAGGAGCTTTAGAGTGTTGTTAATCTGTGGAAATGAATAACTGTCATTATTGGTTGCCTGATTAATCTTGTAGTAATCCATGAAAAAGTGGCTTCCATCTTTTTTGCAGATGGATAGGAGTTAAAAAGCCTATGGTCTAAAATTTACCAATAGTACCAACTTTAATGACTCTATGTGCTCTTCAGCAACTTAAGATTTCATTACTTTACTATTACATTAAGACTGCACTTAAATGGGGTGAGCATTTTTTGTTTAAGAATATGTACGACCCCTTTCATCTTATTAAGGTCATACGTGGAGATGATAATTAGATTTTTGTAATCCTTCAGTAGGTTCTGGTCCTTTTATCTTTGTTTAGAAGTGAAATCTTCTCAACTAAGGTCTGTTTTAATGTCATGTTTACATTATTTAATGAGGGGACCAACTGCCATGACAAGGCTGGGCGTCAAGAATCAAAATAAGGTCAAGTTACAGGACCTCTCTGACTTAAGGCACACCTTTGACCAAAGCTGGGTGCAGGCTAGATATGCCCGGGGTAGTTTAGCGGAAGTGCAAGATGCCTAGTTATGTATTATGGCAGTAGCGGTAAAATGGATGACTTAACTACTAAATGACGACGGTTTGGTTTGGTTGATAGAAAAAAGGGGTCCAAAACCTGTTCAATCTTTAAAATTTCCAACTTAAACCAGCCTTTCCTTCAATTGATAACCCAATTTCAGTCAACTACTAACTATATATACTCTGACCAATGGAAGCATGCTCTTATTAGTGCACCTGGGCTTAACACCGCTTCCACCAAAAAATTATTCCCAGAAATTATTTAAGTATGATTCTTTGAGACCAACCTTTTCTCATTGGTCATCTTCCCTTTTATAAAAATCCCCCCATTCATTTACGCTTCTAAAATTTATAATTGTTAGTGTGAATCTGTGAGTGGATCACCTCAAGGAGGTCTTTAACAACGTCGGCCATCCTATTTTAACTAAAGTATCTACAAAATTAAGTGCACCATTGGGCCCCTTGGTTCCCTCCAAACTGAGGCACCCAAACCCTCCAGCACTGATCTCAGCTTGGTTATTAGCTCCCCAATGAGGACCAGCCAAGTGTTCCTATTTATCTGTTTCCAATTATTCTACACCGCGTTATATACCCTTGCACAGGATTACTTTGTCTCTGGCGCCCTTTAAGGTGCCCTTTTTACCAAAATACTGATGATGAGCTTCCTAGCTTTGTGGTGGTTTACTGCGCATCACCTCGCTGGGAACTTAAGAGTTATGGACACTCTCTTGACAACTAAGGCTACCATGGGAAGTTACTCTAACCTGAAGTTGCAGAAGCCCCTAAACCCTTAGACATTATCCATCTTGTTGACAGGTAGTAGCCATGCATATGATATTAGGACGTTGGGTTCCACCATACACGTCTCTACTATCATACTGGCCAGAAACACTGAGATAGGCCAGCATACAAAAATAAGAACTTGAGAAAAGTTAAGACCTCTTTAACTGATAATTATTGACACTTCATATTTCTTTTAGTTACCTGGAGAATATTTATATGCATTTGGGTGTTAATTATGACTTGGCATTTTAGAGGAATTAATTTCAATCCTAGAGAGATCAAGGGAATTCATTATTTTCCATCAAGCACATGTGGTGGAAACTGCATGCAGGAACCCAAAAATGTCAATTAATCTAATCACACTTGTGTTCCATCTCCAGTAAGCAGGTAAAAGCCTTTATACATCTCTTAAAATCCTTGTTAATGTTGATAACAAGGTGGAAAAAGTCAAAAGTAAGGATAATAATCCTTAGAAGTAGTGAATGATGGCATCATACTTCTGGGAGAATTAAGCTCCCAATGGTAATTTGTATATGAATTCTCAAGGGCTACTACTGAGGTGTCCAAGATATTACAAAATAAGTGGGAGCGCAGTATAGGCATCAATAAATTTTGAGCATTTAGGACCATCAGTTCAATATTACATGTAGTGTGGAAAGCTAAAATCAATTTAAATCTTCTTCATAATTTTTGATTAAATGAATTTATTGGATGTCCTGTTATGGACTATTACAAGGATGGAGGTTTTATGTACCTTAAAGAGACCTGATTTACCACGTTGTCAAACTGGGGTGGAAAATGAGTAACATGGGTGACTTTTCAAAAGAAACATATGCGATATCAATATGTTTATTGCAAGAGGTAGATAATTCATTTAACCATGCATCCTCAGAATCAATTATAATGAGAACCGTAGATTTAGTCAGAGGCATGGTGTGTGATTGTCACCGGAAAGAGCCCTTTCTTCATACTGACTTCCTTTTAATGACATTTTTTACTTTGCCTCCTCTGCGTGTTGCTTATAACTATGTTCCATGGTGTGATTACTACCTTTGAAGTAGGTGAATATATGTATGTTCTCGTACTTTTCTTGAATGGCGTGTATATATGAGGCCTTTTTGGGAGGCTTTTAAAGGTAAGAAATATATATATTATAGCAGCAGGAATTTTGTTCAAAAGCTCATTGATTTCTCAGATACATATACAGGTTTTCTTGAGCCCTATCATATGTAGTTGGAAGTCAGGTCAGGATATGAGGGCTGAGATGACTTCAGTAATATTAAAATCTAAAGAAATACAGTTAGCAGTAACCTGTCATGTGTAGATGACATCATAGTGAGGATCAACCCCAAAGATAAGGCTGGGCGCCAGGAGGCCCAAAAGGTGAAGTTACAGGGCCTCCCTAACCTGAGGCATACCCTAGACCAACGCTGAGTATGGCAAAATATTCCCAGGTTGGTACTAGTGGGGAGCCTAATGCCCAGCCCCATACTTTGGCCCAGGCGTTGAAATGAACAGTTTATATAACTAATGCAAATGGTTCAGTTCAGTTAGTCGAGGAATGGGGTTTCAAAACCCATTTCATTTATGCAATCACACATCTGGGTCAAATCCAACTTCAATCAATAACATGAGTGAAGTTAGTTTCAGCGTTTTCTACCAATTGGGATGGTAGTGTATGCTTATTGGTGGGTCAGTGCTTAAGCCCACTCCCGCAAACCCCTTATTCCCCATCCAAGTTTATATAGATTTTTCCTGACCAACATTCCTTGTTGGTTGACTTCCTAAATAAAACTATTCCCGTTTTACCTTTTTACTTTTATGATACTTTGAACGCTACTGTGCGTGCACCTCTTTGAGGAGGTCTTGCGCTTCATTAACCTTGCTATCACAAATACTTTGAAGCTATCCCCTAGTGCACCATTGGTTCGCTCAGGTTCTTCCAACCTGGGTTGCTTACCCCCTTTCACTTTGTGCACCATGTCGCTTTTAGTGGTTCTTTTATTTATAAAATTCGCACTTTTATGCCTAAGTTGTTATTGCTCCAGCACCCTCCGCTGGGCTCTAATTACTTTAGAACTAACGGCTAGTTCCATGGTTTTGGCCTTGAGCACTGTGCACTGCCACGATGGGAACAGGAGAGTTATAGACACTCTCCTTACATAACCAATGGTTAAGCGCAGGCATAAAAGTTATCTAGAAAAGTCAATGATATTTCCCAATTTATCAAGGTGGATCGCCATACGGCCTGTTTATGGTTTGAGAGGGTTTGATAACTCTTAAACTCAATAAATCAGATGGACTTGACTTGAAGTCAGGTTTTACAGTCACTCAGGTGAGGGGTCATAATAACTTTGACTTCTCTTCAGAGGCAAGTATGAATGTGCTTTACTTTCTCTAGTTGGTGGTATTTGAATTTCAATAAGAAATTATGATATTGAGGCTCTACATAGGCTACAAAATTTTTAGTTCCGTGGCTCTAGCAAATATAGGCACAAGCGAAACAAAGTTATTAGCTCCATTGCTATAATTGATTTCAATCAGTAGTACAGAATTCTGCATGAATAGACCTAAATTGAGCTACGCAAAACAAATATAGAGGCACTTTATTAGTTATAAATGTAGGATATTTATAGGGGTAGATATGGTAGCTATTCGTGAGGACTTTTGTTCTTCATCAGAGGTAAAATCTTTCCTATTAGATGCCCAATATTGCTGATTATTATTGCTATACTTGTGATGGTCAGATCTGAAAAGGTTCTTATTAGATGAGATTGACCTTCTTGTGGGATGTTTTGCCCCTTTGGATTGCTTAGCCTCATCCTTCAGAGGAGGTTAATAACTCCAAAGGGTTGATTGTCAGTCTATCCAAGAATCAGGTATCAATGGGGTTTTTGCAATCTCATTAGACTGAGATACCAATTCTCGATCTTGAGTATTTTTGGTCATTGCAGTTGAATCCCCAACAGGTGGCCTCCTCCATTTTACTCTCATAAACATCTAATAATGACGCGGTACTCTCCTGGCCAGGAATGAACTTTTTTAGCAAGATCAAAGAAAAAGCCAGAAGGGACAGAAAGGGAGTTTTGACAAGCTCAACTGAAGGCTTGGATTAAGGGACACGTCTCCTCATACTTACAAAGCTCTTTGACCCATTGTTTTTTTTTAGTACTAGATGGTCCCAACCCAAGGGGGGTTGACCCATTGTTTTTTGTTTTATCAATATCATCTTTTAACTTATTCCAAATTTGGTAGAGGGTGTCTATAATAGCCATCTGTTCAATCTGGAATTCAGTATGAATTCACAGCTTTACAATTGATGACTCAGTCTCTGAGTTTGGTACAATCTTGTTCTATACAATCAAGCCTTTTATTGGTGACCTTAGTGAACGCATACATATTTTCCATCTCTTTGTCTAGTGCTCTAAGGTAATGTTGGGGCTGATATGATAACTATTGGGAAGGACACCAAATACTTGTGAGATTTGTTACAATTTCATGTGAAAATATTAATATACTACCATCTAGTACTAAAAAAAATATTAATATACTCTAATATCTTGCTTCGCCATGGATTTTCAGAACCCTCAGCATGTGGGATTAGACACAGGGGGGCAGGCGGTCATTAGGGCAAAGTGGCCCTTATAATCCATCAGAGCCACTAAGTTTAGGCCCTTCAAGACCTTAGGGACCATCAGAACACTCAGCTTTATTAGGATTTTGGGGACCTTGGGGCCCTTCAGCCCGCGGTGACCCTCAAGCCCTAAAACTCCTGAGAAAATGGAGAGGTCCCATATTGATGTTGTAGTCTTTTGATTAATACATCAGATGGTTCAGGCTTTGCACTATATAACTTGAGAGCCTGGTTCTTACTGACAGATTCAGATGAAAAAAGTGCACATATTTGAACTATTTGGTTACTACGCCTTGTAGACGATGTGATAGTTGAATAACCATTTAGCTTGAAATCCCAGAGTCCAACAGTGCGATCTAGATTTGGGCATCATAATTAGGCGTCAATTGCCCATGATTGCCTCATGGTTATCCCAGATAAATGCAGAAGCGGCTTCATAAAATTCAACAAGCTTGAAGATGAGGTACTGTATTAGTCATAATTACAGTAACGCCTCAGGATAATACAGTTCTAGTAACTAGAGGAGGTGATGATAAGCGGATGTACAAAAAAGAAAGGATAGGGTTCTAACTATTGGCTAACATACTAGTGTCAGGGTAGTTGAACTATAAAGCCTCCATATAAAGGAGGGTACCTCATGGCTCAGAATCAGCTGGATTGGCCTTTAGTTGTGTTCATTCCATCCAGGAGCTGCTGGATGGTACCTTTGATGCTGTTGGACTGATGATAGTATTTGTTTTGGTCTGGTACAAGCAAGTTAAATTCAAGAGTGACCCAGAACTTAAGACTCTTATATTATAAAGGTAGTTTTTCATAATGAGAGGTATTAATCCATTTGGTTATACTTACCCCACCAGAGTAAAAAAGATTAATTGCTAGAATTAATGTCAATATTGTAATTGACATTTATAGAGATATAACTTGGGGCCACCAGTAGTGAGCATCAATATTAGCTTTACCATTATATTGGAGCCGAAAAGTTGCTTTTTTTGGCTGCCCAGAGATGTCCTGTTCAGAAAATTTAGCTTCCTTGGGATGGCTCTTAGTAATAAGATGGCTCCTGAAGGGCGATATCAAAGCACTTTTGCATTCTATAAGTCTGTTTATTGACAACTGTACTGTTCCATGAATGCTAATGCTATTGTCATGAATATGCAAAGGATTGCAAAAATTTACACTAACTAAAATAGAAAAGAATTTGAAATAATTTTACTAAGTCTAATTCTTTTATAATTATATAATGTGTGGGAGCCTTGTGGAGTAATTAAAGTCTGAGTCCTCATCAACCAGGGTCTTTACATCTCATTAAGTAAAAGGCCAAGCAGTGGTCACCTTCCTCCATCAACTTCTGGATTGTCACGCCTCATTGTTTTGATGTGCTCTAGTATTGAGACTCTGGGAATTGGGTGATGTTTCTTACAAGATTTCAATTGGCGGCCCAGTTAAAATTGTATCTTATGACAATTCCTGAAGACCAAATATTAATTCTTACCCATTTTAAGAATTTAATTAATTATAGACAATTCATTTTTATCATTTCATCTTATTTTCAGAGGTGGGCTTTTTAAACTCTCATTACTTCATCATTAATATTTTATATAGTACGCCATCAAAAATTTAAAAAACCATTTTTATAGGAGAGGTTAAGAATGCCTGATTTTGGGGGCAAAGGCTGCTTTACTTCTATTATAATATAGAAGATAGTTCTGGTTTAGTACTTCCATAGTGTCTCATCGTTATCTGCCTTTGTCCTAAATTATTTCTTAAAAGAGGTGCTAATAAGAAAGTTGTACATATGATTGAATAAAACTATGACAGGACCAGAAACCACTCTAGAGACAAACAGAAGTGGCAGCACAATAAGCTCCTACAGACGTAGTGGTTTTGGGACCTGCAGTCCCATATTATTTATGTCGGTAATTTTTGGGTTTGAGGTTAAGTTAGAGTACAAATTTAGTGAAAATTATAGCGATTAGTGCCTCATTGTCCATAATGACTCTTACTTTGAGCTTATAAACGATTATGTCAATATATTTGAACTCAGAATAGTAAGCGCCCGCTGAATGTAATAGGTTTACATCCAAAGTAAAAACTTATTTTTTTGTGAATAAAGTTATTTTCATAAAGAATGGCTTTTTAATACTAGTGGTGCACAGCCCAAGAGGGGGGTCCTCCACGCATTTCATTTGCTGTGTTCCAAACAAAGAAATTATAAGATAAAAAACCCTGACATGGTGCCGTGGCGCATGCCTAAGCATCCGCATTACAAGGGAAGAGGAACTGAGGGAGATTTTTATTTGGTGCCAGTTTCTTCAGGTGATAGGAAAAGGAAGACAAAATGGGGGCTGGATCATCAGCGTGGTGTGGGCAGAAAAGGAAGGAGGTAAAGTTCTCCTCATCAATGAGACCAGAGGTGTGCATCGCCTCAACATATTGGGCTTGTTGGTGTTCATCAAAGGTAATAGTTCAGGCACACAAGTGATTGACTAGATTTGTTTCAGGCTTTTGAATAGTTAGGAGAAAACAGTATTTATATCACTGTGTCAATGCACGTGTGACCTGCTGCACATGTATTTTCTTAAATACTAAACTTTGCTTTCTCAGGGGAAATAGCTAGAAAAGTTAGGGATGGAAACATCCTCACAAAGTGGCTTAATCGCCATATGAAGGCTTGGCAAAAGAGGGAGCTGGTGGGGGGCGGTGGCTGCTTCAACAGCTTTTTTATGAATATTTTATAAATGTAGAATTTCTTGTGATTATGGAAACGTTTTCAGGGAGTCAAATTTGGGGGATGTGTGAAGAATTCTGACTAGTCAAATTTAGATTTAATTCTATAATCATGTTTATCATCATCAATACATTTAAGGGTGTCATAAGGATTCAATACTTTTAGTGCTGGGCCAGTTACAGGAGTTGATTGGGTGTCATAAGTTTATTGGCATCGCACAGTAGACCATGGCAAACATCCCAGCGCATGAGCCTTAATCTGCTCTGGAATGGTTCTGGTGGTCAAGCCTTGGTTAGGTGGAGTGGTGCAAGCAGCGCCCTCAGAAGATGAGGGTGGGGGAGAATTGATCCCCATTTAAAATTATGTAATCCAGTAGCAGGGCTAGCGCCAGAGGGAGGAGTGGCGGAAGCAACTTAAGTGGAGAACGTTAGGCACTTATGCTTTAAATGGTTGAGATCAAAGCACAAGTGACAAATGGTGCAGCTGTTTATGATTTGTGCCCTGAAGGGATGATCAAGGGCGGATATGATAATGATTTATGGTACTGTGAGTTGACTGTTGCGATAGAAAGGGCAGATCATCTTATACATGCAAGATCCAGTGAGACCATTAACACCATTAGGAATTATGAACTGCAGCATGGTGTCAGCACCGTAGGCAGCCAAGCCCTCCATGAGTTGATGTGAGAGCGTTTGGGGGAGAGATTGCATACAGAGGGTTTGAATCCCTCAATTTCTGGATAGTTATGGCCACATGGACCCCATCCAATTTGGTAATTCCAGTGATGGCCAGAAGCTCTTGCTGTTATTTTTATGAACATAAATCTTTGTTTCTATAATATATGCTGACATAACGTCACTTTACAGTGGTGATTTAGTGGATTAAGCTATCACTTCCTCAGTGAATACTTAAAAGTGAAACTGACGAAATGTGATGTTTTCTTTTATAAATTTGTTTGAAGATAAAAAATAAAAAATTGTCTATTTTGGGGATACTTACAAAGGATTAATGAAAAAAACTTCTATTTTAACCTTCCTCATTATATTTCTCAAGTCATCAATATTGGGTTATCACATAGATGTTAAGTTCTGAAACAACAGTAAGACAATGACTTGCATAGTGACGTTGCATGTTGCATATGCAACAGGTTAAATGGATGCTAACTAGTTTATTGGATTGCGGCCTGAAAGGCCAGTCAAAAAAATTTGTTTTGAAGAAATAGCCCTATCGCGGTTTTGTCAAAATTCGGTTTGACTTTTCTTAGGCGTTATAAGAGTGATGGCGCTAGATGGATTTAGTTCACCACTTTGGTAATAAAATATTCATCTAGCACTGGTATCAATATCTGGTACACTCCTAGTAAAGTCTGAAGGCGCGGTGAAGGGAAACTGGGTGTTAAGATTGTTTAACGCCTTTGATTCATATAACATCTGAGCCTCATGACAAACCATTTAGCAAATGCTGCAACAAATTCCTCTTAATTTAAAGAAGATATAAGGAACAGTGTTTTCTGGGTATTAATCTATCTCTCTTTGCCAAACTCTTATATGATGAGTTACTTAGCATTGTAGTAAGACATGGCTATCAATTGTTGCAAGTTTTTGTATATTCAATTAAAGATTAATTCTTGGGGTATAGCTGTAATATTAGGGATTGGTAGATGTTCCCTGTATAAAATTCTTTTTTTAGTTAACTATATTCTTAGAATCTAAACAATAAATTCAAGATCCTTTATTATGTAAATTTTTTTATATTTATAGGCTTTACGGGTACATGTCATTATAGAAATTTCCTTAAAACCTCGCAACTATTATCTTTCTCATTAAGTTGTGTTAAGTCTCAACTAAAGTTTTACCTCTTGATGTTGAAGTAATTGATGCAATCTCATTTATAATATATCATAGGGTATAGGTTGAGAAGAAAATGGTGCATCTCAATAAATCTTTTCTTGATCTGGTTAATTCCTGTCCAAGATTGACTTTGGTTGATTGTCCTCAAAAAGACTAAAACGTAGATAATTACAGCTGTTTTACATTTTGAACAATGATAATGCCCCCCTCAAGTCATAGTATAGAGTGACATGAGGTCATAGAAATTTACTTTGCACACAATTGATGACTGTTCCTTGGGTATATAAGCAATTATATTTGGATCTGAATTTATGGATAGCTTTGTAAGGACAAAGCCAAAAGGCATCAAGCTTTATTAAGCTGATCTCCAGCTTGATGATAACATATGAGAACTAAATCGCCTACCTGATAGATAGGTAGATCTAGTCATCATAAAATTTTTTTACTAGTTTCTCAAGAAGTTGTAGTGATGATTTTCTCAAAGTGACTTAATTAAGAGGAACAATTTCATCAGGCCACATTTTGCCTACAAGGTCAGAATTTTTAGGAACAAAACTTTTAGTAATGGTTGTAAGCTACTAATTAATCTTGGTTCTCACCCATACAATGTCTTAAATGGAGACATCTTAATTATGCAATACTAACTGAACTTATAAGCTAGTAAAGCAGCAGGCCTAGAGATTCTATATCATCAGATTAGTGGCTGCCAATTTCCTTAAGATAGACACTAACGTACCATTAGCTTTTTAATGACTTCATTATTCAAGGGAAAATTTGTGCGGCAGAAATAAGTTTGGTAAAAAAGTGACAATAGTTCCCTAATTTGGGCTTTGAGATTTATACCATTGTCAGAAAAAAGAATCTGGGGAAACCATATAAATAAAATACGGAGAGAGATAAAAATAACACGGTGGCTTTAGCTGTTGCTAAGGGTACCAAGAAGTCTTCCACCCATACCATTAGATAATCAATAGCTAGCAAAATATAGATGTTCATGTAAAACTTTAAAAAATAAACCTACCAAATCTACATTAAACACACTAGAAGGCCTTGATAGTGCTACCACTTGATGGTAGTATATAGGACTTGACAATCCTGGTTTTGAGAATTCAGGCAGGCTTTATTACCTCTTGTATAGTTTACAACATGTAATCCCAGTAACACGTTTTTGCAACCACTCTTTAATCTTCTTAACACCCCATTACCAACAACATATGGCCTTTTAGTATAACATTTGTCTGAGGGAGAAGGTTATATATAAGGTAAATATTTCTTATTTATAGACTTATATAACATTACATCTTATATTTAGTATTTTTAGGCAACTTTTGTAACTCATCTTTAATATGAGAACTTTCTAATTCCCCTAACTCTGGTCACACAACTAATTCATAGATACAATATTACTCTTGAGTTGCAACATATAGAACTGGTGTTTGGGATAGTCTATCTACATTTTGATGAATAGCTCCAGGCCAATTCTGAATAGTGTATTCATAATTTTAAGGACGTAGAGTCCACTAAGCCAACCATCCATCAGGATCTTTAATTTGTTGCAAACACTTCAAGGAATCATGATCTGTGAAAATTGTGAAGTGTGATCCATAGAGGTAATGACAGAAGTGTTTTTGCTAATAATACCACTAGACATTCTCTTTTTGGGTGACACTGTAATTTCAATTATCCTTTGAGAAAATCTATATAAAGTAAGCTATGGGATGGTCACCATATTATCGTCATGTTAAGAAATAATGGCGCCTAATGCGGCATCACTAGCATCAGTAAATGATAGAAAAGTTTATCAAATTATGCATGTGTTATGACTAGAATAAGATACTAAAGCACTACTTAATGAAATAAGGGGCTGTTCTTGTTCTGGTCCCATTCATAAACTACCTTTTCTGTATAAAATTAATTAAAGGCTCAGCTAAGTTAGAAAATTGGGGTTTAGATTAGCAGTAGTATCCCACCTTCCTGAAGAAAACTTGTACATCAATAAGTATTTTAGTGGTGTCATTTTTCAATAGCAATGGCTTTTATAAAAAGTAGGTCAAATACCTTTTTTAAAACTTTTTATCCTAAAAACATCTATATCAGATTGAAAAAAAGCACACTTAGATGGGTTCAACTTTAGTGAAGCATGTCAGAGTGAATTTAATACTTCACCTAACTCCTTCAGATGATCATGGAAAGTTTTGAAAACAATTTAATGTCATATAGATCTACCAAGATACATGACATCTTTTTTTAGTACTAGATGGTCCCAACAAGATACATGACATCTTAAGAACTCCCAAAAGACCATTCATAGCTCTTATCAGAATTGCAGATGACCACATAGTCCAACCCTTTGACCAGATATGAGATTTGATGATTATGTTATAATTGTAGAGGGTTGGCAATAGTGGACAACTGATGAGAATATCATTGGGCAGAATCCCCAATGATATTAGAAGTCGCCAACTATGAATTATTGTCAGGCATCATCCCCAATGATAATTGAGGCCGCTGATAGATGATAATTTTTGTCAGGCATTATCCCCAATGAAATTAAGCAATAATTTGATATTGGTTTATTTGAGGTATGCCAACCAGGGGACGGACAGTACCAAATGCAACACTCAAAATGACAAAACAAAACTACTAACCAGGTGGGAAGCAGAAACTGCTAACCCACCATGGCAGAGGGTGAGGAGGGGTTGGGGGTTGGTTTTCAGAAAGACCCACTTCGATCAAGGGATGTCAGTTACAGTACTGGATCAGAGCAGAGAGCCAGGGCGTTGGGGCATCCGCATAGTGGGGGTTGAGGTCAGCATAGTAGGAGTTTTATTTCTTCTGCATTAAGATAATGAAAGGAAAAGTGTTTCAACAAAAGCTGCAAGGAGAACTTCAGCTTTTTGCGGGCTTCAGGAAGTCAGGTGAAAAGGGAGATACTGTGGTGGGTGATTTTGGCTGAGGGGTTGAATGAAGCAATCGTTGTGACATTCATAACAGCAACTTCAGCATCATTGAATAGTTTTGAGATGTCACTGCAGGGAGATTCAGGGAAGTCGGGGGGAAGAAGAGGGTGGGAAGGCCATGCTGGAGCTGAGCCACTGACTGGGCCACCACGGTGCATAGTTTCGGGCAATGAGGAGAGGCCACCGCAGCTAAGGCGAGCTGGTGATCACTTTGGAAGGGGGCTGTATTGGGCAGAGGAGCGAAATGGCGAGGGGTAGGGGTTTCATCAAAGTCAGGAAGGAAAATTCTGCCCAATCATAATCGCCTTGGCAGAGAGGTTGACCTGTATGCTTACTAATGAGGACATTACCTGATTCGTCAGTTTCAGCCAATAGATCCCATGGATTTTGGCTCACTGGAATAGTGGCGTTCAAATTTGGGTGGGCGGGATTGGGCGAATGGGCAGCTGCTTGGGTGCCAATGGTGGTCCAAGCATTGCTCTGATTGGCTGGGGTAGATTTAGGTGGGAGAGTGAGGCTGGAGGTTTTGGGGGGGCTGATTTTCCATGTGGGACCACTGAACGAGATTGGAGGGTGGGAGGGGGCAGCAAAGCGCCCCATACTGAACCTCCAGAAGGAGGCTCAGAAGCCGCAACAGCAGACTTGGCCTGAGGGCACACTCTTTTTGCATGGTCGAGGCCAAAGCAGAGGGAACAAATCTGCCTACCATTATTGACCCAAGCCCAAAAGAAATGATCAGGCGCTGCAGCCACACTAGCGCGGGGTGGGATTTGTTGGGCTATGGTAGGGTGGTGTGGTATGATGGTGGCTGTTGCCCGAGGAGCAGCAAGGCGCTCCACACCAGATGGAATGGCAAAGATGAGGTTGGGCTGAGTGCCATAAGCCATGAGCCCCGCGACCAACTGGTCATACAAAGCCTGGGGTGGAAGGTGGGATGGGAGATTTGCAAAGGATACCGCCAGCGTGGTGTCTGAAGGGAGGCGAGTATGGGTTGTGGGAATGGGGTTTTTTTATAAATTAGAGGAGTTTGTGCTGCCGCTTCAGCATCCTCCTCAGATTGGAACCCAACGTCAAAGTAGCCCTTAAAAGGGCGGAAGTCTATAAAGCCAGCTGGCGCAAAGGCCGCAGTGGCTAGCTCAATAATTGCCTTATCAGCATATGGGAACAAATGCCCATAGTCCACTCTGAGGCAATAACGAATGATAGAGCGAGGGAGGGCGAGAGGATTGGGGCGAGAAGGGTGGACGCGCGCCAGGTGGAGCGCTAAGTCCTGTGGGGGGACAAAACGGTTGGAAGCAGTGGGCGGGCTGTTTGAGCCCATCCAAACGCGCTTGCCCGCGGGGCGGAAAATGCTAGGTGGGGGTGCACTGCTGCCCCACACTGGGGTGGCAGGCGGCGGAGCCAAGGACATCAAAAATAGGTTTGGGCAGACGGCTGTGGATAAATAAAACTTTAAATTTAAAATCGCTCAAAAGTGACTTTGAGCGGTAAAAGAAACTAGCTAATAATTTGATATTGGGATAATTCTGATAGTCAAACTATAGGGAATCATTAAGAATGGAATGGATTGGAGTCATCAGAAAATACCAAAACATTCAAACGTTGGAGGAAAAGTGGAATTGTCATTGGCCAAAACAATTGGTTTTGTGTACCTAATACCAATTGTTTGGTCCACTAAAAGCCCAAGGATTACGCTGCCTAGAAAACCCAAGGCAACGATACCTGACGAGACTGGTGCCTAACACTAAGGGTCAAAACCATTATAGGAGCACAAATATTCTCATCAGACAGCTGAAAAGTTGTGTACCGATTCTAACTATAAAAAACCAAACAATTCCCTAATAAAATTAGATTCAACTTGGTATTAGCTTAGTTGTTTAACATTGGTTGTTCAAAATTACTCTTAAGAGAAGAGTGCAAGGATCAGATATCCTTAGGATTAGCAATATCAAAATCTACGCCTGGCTCTGCAAAAAGGGAATAGAGAAAGTGTTCCCTACCAGAATATTTTCAAGAAGAAGCACCAGTTTAACGTTGGACTTTACTCTCAACGTGGCTTTTGAGCAGCCAACTATAATGATAGTCTTCATATCATTATTGCCCCAGTCTATCAAAATAATCAGCGCCAGGATCCACAAATCTGTGCATTTGAAACCCAGGGCTGAAAAGCGAGCATTTAAGCCCAAGATTTTAACAGCTCTCTAAAGATTGCTGGAGCATTGCAGAGACCTTGGGGCATCCGCATTGACTCAAAAAACCTTCATTAGATACAGCGCACATTAAACTCTGTCCACTTAAGCTATTTCTATTTGCCACTTATCACTCACTAAATCCATAGCAGAGAAAATTTGAGATTTGGCTAACAGTCTCAAGGAATTGTCAATTTTTGGTAAAGGATAACTATAATCTCAAGTAACTGAATTCAGACGCCAATAATCCATCACTACACAATTCCTTCCTTCTTTCTTTTGCACCAAAAGAAGTGGAGAGCCCATGGACTTTAAGAGCACTAATAGCCCTGCCTTAATTATTTGTTTATGTTCAGTGGTTACTTAATCTTCTTCACATCTAAATTTGTGATAGGGAGAGAACTGGAGGATGGAGCATCTCCAGTTTCAGCATGATGTTTACTCCTTTCATCTTGCCAAAATCCTATTGAACATAAGAAGATAGGTCAACGTGCTCATTCAGTAACTCTTTACTTTGGTTTAAAGCTTCTGGGGAAAGTTTTTTAGATGGCAACATTATCAGTATTAATTGATGGAAATCTTCAAGCCCAAACTCACAAAGGCGACTAAAATCCACAAACAAATCAACCTTATTGATAGATAGCATCTAAACATTTTTGATAAAAATATTGGCCCTACAGTATGAGCTTTGATTTGCCAAGTTGGCTAATAATAAACAGAAGGAACCTGCATAAAATTAATCAAAGATTTCAGGACAAGATAATATTTCGCTCACTGAGGGGTTTTTACCCTTTTTTATTTTTTGAATTATCTTTTATATACTGAGTATGTACCTTATTATAAACAATAATTTGAGATTTTGGGGGAAACACAACTGATATTGGTGAATATAACAGCATCCCTTCATTCCTTTCTACTACAGCTGGCGGGAATATAACTTTGGATCACCTAATATGATACTCAATTAGTTCAATAATAACATTTGGTTAAAAATATAAGTCCAAACTTCATTTTAGTTTTTAATTTGACTTGAGTCAATTTCTAATAGTACTTAGTGTCTAAGTAGGAAAGAAATATTTCAGCATAATGTACTATAGTGGAATACTTTCATAAAAAACGAATTTCTAGAAAAAGATTGTAACTAGGATTATCCAAAGCTACAGCTGGAATAATTATAGATAGTTTTCATAGCTACATAGAAAGTGCTTAGTATGTTCTTACTGATTCAGGTACATGTAGAATCAGCAGTACCATACTTTGTATATTGAGGGTCTGGAGCAATTTTGATTCGCTTCATCAAATTAGAAGATATAATATTGACAGGAGAACCATAGTCAATCATGCCATAATGGGTATTATATATACCTTACTAAAACTCGAGTATCCATACTTCTATATGTGGTGGCAATGTCAGAAACAGTTAATTCATCCAAGAAGAATAAAAAGATAAAAACCATCTATTATTTACTGCTAATTCTTGGTGAATAGTTCTCATAGAATGAGTAACATCCTCAGTTAGGTGTTCATGTTAAGGCATAGCGTTCTGGTCAGCATGAAGAGCATCGTCTTTCAGGCTGAATGCTCTTTACCTCCTCTTCAGTTCTTCTGCTATAACTCGTTTTGCATTATGAAATAACCCCTTTATAATAAGTGCACCTAGGTCAATAATCTTTTCTTGCTTAATGGAGTAAAAATGAGGCCAATTTGATGAATTTGTAACAGTTGACGGTTTAGCCATAACAGGAGTAGCTATCTCATTCTAACTTAAGTGATTTCACAAATACTGGTAAACGTTTGATTAAGGCCAATCATATGTCATTGCATATATACTGAACTTTAACGTTAAAAACACTGCAGTGATTTCATCATCAAGATAATATTACTAGTTGTTTCTAATGGTTGGGCACTAGAATAAAACTACTACCAAACTCAACCATAGCTTCACCTTTTTCATAAAAAATGGCCAAGAAATCCTGATTTAGATCTGAAAGCGCTTAACAAGTCCAAACTCTTGGATTTGGCACTCTATAAATTGATCAAATTTGACATTTTTTAAAGTGAGGATTCATTACTTCTCTAGAGGCACTGTTCAAGCAAAGACGAATATGCTTAATTTCTGTTGATTGATTACTTCTTCCCTGGAACTTCCATAGGTTAAAAGAAAGAGGAAAAAATCACTTCTATAATTATGAATTTCTATCTAAATCTAGGCTAAAGTTAGTAGAAAGTGGAATTAAGAGAGTAATAACACCAATAGCAGTTGTAACATCAGAGCTTCAGTCTCAGGATACTCACGTTTAACATTATAATACAATCTTTAGATTAGTTGATCTAATCTTCTTGAATTTCTTTTCAGTTTTTGATCATAAGTAATATAATTGAACTAATTGACAAGCTGATCTCAAAGTACTTATATTTTAAGTTGTTTAGCATCAAGATGAAATTTAAAACTGCTAACACAGTAACTAAATCTAATACTTTTGTTATTATATTTCAATTAATACGTAACTTAAGTAAATAATGTTAGTTGTCCAATTCTACAGATAATTCAACTAAAGTTACTCATGGATCCAAAGGCCGCCCATACAATTGAAAATCACTAGCCTTGGCAATGTTTTTCAACTGAGAATGTAGAATATACATAAATGACAAGATTTTGACTCTATTAGAATCATCATAATCTGAGATGGGGTAAAGATGTTCTAGGAGGGCCAGGGGTCCCAGAGGTCCTTGTACTCCTCAAAAATGCTCCTTAACAAATAGGACTCAGACTTGTTGTTGTAATTTGTGGATTTTATTTTCAAATTATTTAAAACGTTGTTCTCAATCATATATATCATTTTAATTTGGTAATTATTATTGACTGAACATATTCTAAAACTTTACCAATATGAGATGGTATATGTTGATTGATTTTCTAATCAGATAATTAAGAAACTTCAACCTTCAGAGTAATTTGGCCCCACATTTTATTTATTTTCATTATTATCCAATATTGCTTCTCAGTTATCCCAAAAAAAGTTATAGCCCCTCTAAAAGTATATCATATTGACATTCAACTTTTGAGTTGATTTAATTTATTGTGAAATATATGATGCAAGTCCACAATTTTAAGAAAATTATGCAAAGCTTGTTGTAAAAAGAACTGAAGGTGTCTATTAACCCCTGTTTCCAATACTGTAGCTGGTAATTAAGTTGAAGTATATAAATCTCTAATTATAGAGGGTACCATGGTAGCACAACTCTGAGAAGAACAATCACCAGCAGCATAAATACCCTCCAATAATTGTTGAATAGATTTTCTAATACTATTGATTTGTAAACGAAATTGATCTTTGTTAATGGTTGAAAAGATAAATTTAAGGGTAGCCCTGAAGCTAAACTCTTGGGTTGCATCAGAGGCATTTCTAATCTCAAAGTACTAATCCAACGATTTGCACTTTCAGATAGATTATGGAGTCCGTATTGGCTATAATTATCCATTTTGCAATAGATAAGGTCACTTAAATGGCAACTTGAGTTCCCCCCAAAGCAAGCACCACATATTGAATTTGATGGGTTTTAGTGAACTAGATAAATATAAAACTCAGTACTTGAGAAGAATATTGAAGATTTCTAGCTGTTCTCTGTATTTTTAGTCATAAGGGAAGTTGAAATCAAAAATTAAAATTTAGACAATAATTTTAAAACTTTTTATTAGTTAAATACTTTTAAAATCTATAGGATTTACAAATAAATGATGTCTAAGCAATTTACTTAGTACCTTACAACTATTATTTTTCTCATCAAATTTGTGTTGAGTTTTGATCTAAAGGTTAAACCTCACATTTCTCCATAATTGATGTTTTCCCATTAATATAATATCATAAGATGTAAGTTCATATGGAATTCTGCACAAAAAAGGTTAACGTTATAAATTGATAATTCATTTCTGAAATTGAATTTGGTTGGTCATCATTAGATACCAACTTTGGCATATATAATTCAAGCCATTTTTTATCACAAATTCTTACATTAACAACATCACTTAGTTTTAACATTACCAACTCCCTACTTTTGCAGTTCAAGGATTCATCAAAGTAGCCAACTAAGCAGCCTTAGAGACACCCCAATGCTAATCTCAAATAGGGCAATAAAGTTATGTATGTTTGTTGAGATTTTGGATATGACCATTTTATCCCACTCAACCATGATTATAAGTCTGCTTATCCTCTAGGGGATAAGGCCCTCTTGTGTATATGGGAGTAATAATTCCTATATATAATGACTATTGTTTGGTGAATTATCACAAATGAATACATATCAATCCATTGGGTTTACTCACTTGATCAATAATGTTTCATTGAGGTCTGTTAACGACAATAAACAAGCAATTAGGTTGACAAATTTTCATATTGGAAATTTTATTGTCTTGTATAATTTGATTAGGTTTTAACTCTAATTGACTAAGTGATTTATTAGTTGCTAGGTAAGTGAAGACTCATTGAAAAGATACTGGTGATTTACCTTTTGGTTTCACTACTTGCTGGTTATGAGCATGAGTCCCATTACCTAAGCAGGTTGTTGACCTGATAAGGGTGCATCGTTGGAGTTTAACAAAGGCGTTAAAACACATTCTTCATTTCAATCCAGAGAAGGGTGCATTTGAGTAGGAGAGAACTTGACCAAACCAGATGAGGAAAATCATTGTTTTGTGCTAACCTTAAGTGTGAATTCATTTGCAACAGCTGCTGTTCCTTTTTGGGTTTCAACAGAAGATTTGGGCAATGTATCCCTGTTATTCCATTGATAGTTTATCTAATAAAGTAGACGTATTTAAATGATATTTATTATAAGTATTATTTCTCTTTATTTAATTATCTGTCATGCTCCGCGGTTCCTGCGTCAAGAAAAACTTATGACCCTAGTCTTAAGTTAAGTTCTAATTATAGGAAGAGATTGATTTTTCTCTAAAAAAAGCACTGAAATATAATTGCCAGATAAGTCCAAGGAGGAACCTCTAAGTCAGAATTAGGAGTCAATCCTTGTGGTAGAAGTTCCCTTAAAACCTATGAACCTGATGTCAGTAGATTATGTTCTGTTGTTTTCCTGAAGTTGAAAACTCTGAGGAAGAGTTGAAGGGAGAGGATTTCCCTTGTTATTTAGAGCGTTGATTACCTTCAACAGTGCGTTGAAGGATTGTTACCTGTTCAAAAATGAATTCAGAACAGGAGAAATAATAGTCATGAACTACTTAACTGGTATCTAGTCTCCATACTAGTATTTAACACCCACATATTATAAGATTATTTACCAATGCTTTTGGTTGCAGTTGGGAATCATGAGAATTGGACAGACATGAGTGGGACTTGAACATGAACAATTTGCACTTAGACATAGAAGCTCCACAGATTAAATATTGAGACATACTCAAACAATGAAATCTTAAACATGAAAGGTGAAATTCAAATTCCATAAGGGTCCACTGATTTTACTAACAAAGGCGCTGATTCAGCTGGTGGAGATCTTGCCATATAGAGGTCCCTGGAATCAGTTTCCCTGTCAGATAGATTCAGATTCAAAGCCTATGCTATCTGCACCATTGTTAAAGAGGTTTCCTTACCCTACTTGTTCAGGATTATCACGCCAAGATCCCTTAGGAAATCCCAAAATATCTTAGCAGCCTCTAAATATCTCCAGCCTTGACTAATAAAAAATAAATTTATAATTTCTAATAATTTTTCACTACTTATTATTTTGCCTGTTCATATACAGAAGACCTTACCTGTTTTAGCAAACAGAGGAGCCTCAACGACAAGATTCTGTTGAGAGATTGCATTAAAGAACTTGGTCTCTAAGAGATTCTACTGGAACTGCTTTTGACTAATAACTTAACAGCATTCAAAGATCCTGACCTTCAGAAAGACGACGAAGTCCTATATTTGCACATATGAAGCTATGCAAGAAAACCTTGGGAGCTGAAAGGAGGTATAATGCTAAAAGAGAAAAGTCTCAAGTTTACATATTGGTGCTCATTACAAAAGAGGAATTTGATTAGCCACCAGTTCCCAATACTCACATCGGTGCTCACTATAAGGGGTAGTTGAGTTTTCAGACCAAGTGATGAAATTCTTAACGCAAGCCAATATTAATAAAGATCAAATGCCAACAGATGTAGATCAATTTATGGCGGAATTAGATGATGACGTTCTAGCGATTAAAGGAAGAGTAGCCAATCAGTAAAAACGAGTTTAAATGGGAAAGAAACCCGATGGATTAAAGTGGATAGACAAATTGAGAAACCACTGTCAGAAAAGCAGCGTAATTGAATATCTTACCGCCATAAGTCAAGGTAAAGATGCTGAAGAGAGATGTGAATCTTATGATGGCTCAAGTGGAGGACGAAGGTACTCAAGATTCTGTATAAAGACTTGCATTCTAGATGCAGAACTATCTAGTGCTGCAAGAGAACCTGTTCTGCCAGACATCTACTTAAGATGAAGATTTTCAGTAGGGCCATCTCAGGTTTAAACTGGGTCTACTGTAAATAGTCCTGAGAAGCGAGGTGTTTATATGAGATGCTAGATCAGACTTTAGATGAGATTAGAATGGTAATAAACCAATCCAAAGTATCAGAATGCAATACTGATGAAGATAATGTGGTCAAAAATGGAAGTGATTGATCCTAAATAGTGGAGGGAATCGTTTGAATCAATATTATTCAATTAATGCAAGCATGCTGAATGTGAGGATTATTAATTTGAGTTAGAATTATGTAAAATAACGTTATTATAACAATCCTTGTTATTAGGGGATCCTTTATAGATCCATTGGTAGAATTACTTCAGACATTAAGGATCTTCAAAGAATGCCAGAAACAAGTTTAATGAGAAAAATGATCATAAAAATTGAACTGTACTGACAATTATCAAGGATTTACAATTTCTTTGAGAACTAAGGACGTAAGTTCAGTTGACAAAGTATGAAATATAATTAGGACCTGTCAGTAGAATGACAAGTTGGGAATGAAGGCCCAATGGATAGGACCATTTGAGAGTATCACCAAGTTGGCGAGTATTGCTTATATGCAAAGAAACAGTGCTGCTGGTTGTATAGTGAAGAAGGTCAATATTAAAAACTAAAGTATTAGATCTAAAAGATAATTGCAATGTTCTCAGAGGACTTAGAAACCAAAAGAGTTGGTTAAGTTCTGGTGCTTTGGTCGAATCCCAAGAAGACCACTGAACCTGAAGAGATGGTCAAGTCCCAAGAGGAAACCGCTGAAACAAATTAGTTAGTTAAGTCTTAAAAATAGGCCTCTGAACCATAATTGTTGGTTAAGTTTAAAAAACAAAACTCTGAACCAGAGAATGGGAAGAGAAGGACCTCTGAACTGTATTATAGGTTAAGCCTTATTGTAAAGAAATAAAAACAAAAAAGGTTATAAGAAAAAAATGATAAAGAGAAAAATATATAATAAGAAAAAATAACTTTTTAACATCAAGTTTTTTATTTTGTCATGATAAAATGCTTTGGTGGTAGTTCCGTCTTCCAAGGATGAAGAGGGGGATGAGTTATGAGGGAGAAGACCGTTGTCTGTGATAGGTCCAGCTCAGTTTGTAACTGGGTCTGCAGATAAGAAGTCCTGAGACGCATAGAAGAAAAAAGCATCAGTAGGATCAGGACGTTCTGATACTAGATCTTCTATGAGTAGCCCCTAAGTAAAAGAAAATCCTCTTTGATTAAAAATGGAGAGCCCATCTTGGGAGAGTGCAGAACAAGAACTTAGTAAAGCAAACGGAAAGATTTTTGAACAATGAGGAGTTATTGAAGCCCAGTTTGGGGGAATATAATGACAAAGGGATTGGGAAGCAACCTGAGAATAATCTTAAACAATAAAGTATCATAAATGCCTGACCTGGGTGAATACATGTTTTCCAGAACATATTGTCAGCAAGGACAGCTAAAATAGTCTAAAACAGTATGTGGCCGTGGAAAAGTGCTCTGTGGAGGCGGCATCAGGGAGGGAATGAAGAGGAGGAGCCACAATGCTGAACAAGGCATGAAGCGTTGAGTGCGTGGAAGACTGTGATCAGCTGAAGTTGTATCTAAGCAAAATAACTAAAACTTGACTACAGCCCAAGTTGGCGTCCATCCCTGAAGTTTTTATCTTTTGCTGAATAATCTGGTCAAGTGGTGGATATGTTGGATTTTAATATGACCATAGTATACCTTCTGGCCATGATTATAAGTCTGATTATCTGCTAGGGTCGAGGCCCTCTAGTGGATATTAGTGTTATCATTTTTATATATCACTATTGTATGGTATATTATATAATAAATATTTATCATTCCATTGGTTTTGATCCGCCAGATCAAGAATGTTAAATTGGGGCTTGTCCCCAACAATAAACAAGCAAATAAGTTGCAATTTTCATACTGACATTTGAAAATTGCCATCTTGACTTTGGAAAAATAATGTCTTGGGTAAGAATAGTCCCAATTTAACAAATATGATCAGCCAATTACAAGTCCAATCTAATAATAATGCTTCAGAAAAAAATAAAAACAAAATTGGGTAAAAGACCCTGGTCAATTCTTGGTGGAACCTCAAGAATTGGGGTAACACTTTTTCAATACCACATGGGCAATTAAAACTTTAGATCAGGCAGTCAGATTGCTCCAACCACGCGGCAGACTCTAGGATATCCATTGGTTGGTTCTCCCCCAGCCGCGTCCAGTTCCATTGAGACACCTAAGGAGGGACCACCCCCTTTTATAGGCTTGTCAGAGGTCCCCCAAGGGTCATTTAATTTTTATCTATCTGTGATTGGTTGAAATATCAAATCATAACCACACAGGTGCATTTTGCCTAATAATAACTTTCCATTAGTCGTCTTGCCAAAGTAAAATTTTTTTGAGCTCTGATAGAACGAGTTTCCATATTTTTTAATTTGAATGTTACTAAACTATTCCAAACATTAATATTAAATCCTTTTGACCCTTGATACTTGATATAGTCTAAATACTAAGCGTTAGTATCAAAAAGGTTCACTTTTGCCTCCTATCTCTTGCCAAATAAAAAACCTTTTAAAAATCCAGCTTTATTTTATTTTTAAGTGTAATATTTTTATCTTTAAATTGTTTGTGAAAATCTGGTTGTTGTCAGCACCAGTGAGCCTAAAACTTGCCGGATTTCCACAACTAATAGGTAAATTGGTTTTGTAGGAGCCAATAAGGTTTTATTGCCAATTGACCAAGGGATTTATTAGTTTCTAGGTGAGTGACGCCAACTTGATATCAACTGGTAATTTATTTTTTGTGTATTGCAACTTGATGGTTATGGATTAGAGTCCCATTACCTAAGCAGGCTGCAAACCTGATAAGGGTTAATTGCTGGGGTTGAACAAAGGAGTTGGAACATGTTCTTCATTTCAATTCAGAGAAGGGTGCGTTGAGAAGGATAGAGAAACTGACAATCTGATGAGGAAGATCAATGTATTAGCACTACCATTGAGGGTGAATTTATTGGTAATGGCTGCGCTTCCTAAATATGGCGCCAAAAGAAGAGTTGAGCGCTAAACCTCCTATATATGCCCTTAAGAAATTATTTACACAAATAAACGCTTTAGAAGATATATGTTTAAGATTTTTATCTCTTATTTAATTATCTGGCGTGCTCCTCAGTTCCTGTATTAAGAAAAGAACATCTGACCCTAGTCTTAGATTAAGCTCTACTTATAGGAAGAGATTGAAGTTTCATTAAAATAGCACTGGACTATAATTGCCAGATAAGTCCAAGGAGATACCTCTAAGTCGGTATTAGTAATCAATCCTTGTGATAGATTTTCCATTAGAACCTATGAACTTGATGTGAGTAGGTTAAGTTCTGTTTTTGTCCAGAAGGACAACTCTGAGGAAGAATTGAAGGGAGAGTAATTCCCTCATTATCTAAAGCGTTGATTACTTTCACTAATGGACTAAAGGATTGTTATTTATGTTCAAAGATAAATCTAAAGCAGGAGAAATATTTGGTCGTGCGCTACTCAACTGGATACTAGTCACCATAATATTACCAATCATCCACATATTTATAAGATTATTTATCAAGGATTATTGGTTTTACATATAAAGAACCTGTTAAAGAAAACCTTGGGAGCTGAACGGAGCTATAATACTAAAAGAGAAAAGTATCAAGTTTACATATTAGTGCTCATGCAAAGAAGAAAGTTGAGTGGCCACCAATTTACAATTTTCACAATGTTTATATTTTTCAATGTTTGTATAAAGTTGATCTGTTTAAAACAAAATCGACATTGATATCTGCAAAGCCTTGAATTTCGTAATGATTTCAATTGATAACTGGTTTGAACAAGAAGAAGAAACAAAATGAGTTTGATCTGAAAGAGCAGCAGAAGTTGTGGTTACGAATCCTGCGGTGAAGGGGGAAGCAAAAGCAAATCTCCATCTGAGATCACTAGAACATTTGTTGTGCCAGTAATACTAGAAGTTAGTAAGTTTTTTAAAAACAAAGGCAATAGGGGATTATTTCTGACTCATTGTCAACAGATTTATACGCTAATGGGACGGCATTTAATATATCACAACACGTGTTTGATGTTTATCCACAAACATATGTATGTCCATTACTAACACATACAACTATGAACTCCTGGCAGAGTTTAGTCAACTTACTAGAAAATGGCGGCGCTCCTACATGTACTTGTGTTCACCTTGAAATCTAATTGAAAACAAAAGTTATTCCTTTAATTCCTAAATTTTTTACCATTGGGTATTAACTCAGTTATGCAGGGAGTTGATATCAATTCAAATTAGTGTTAGAGCGGACAGCTACTTTCAAGGCATGATAAAGGCCATTAAGGTAGTTTGGTTGTCATTGGTAATACTAGCACTATCAGTAATTTGGTGATCTTAGTTCAGCAGCAAATCAGAAAAGGTAAGCAATGTTGTCGTTCATACTGATGATAATGTGACAAAAAGATTGAAAATAGTTTTTCTAGGCTTTTAGGTCAGCAGCTTCACTGTTGGTATGGCGCTCTAGGTCAACTTTGCAATAACGCGTCAGGTGATGTATCAACTAAAAGTCAGTGCCTAGTGTTGCAAAAAGTAACCTTGTAGTGATCACCATATTTTGAAGCCAAAACTATGGCATTATACAACAACTTCCTAGGTTTGTTGCACCAAATAAAACATCAATTTGTAGAAAGACATATATTGTGAAATCCAAATTAAAATTTTTTGTATAAAATAGGCTTTTAAAAGTAAAATAGGGAACACTTTAGTTTCCAAGTAGTCACAATAGCTTGAGGTCTTGTAGTAAATGTCTTGGGGTTTGTCCTTAGGTATAGGTCAAACAACCAGTGACAAAGCCATATCGCTTTTCTAATCAGCAGCCTCTACATTAGCACCCCAGAGACCCAGATTTCCAGGTAATTCTAAAATTCTAGTAACTTTATAACACTAAGAAATTTTGGGATAGCTACATATGTATTCAGATTGCAGAAAAACTATAGCCTTAAATTTTGGAGATTTGCATTACATTATCAATCAGCCTATTAGATGAGATGCAGATGAATGGCCAAGGACAATTAGTAGAAGACATAAAATTTCATTTATTGCGGCGCTGAGGCAAAGGGGTAGCAATAAGAAATTATTAAAGTTCTTTTATTGTCCACAATTGCTGAGGTGAGGTAAATCAATGTAGATTACTAGACTAAGATTTAGCTCAATTTGGGTGACGAGAGATTGACAAGAATATGATACTAACTCAAATTGGCAATGGTCGCCAAATTTGAACTTAAGGTAATATTTTTGTTGTCAATGTGGCCTAAAAAAGTTAGTTTTAAGTTCATACTACGATTGAGTCAGCATAGTGAAAAAATTATCAAAGCCTCAGTTGGTTTATCAGTTATATACAACTAGGTAAATATCATATGTGTTCATATGATTGATCAGACCAAATCTGATAATCCTTCAGTTACTGCTCTTGCAATCTGCTCATTTTCTTCAGCTGCAACAAATCTGATAGCAACACTATCACTTACCATGCCATTTGTACATAACTTAGATATATTGATAAGAAAGACAGTTAATAAAGTTTAGCAGCAGAAAACTACTCCTCAGGGAATACAGGTTTAAATTCTGACCTCCGTAAATATACTGGGGTACATGATGTGGACACCTATTGTTGGTGAGTTAATCTACAAACCAAATTTTTTTGTAGGAATAAAAAATATGTTTTAGCTATCATATAACTTCTATAAACCAAAGTTTTACCCAATGTGTCTATGTCAAGCTTTCTATAATTAACACTATTTTGGTAGTGTTCATCCTCTAGTCAGCATACGTTAAAAATAAGATAAAAAGAGTTAGAAAAGCCAAAAATATATAAAGGGACAACACATCAGCAGCACATTGGTGGATAACATGAGTTTAGTTTGAGATGGCGTAAAACTATTACAGAACAACAAAAGGAGGTAAAAATAGGTATGACGACTGCAAAAAAGCCAAAGTTTTTGGATAACCTAGAAGAAAAAAGGGGACTACAAGTGAGTAAACTTTATATTTAATCATGAACAACATCAAAAGCTTAATTAACTAGTATGACCTCCCAAGGGACTTAAGAGTACAAATATATAAGGATATACCACCATTCCAAGTTTATATGACTTACATTAACCAGGTTTATAATTGGGCATAAGGAAGGTTACCATTTATCATGGATCAAATCTCCAAATGATGAAAAAAAGGCCTTTAGATGGGTAAGGGTAAGAGAATGCAAACATAAAAGATAGAAAAAAAATATCAGGTCCTAGAATGGTAAATGTATTACCCACACATACTATATTTTGGTGACAATGTCAAATGTCAAAAGCCATGAAAGCTTCTATAAGTGCTACTCTAGACTGTCTGGTTTTGGAAAAACATAGTGATTTTATGTAGTTACTAACAATGTAGACTTTAACATAGACTCTTTTCAAAAATTCTTACCTGTATAAAGGCTCCTGTAAAACAACTGGCAGATTAAATTGATCTATAATAAATTATTGTTCCACTAGGTAGAAAAATATAAAAATGTTTAAAGTAATATAATTGATTAAAAACTATTAGACTAAATTATGTAGTTCTGCGGTTAAGAATTAGTCAAAAGATTACTTTATACTCTTATTATGATGTAGGGTACACGTTTTACCCTTATCATGAATAACTAATATTGACGTCTTACCAATATAGACCCCTGTTGAATTAACCTAAAAAGAAGCTGATTATATATATAGTAGTTTAGATTTTCAAAGCGTACCATCCACGTAGGTTCTAAAAGTTGACTTGAAGGATCAAGAGACACATGGGTTTTATCAAACCGATCTATAGGACTGAACTAACCGTAACATTATAAATGATTGCCTGCTTTACAATAAACTTCTGGGGTTGATAACGTTTCTTAAAATATGCGCCCTCACATGACTATTGTCCAGTAGTAAGTGAGAAGGGACTTTTTAAAGAAATCGTTACAACCTCCTTAGTATCAAAAGTTGAAGCATTCGTAAATAACTATTTAGATTAATCAATTTAATAGAAAAGACATATCAATAAATCAAAAACAGCAAGATGTAATAAATTGTCAAAAATGGAAAGGGATGCTTACAAAGAGCTTAACATTTGGTAATTCTTTAAATTATGATTTATAGCACAAGTTAAAAGTTATACAAGTGTAATTACTTTTAAATCATCTGTAGAACATTGAGAGAAGAAAAAAGTTATTGACTGCATCTTATGAAGCATTTATACATATAAGGAAAGGCTATAGGTAAAACAAAAAACTGTACTCCTAAAGAGAAAGCTGCATGGGACACATTATGCTATAGAAAATATTTTTGTTAAAAACTTTGTTAAAAAACAAGATACTTTAGGCTCACATAAAAGAGCTATGAGTCAGTGCTATATGCAACTCTAGGAGACCGTCCACTTAAGTGCTTTATTTCTGACCTGAGATTGAAGGGCAAATATCAGGTCTCAGAACTTTATACACATGATGGAAAATAATTAGCAAACAAAACATTAGCTTCTGTCATGAATATATTTAACACAAGCTAAACTAGTCTTTCTCATAGAGTAATTGCAAAGGCTTAATAAAATAACGTTTTTGAAAATTTATAAGCGCATAAATCTTATTGACTAAATTAAGAAAGAGTGCCTTTCTCAGATACCTTAAAAACTATCAATTATATTTTAAGCTTATATGGTTTTCTTACAAATACTATAAAAATAATTTGAAGTGATAAGAAATCTATCCTTTTGCTATTTTAACACAAAGTTGATCATGAAAAGTCTGATACTAAGTGACTTAAAATCTTACATATAACTCTGCAAAAAAGGGATTGAACTAACCTGAATGATTATAACCATTTTAATCTTAAGTTTGAACTAAAAGAAGAGAAATAATGGCTAAATTTAATTAAATACCAGTTCCAACATGGTTATATAGATTAGTCATTTAGAAACGGCTTTAGCACAATGTGCATCAATCCAACAACCTATTTAGCGTAGCTTAAAAAGGTATGCTTTGTTATCTTAACTTAGACAAGTTCTATAGTTGGGTATCTTGATATCTTAAGAAATTCTTACAAACAAGGTTTTTTTGCTTTAACTCATATGTTATGGAACATTTTTGTATGTCAAGTTTGTTATTAAAAACCTCAATTTCATGTCATAACCAATTACACTGAAAGAGGTTTTGCCAAAGTGATCTGCTTAGCTTAGTCTTTATAGCTCATATAATTTACAGATAAATTAGCATATATACAGAATTAGATAAAGAGTTAAAATGCAATGAGCAACCCCTAATGAGAATTATATGTTTGTAAAAAGTGAGTTTTCATATCATTTTTAAAAGAAGAATCTATCTATAAATCTTTTATACCTTAAAAGTAATGCAAGAAAAGTAAAAAAACAAGTAACAGGCCTAGGACTTAAGAATGTTTTAAATTTGCAAATACAATTATAAAGAAGGTAATACAAATTTAGTATAGTAAGATAGAAAAAAGGTAGCTTTTTATTTAAGTCCCTATACTATGACACACCATAAAACTACTAAGCACTAAGTATTTTTCTCACTAGCACAAGCATTGCAGTACATATGATTAAGGATTTGACTGAATACTTACAGAGGACGGTGGGAAAATGTAAATATAACACCTTGCTTGCTGACAAATATTGTGAGAAATCACAGTGCTTTCCTTAAATTTACTTTGTTCAGAAATAGCATTTCTATATTGTTTGAGAATTCTCTTTCTATATCAATAAATGTACAACTTTGAGCACCACCTGAAAAGATCAACAAAAGTTTTCCATTAGGGGATGATGGTATTTGGAATAATGATCCTGGATGTAGTGTCACTTATACCTTATGATTTATGAATTCTGCAAATATATAGGCGGCGGGACCTCAATTTGTAAAGCATCCAAAAGTACCCATATGGCAAAAATTTTAACCAAAATTCTGGGGCTCCTGTAACTAAAAAACCACCTGTGCTTTTGAAGAGGTCTTGTTGGGATATTGATATAAAACTGGAATCATCCAATAGGGATTATATGATGAATCTACCTAAAATAAAATTCTACTAGAGGCCACGCTATATCAAATCTTCATCTTGACTGAACCAATTGAATTATCTAGAAAAGAAAATAGACAAATACCAAATTTAAACCCTTAATGTGGGCCTGGGCTGTTGCTTTTAGTCATTTAGTTTCTATAAGCTAATCTTTTATGATTAAAAATTGAAACCTGTTCTAGCAGCAAAATTTAACACAGGGTTAACATGCTATAAATAAAATAAAACAATTGTGACAGCTAATGACAAATAAAAACTAAGACAAGTGTAGGATATTAAAAAAACATCATATTCAAATATTTGTGGCAAATTATTAGACATGAACAAAAATGACTGTATTGTTTTAGTAGATTGGCACAAACTGTAGCAACGCAATGGTAAAAACGCACAAATTAACTTAGAAAGCATAGTTTACTATTCCAAAAAATTTTAATACTATGTCTTTAGGTAATAATCAGCCTTGACATTGACTCCTCTGAGTCGCCAATGTGAAATGTCAATAATGATATAAATAGAAAATTTAGCTAGAGCTGAACACACTGATATTTCAAGAAAAAATATGGGAAGTACTAGTGCCTCTCATCAGTAAGCGGCTCTTATAGGTATTAGTATATATAAACTTAATTTTACATTTGATCCTACTCTGCTAATTGTTTTTAGCTTCTTTCATATTTACATTGGGAACGTTGGTGCTAATACTTGACAGTTACTTGATGAGGTCTAAAAGCTTAAGGTAAAAATAGCCTATCTCATGATCTGCTGTTTTTTCTAACATAAAGGACTTCTATACTATTTCTCAATTATCTTTTGGTGAATTAGGCATAGGGAGATAGCAATCCTATGTAAAAACTTGTTCACCCTGAGGTGCAATAAATTCCTCAGATAGTGTGGTGCATCCTAAAGGATTATTTCCATCTTAGGCTTTCTCATCATCTCCACTAGAACATGTTAGAGAATTAAGTGCAGCCACTTATTTATTAGAAGAATTGGGTTGAAATTAAAAATTATAGAGCTTTATATGATGATCCAAATTAACTTGACTTTACTTGAGAATCTTTAGGTTCTTAAGCAAGAAATTAATTTTTTAAATAAAATTGTAATGCTCAAGGTTATATGAAAGTTCAACAAAATTTGGTAGATGCAAATGGACATATGCAGTCCTATAGCCCTCTTATTTCCTGAGAGTTAGATTGGCAGCTAAACTACATATCTTACAGCAGCAAATTAGATGTCAATAATCTCCCTGGTTGATATTTTCTAAGGACAATTAAGTCTCAGTGGCCCCATTGAGCTTTCCAGTCCCTCTAAGTTATCAGGACAAATGGGCCAACTTACATCTAGCCCTTTGGACTATTGGTCAACATAATCCCTTGTCCTTCTAAAGATGACATTATAGTTGGTGAATAATTGTCTCCTGGAAGGCGTCATTTTCTGCCTTTATCATCAGGTATAAATCTAAAAAAAGCTATATTTAAGAAAAAGGATCCTGCATGATAGGTGTTCTATCAATATGATATAGAATTATAACCAATTTTTATTTAGCTAATGTTAAGATTTTTTAGGTTTTGTGTGCACATTAGCTACCAATGCAGGCAACACTGTGGGATGAAATTGGGGTACAGCCCCCAATATTAAGATCTAAACTAGATTATAATTCTGCAATATGTCTAAAATTAGATGCATAAAGGGCCCCTTTTATGGGTTAAGTGCCACTAGCGCTAAAAAATAAGTCTGAAATTAGAAATCTATTTACTTAGGTATTGGGAGTGGAAGGTAAGTCAGTAAGTCATATGGCTACTAATCTGAAGCTTGTGGGTTTGATTATTACCCTTTTCACATTGATTAGATGCCACCCAAAGAAAGATATTAGCAGTTAGTAGGTCTAATGACACAAAAACATTACCCATGAAATAACCAGAAAAATCAGAGCCCCAATTTGGAGGCGGAAACTTCTTGATGAAGAGGCCCTGCTCATATTTCATGTCATTGTATTATTTCTTTCTCTCATTTGGTAATTTCCGTCCCCTGGTTAGCTTTCCTCAAATAAACTATAACAAATTAATTTAGCCGTCTGGTACTTTATATAAGTTAAATAGATTTGATGACTTTTGACTTAAAAATGTATCTGTGATGATATGCAACAACCTTTATATGTCAAAAATTGTGGGCTTGTTTGGAATACTTTTTTAATGAGTATTAAAGTTCTGATTTAGCTATTAAATTGACAAATAACTATAGTTAATTTAATGACTAAAAGTGTAGACTGTTTTTCGTTATTTATTCTCAATTATAATTGTACTTTAATTGTCAGCTAATATTACCTTACACTTAAATAACGTTCCTTACCTACTTCTAGGTCATAGTAACCCCTAGAGTAAGGTTAAGAAGCAAATGTCTTGCTTTCTGGTGTGGATGATAATATGAAAAATAGACAGTTTGGAACTAATTTAGCTTGCCACCTATAATGCATCAAGTTTCCATCCTATATAGTACATTGATTTACATTTTCTTTGTTCTAATTGTTTTTTTTTATTCATAATATTATGTTGCATTTGCCTCAGCTATTTTAAAACAAGCTGGTAATTATAGTTTCAAGCACCTTTTGGCTAAGATTAATTCCTGTATCCATACAGAAAACTGTTTGTTATCTCCAAATCCCCCACAGATCTGTGCAGCAGCCGCTTTACCACAAGTAGCATTCACTACAGGGAGCATCTGAGAAGAGCTATTAAGAAGAAACTCGTCACTAATATGAATGGAGAGTCATATGGCAGAGGGATTATTGCCTAATTCAAAGTGTGGAGCGCAAAGAACCCAGAGAAGGTAAATCTGGAATATAATGGAGTATGAAAAACTTCTGTTTCTATTATAAAAAAGCAATGAAGAATCCAAGGGAGAATTATAGATTTGAATGAGCAACTATTACAAGGTTTCCAGTCGCTGCCCACTGACACTATTGATAGGGCCTGCGGCCTCTTTTCTCACCTAAAGTATTCAGTGGTAAAAAGTAAAACAAGCATAATCCTACACTGTCACATTACTCTTTTGCAGGGTTTTCTAAAGTGAAGGAAAACTTGAGGAGTATATGACAACTATTTAAGTTAAAAACCCAATATATGCAATTAGAGAAAGCCAGAGAGCAGGCAACGATCATTAATATGGTCTTGAAACTCACTAAAATTTTGAAGCAGCGTTTTACAATCTAGTCTACCAGCCAAAGCTGTATTTTATCATATCTAAAGTGGTTTGAGTTAACATCACAAATGTGCTGCAATCTACCAACTCAATTTAAAAAATTGTCCAAACTAAAGTCAAATTAAGAGACTTAATAAAGGAATTATTGGAGCAAAATGGATATACACCAAAATGGAGACATGGCAAGGACTTTCATTGTCAAAAATATGGAAGGAGTATTAAAGTTTTATTTCATATGAAAACAGATGCCGCTCACTGACTATGAAAAAACAATAAAGTAATACATACCCTTTCCAAGAAGCACATTGAGTGAAAGAGAATAATATAAAATTGTAACTTATTAATGACCTGAAAAATTAGATCCAGTCAGATATTAAGAGAGTATGGCTGAGATAAAGGAATTTGAGTACCAGATATTGGATTAAGTATTATATAAGCAGGCAGAATTATAAACATAGAGATTCAAATAAAACAAGTTCCTATAAAAATACATGATCTAGAATTGCCAAGATGCAAGAGTAAGTTACATTTTTAGTAAAATCAACAGAAAAACACTAACAAAAACTGACAAATGACTAAGGAGTTTGATTAAATGTGCTAGAAAATTAGTTTCTTTAGGTAGGGAAACTAACCCAGAATAAATGGGAGTAGAAATTAGGCATTTTATGCAAGTTGGAGGAAAATGGATGCCAACGCCAAGAGAAAGATAAAAGAGAAACTGAACTTTTTGTACACAGCTCCTCTTTCAAAAATGGTAATAATATTAAATAGACCCACAAAGGCATGCAAAAAGTATCTTATGTATTTTCCACCCTTTCAAAACAACTCTGTCCATCCTCAACACCAGATAATTTCTCTAGCTGGAAAAAATATAACAGCAAAAATCCAATAAAAATGTATAATCGTGACCAACTTAAAAGCTGCCAGAATCTCAAATGAAGAACGTTACAACACTTTTCAGACTTAAAAATGACCATGGTAGGATTTAGTAATTGTCAGAAGGCAATTAGCCTAATCAATTTTCTGGATTTTGAGGAGGCAAAATCTTGTCATAACCAGATTAGCATCTTATAAATGGAATTACAGCGAGGCAATGATGCTAAAATGTCATATTTTGGTTGACATGGATACATTGCAAGACAGAAACAAGAAGCTATGAGTATCTTGTTCAAAAGGTATGAAAAAGTAGATGCGCTTGCTAGTAATTTTAAGAAGCTCAGTTATTCACTGGGGTAGGAGTGCAAAATAATTTTGATGCTCAAAATTAAATGAAATTTGTACTTAGTCCCAATTGAAAATTGCATTGGGCTATTTTTTGCTTTTATTTATGATATAAAGATATCACAGATGGTCAATTTTTATTAATTTTGGAGATGAAATATGATATCATTTAGATGCTAATGAAGTATGATTATGAGCACAAACAAACAAGAAACTTTTTTACTATAATGAGGCAGTGGCCAATACAGGATCAGATATGGTTGTTCAAAAAAATAAATTTTGCTAATAAAAAATTGGCTCACCTGAAATAACTGTGACAGAAAATACTATACTTCAAAGTTAGTCAGAAATAAAAAGATCAATGTCAATATTGTTTTATCAAATGATAATCTCTTCTATGTGGTAAATGACTAGGAAGATCAGATGAAGAACATCCAAATCCTCTTATGTTAAAGCTCTATCTGGCATAGCAGAACAGAATGACATAACTATGGAGTGAGTTTTATGGATGATGACACCAAACCTCAATATATCAGATTCTAATGTAATGAAGCATATGTGGGTACATATAAAAAAGCAAAGACAAAAAGACTGTAAAATGAATAATTGTCATGAACCTATGTGTAAGAGCTCTAAAAAAGCACACAAACATAAGCAGGACAATCTTGCATTGGATTACGTCATTATATTCTTTTTAATAAACTTTAAGTGTGAATCCCTCAGTTTTATTGAAAAACTAATTCAATCTTTTCATTTTACTAAATAAAAAATCACTACTTTACAAGTAAGCATATTTCACAACCCATCATTTTTACATATGTGGATGTTTTTATAAATGAAGTGAAGGTTCAAGCAATCATTTACAATGGTGCTCCAATTTAGTATTGTCTCTATAAAATTGGGAAAAACTAAACATCACAACAAATTTGAGCCATAATAAGGTTTAAAGCACTGAGGTTCTTCAAACCGCAAATATTAAGGAAGCTTACTTGCCTTGCCTTTATGGTATAATTCACTTATTCTCATAGCTCTGGTATTTGTTTTAAAAACTAGAACTATGAGATATTAGTTGTTTGACTGCGTGTGATATTATAGGGTTTGATATCATTTTAAACAATATTCTCAAAATTTTAAGACAAATTTACCACTGACTTATAATGAAACCTTTAACTTTCCAAAAAATCTAAAGAACTAATATTAGTCTAATCTTTATATGTTCAAATTAATTTCAATTAAGTATCACCAGATTGGTTGATGCACCAAAAATACCTACATAAATTGAAAAGTGACTTTCAATTCTCTTGAAAAAAGATGATAATTTATAATAAAAAAGAGAAGTTAATTTTTAGACTACTTTTTTTTAAACTACTTGAACAAATTTATGTTGAACTTCCTGCATCATGGAAGAAAATTTAGAACTGAACCATATGTTGTACCTAAAAGTTTTAACCCTGTTCATTAAGAATTTGGATGTTGGTTGCCAACTTATTGTACAGACCAATTTGTATTAAACAATAAGTGTTTGCATATGACCATTAGATTCCAACTAATGAGCCCTTATCTTTCCGTGGCTTTTTTCACCTAAATGAAGCAAGATTATGAAAGCCTAAAAGCTAAGGCAGTTTTGCCATACAATTTAGAAAAACTACCAGGATATCAGAAGAACATAAGGATAAGGTCCTTTATATTTTAGAGATATCCAAGGTATTTTTTTCAAGGCAACTACTTTTTAAGTTTACTAAAGGAAATTTAGATAAAATCAAAGCCAGGGATCAAATGCCAATCTAGATGAGACCAATCTAAAAACACAAGAAAGTGACGCCATATTACTGATAAATTTGCAAGCCACATGAACATGGATTACTAATCCATCTTTATGTTCTTAGAAAAATCCGATCCTAATTGTCAAGAAAAAAGATTGAGCTAACCAAGTTGCTATAGATTACCACCATCTGATTAATATAATACAAAAGACCTATATACATTGCTATAAATAGATGGTGCTCTGGATTGCCTAGAAGGAAAATAAATTTTTTCAGTCATTAACTTTTATAAAACTACTGAAAGTTTTTTCTAAAAAGGAGTTTTTAGAAATGTTTAAATATAACCTTACAAGGATTACATTAACCAACAAAAATCTTCAGGGAATTGCAATGCACCAGCTCATTCTAACAGGCAATGGATGTCATGTTAGGTAACTAGAAATTGTCTTGTATCATTGTTTACCTAGATGTCAGTGTCTTTAATCGCACACTTATTGATGATCTGAAACACTTGGAAGATATTTTTCAGGAGATTATCAGCACACAACCTGTAAATAAACTTCATAAAGCTCACTTTTTAAGAAATTGAACCATAATTTTTATTGTAGATACCAATTGTTTATGGCATCAAAAAATAAAGTTGATGTGATTTTAAACATGCCATGTTAAAATTGTCTAAAATAATCAAGTATTTTTAAGAATGCTTTATACTATTTCCGCTTCATTAAGAACCTTACTTCTATCTCTGAGTCATCTTCCACAACTAAAAGACCCTATGAAAGGATTTTTGTGGAATTAATAAGCACTGAACTATGGGACCACCTAGTGCTAAAAAATAAACACTGAACTTTTTTTGATGCACTTAATTATTTATTTTAATGACCAGATCTATATAGTGACACACAAATTTTATTTCCCATTTATTATACAAATGGATGGGTCCTTTTTGGCATGTAGTGCATAGTAAATTAGTTGGGCGAAACCAACAGCTAACAACATGAAGCATATCCAAGCCAAACTAAAAGCAAACAGGAGCAAATTACGCCATGAAATAGTGTGAGCGTCTTATAGTAATAAAAGCTTGTAAGTAGTTTAGAGTATACAATCATGGGGTACATTTCAAGGTGGTGATGTACTATACTTTGCTTTAGTGACTTCACAATTAAAAAAAATTTAATTGAAGATTGCTAATTAGCTTTAAATTTAAAAGCGTACAATTTTGAGATTATACATGCGAAGATAATGCAATCAAAATGTATATTATATTTTACAATTACCAGTAGTCTTTTTGAAAAGCAAAGATATGTTCTTTATGAGAAAATCACTAGATAATTAACCAACTATTAAAAATCTTCCAAGCACTGAACAAGGCGATATAAACACATAAAATATCAAGGGTCTATCAAATTTCTAGAATTTGTTAATCAGTTCCTTCAAGGGATACATGGTTACTTTATGTTATAGCATCAGTGGTCTTCTTAGTGGTATATTTCTTCACTATGTAGATGCACCTTGGCTCAAATATCTAGATAAGAATTGCTATTAAGCATAATTAATTTACTTAAAACTAAAACGTATATAATCTTTGTGGGACATGCTTCTATTTCATATACCATGACCTTTCAAAGGTAAGATTATTAACATTTTTACAGATAAGCCCACGACTGGTGCATCTGGTCAGTCCTTGACTAGTGGTTTGGGTGAAAATAACCCCATACTAGTGGCAGTACAGGCAACCAGATCTCTGTGAAAGACGGCAAAAGCTGCTCTTTTATAGGCATGGATTGGAAAAGAAACTTTCAGTCATTTTAAGATGATGTAATGCTAAAAGTAATTCTTGCCCCACCAATTTGGAAAATCTTTTATATGAGGATGACAAAGATGCCCAAATTTCCTATGAAAAAAAGCTCCTATTTATACTTTTGGGGGCTGAGATAATATGCATTCCGCCAATGACGCTCAATAAGTGAACCAAATTACACTGGCAAAAACATCCAAAGCTCAAACGTAAATATAACCAAATTGGGAAGTCAACCAATTACCCAGGCGACTCAAAGTCACAATGCAAGGCGCATCATAGGAGCAACATCACTTGAACCTTATCTAAAGTCACTTATTGCTATATTTGGCAATCAACAAATATCAAAACCAAGTATAATGAGCCAAAGCTCAGAAGCAGGACAAAGGACAAAGGTCCCTGAAAATCAAGGTTCAGGGGTAACCACCACGAGATAAAGCTTATGAAACAGAAAATAATTAAAATGGATGAACAGGCCAAAGCAATAGTTAGACGCCGTCTGACTAGAGATTTTGGAAATCCTCTTATTAAAAACCCTAAATTTCTCAATAAAAAACAATACCCAATTCATTAATATCTTAATTTCCCCTAAAGTATATAAGATTTACCTTTTATTCTAATATAAAGCCTTTCTACAGAACCTCAAGTTTATACTTCTTGTTTTAACTTTTGTTGTATCAAATTAGTAATCGCCAGTAACCAGTCTGGGATTGACCAATATGAATTAATCACTAGTATACAGTCTGAGAATAACCTGTTTTGTAGAAGACACTCTGTCAAGGATACCAGGGTGCTAATAATGTAAGGAAGAGGTTGTAGAGGTTCCCATTGAGTCATGAAGGCCAAATTATGTTAAAAATGTCCAGGAGTATCAAGAAGTTAGCCAAGAGCACAAACAAGTTAACTAACACAATAAAAACACTAAGGTGTAGCATCTGAGAAGGATTTGCTTAGTGAGAGAGATTGCGATGTTAGCAAAACTTGTCTGATACCTAATCTGTGCGGATTAGATCCCCTGAGCAGCGAGTTGGCCTCTAAAGTTAAGTAAGCCATGGCCGGCGCACTGACTTGGTGCTCACTACAGGGGGTAGCACCATCAGTCCCTAGAGATAATGATAGCTTTTCTGAGCAAACTGATGAATGCAGATATAGAGGTGTATCACGGGGAGGATGGAGAGGATTCCTCTGAACTCCTGGTGAGGGAGGATGATACTATTTATACTATAGTCCATACCATAGAATTTGAATTGCACAATCTGCATAAAAATATTAATCATGTCAAGGAGACCGCTAAAGGAGAGTAGTTTTTCTTCACTACCCATAGTGAGAGGACCCTCACCATTTATTAAACTGGAACTTACTCTCAAGAGCATCGATGAAAGACTTGTATCCCTTGATAATGATAATGGAGAAACCATTAACACACTTTTTGAGTATGAAGAGCGCTTGGAGCATCACGATAACATGTTGCTTGTGATGGACAAGAGTATAAAAGATCTGAAGATACTAATACAACCATACCTGAGCCTACATCTACTAGACCTATAACTAAAATATAAGCGCCTGCATGGACCGCCCAAAGATGTGCACAACAACCTGTAGAACTTGCATTCATCCACCTATGATGCACAATGATCCTGTTGAAGTGGATCCAAGCTTTAAATTATATTTCAAGACCATGTACACACCTGAAGAGAGGAAAATTGCTAGTTTTCTTTAACTGTTGAATATAGCGTGGATTGTACTAGTGATTTCCAAAATTCTCCCCACGTTAAGGGATGCATGAGCTGCAAGGCTCAGGAGATCTCAGCGTGAGCTTAAGCTCTGGATTATCTTGGACCAAAGTTAAGAAATATTACTCTCCAAGTTTGGAAGTGAACAGAATGTCCATAATATGAAGCAAGAGCTCTTGTTGATAATGATGGGCAAAAATAAGTTGGTCACAAATTAATCTTCTCTTTTTTACCTTAGGCCTAGCAGTTATTGACAACAGGAACAATGGATCTGCCCACTGCTACAACCATTTTGTTAATCTTCCTGGAGATGCATCCTAATCTGAAGATGCACTTGACTTTGGTGGTCAAGAGTGAAATGTTCTTAAAGCTCTCAAAGGGAGCTACTTGACGTACAAGGGACGTACATATTTGATTTTAAGTTTATGGCACCTAAAACACCCCTCAAAGAGTCAGAAAGGCTGTTTATTTCGCCAATGATAAGGTTGAAAAGCCCAAGTAGAAAGCAATAAACAGCCTGAAAGCTTGCCACGTTAAGAATGCAAGTGCCATAATTGTCATCAACCTAGGCACTTCACTCAATCCTGTCTATTAGTAACAGCTGAAACAAGGGAGCAAACCCCTAATGAGGGCACACCTAATACCATAAATTGGGTGGTTCTTGCACTGAAGTTGAGGACGACCATGAAGATGAAGACTTAGATAGTGCGGGTTACCATGTGTTAGGGGCTCCTAGAACAGTGGCTGTGTCAGCATTTTGAGAGTTCATGGTGCTGCTGGATCTGTATCAAATGATACCTATTTGGCCCAAGCAAATAAGCCTAATGAATGATTAATTTTATTGAAGAAGGAGAGCAATTGGTCGCGTCTACCTTCAAGGATGTGATACCAAATGGTGAAGACCTTACCAATGCCAATACAAATGCTGTTACTTTGTAGCAATTTGAGGACTCTGCCATTGACGTCCTGGCCACTGGAAACCCCTTCAGCATGAGTGCAATGAAGGTAAAGGTTATTTTTTAAAGGTTCATATAATGGCAGTACTGGACACTGGGGCTGTAGTGAACATTATCTCCTCCAAACTCATGAAGAGGCTCACGTTTATGCCCAACATTGATTACAATGTGAAATACTGTACCTCTGGACCTGACATCATCTGCACCTTAGGAGCTTATTCTGCTTTACCTTTACAATTTGGATGTAAGGTCCTGACGGTACCCAAAATTAGTGCTGGACAACGACCACTATAGTTTCCTGATTTGGGAACAATTACTTTTGGTGTTTTGGGCGAAGATTGACTTTACTACAAGCACAGTTAGCATTTCTGAGCTATTAAATCCCCTGGTGTTCAAGGATGAGGACGTTAAATCTTGAAAACAGTGTACTAGCTTGGTCAAAAGAGACCAATCAATGTATATAATCATTACACCTTAACTGAGAAGGCTGTAAACAACTACCGCCTACTGTGGGCGCTGAAGAAAGTCTCCCCTTGAGTGCAAGTGAATCATACAAATCGACCAGGGGAGCAAAAGAGAATGACCTTGTCAATCAGCGTTAAGCTTCCACTTGACACAATATTGGAAGAGTACCTTTTAGATGGAATCTGAGAGCAAGAGCTCAGAGTGTTACTAGGGTTCTACAATACCACTTACTTTAGAGAGCTAAACCTTTTTTAGAAAACACAACTACTCAGCCAATCAAAGTTGAAAAGGGAAAATTGTAGCCCTGGCCCACTTGACCAGTTGCTAAGATGTTGAGTCCATACATGTAGTTGGAGGTTTTAACGAGCTCAGGTTGGGGGATGTAAACTCCAAGCAGCAGAAAGAGTTGTAAAACTTTTAAATGAGCTCAACGACATCTTCAGCACTGGCCCTTTTGATTATCGCCTGTGCAAAAGGGGAGTTCCATAAGATGACCACTGGTTCAGAAATCCCCTTAAAGTCCAATCCTTATTGCTATTTGATGACAGGGGATGCGGTCATTATACAGAGCTCAATCAGTTAGCTGAAGCGGGCTATATACATCCATCCAAAAGCCCATGGCCATCTCCTTTGTTGCTGATGCATAATAAGGATGGGACCCACAGGGTTGTCATGGATTACCAACATTTAAACAAGATTACAAAGAGAGACTTGTAAATGCTGCCATATGTTGACAACGCTTTAGAGTGCCTGGGAGGCTCAAAATATTTTTTATCCATGGAACTAGCCAGTGGCTACTGGCAAATGAAGATCTCGCCTGAGGATCAGGAGAGATGCTCCTTAATCAGTATCCAAGGGTTTTTTGAACCCACGATGATGCCATATGGGTTCTCTAATTTCCTGCAATTTTCCAAAAAGTGATGGAACGCATCTTTGGTAATCTTGCGTTATCAAGTGTGTTGATATACCTCAATGACATCACATTGTTCAGCCGCACATTTCAAGGATATTTGCAGCACCTCTGGGAGGCCTTCAAGCAACTGCACGCTTCCAAATTGAAGTCTAGGGGAAACAAAAGCACTTTCCTCAAGCGACAACTAGATTTTTAGGCATGAGATTAGCCCCCCAGAATTAAGCTTCAAGACGGAAAAGTGAATGCAATTGTGGGAATGGAGACACCCAGGAGTATGAGGGATTTTCAAGTGCTCCTAGGAATGATGAAGTACTACTGGAAATATATCCCCTATTTTTCGGACTTGGCGATGCCCCTTACCTACCTCATGGCTATGGATACAAAGTTTTAGTGGAGCCTGGAGCAGGAGCAGGTATTTGCGGAGTTAAAGGCAGAATATAGAAGCACCAATTTTGGCATATATGGACTTCAATAAGACCTTCTACTTGTACACTGATGCCAGTAATGTGGGACTAGGAGCAAGCTTAAACAAACTAAATGAAGATGTAGTAGATCATTGAATTGAGTTTATCCAAAGTATTTACCAAGACAGAAAAGAATTACACAGTTACTAAATTAAAATGCCTTGTGGTATTTAGAGCAGTCAAGCACTTTAGACCCTATATTTTATGAAGTAAATTTCAAAGTAGTCATAGATCACGTGTCACCCCACTGTCTTAGAAACATGAAGAATCCAAATGGACGCCTTTCCCGTTATACTGTTCTCCTAAAAGAGTATGATTTCGAAATCATACATTGAGTAGGAGATAATCCTCTCAACGTGGATGGTTTTCAAGATTATCTGCATTCCACCTGCAGGTGCCAGAGAGTGATCGCATATATGACCTAATTGGTCTGCCTGAAGAGGAATTGCAATATGAGATAGAAGATGTGAAGAGCAATCTGTGTAGATTTTCTAAAGATGCCCAGAGTGACAATGGGAAACTTTTAGAAAGTCTAAAACAAGTGGTACTCTTAATATGGTCCAGTGATTGAATGGAGATAGGGATGGAAGCTCACAAGCATGTGGGCCAGGGATGATTCCAGAAGGCGTCGGCTTACCTCAAGGAGAGATTTTACTGGGAAGCATGTCTGACAAAGTACACCAAGTATTAGAGTTGTGTGTACCCTGCACCAGTTTCTACCCACTGGAAAAGAGATTTGAGTTATGGCCATTACACCCACTATGCCGCTCAGAAATGTCTCTATTGACGTGGTGGGACAGTTGCCCACAGCATCCAACAGTGCCAAGTTCATCCTAATGGCTTTGACTACTTCACTAAGTGGTTAAAAGAATCCTCAATCAAAACATATACAGCAAACTCCACTGCATATTTCATGTACAATTAGTTGATATAAGACACGAATGCCATCAACCTCATTTGTCAAGACAATGGAAAAGATTTCATCTCAGATGTAGCGAAAAAACTAATGGATTTGGTTGGGGTGAAACAGCAGTAATCTACCCTCTAAACTCCATCCTAAAATAAAAAGTCAAAAGAGTCATTGGGACCCAAGGAGGCACCTTAAAGAAGATGGCCCTAAACTACAAGTCAAAGTGGGATCAGTTGCTCCCATAAGCGATGTTGACTTACTTTTTAAGCCACGACCACGTGAAAGGAATGTCCCCCTTCAAATCCCTGTATGGTTGAGAGGCTGTGCTGCCTACCCTCCTGGCACCCATCATATCAGCAGATCAAAAAAATCCATTACCCAGAAATTACCAATATGAGTTGGCTGAAGTGTTAATTATAGTTAAGTTAAAAGCTTCAAACAACATTGAAGCTAGCCTCTCTCCAAGTCAAAGTGAGAGCAGAAGAAGAAACAAGATACCCAAATTTAGATTTGAAGATAAGGTTTTGTTCTACCACTTAAGAGAAACACAACCAGAGAAACTTCAGGCCATTTGGACTGGGCCTGCAACAATCTTAACTAAGAGAGCAGCGGAATACTCCATTCATGATGATGATACTAGCATTTTTTAACAGATTATATGCCCATAGCCTTCAAGCATTCCACAGGTCCTCTCTTGGAAGAGAAAGTGTTAAAGTTTTTGGCCTACTTCATATGATTGGTTATTCTTCTGTGGTAAGGTGGAGTTTTGAGCGTCTATTGTATGGTGAAAATAGACCAGACGATGGTAATAGTTAAGATACTAATTCCTTGGAAATGACACTTCAAAGCTGTGTTCTTCTGTTGTTACTTGGACAATAGATCGCTGCGCTGATCCTTCTGATCCCAAGTAAATTCTTGACTTAATACAGCGTAAAAGTATAAAATGCAAAAAACTTTTATTTTAAACTATGAACTTGTGGTAATATAGAAGGTACTTATTAGTATCAACTTGGAGATAATTTAGAGGGTTCAATGCCTGCCACATCTTACCCATGACACCTCATTTTCAATGGCACATGGACAGAGAAAAATTTAAATGTTTGTCTGAGGGTCTATAATCCTTTTAACTTGGGGGCATCTTGCACGGCCTCAGGCCCAGTGCCAAACTCATAAAATCTTAAAATAGCATTTCTGATGCGTCTGCAAATAGCTGAACCAATGCTCCTCTCAAGCAATCAGCAGAACACATCAAGGCGATTCATACCACTAGTTAGTAATTAATTTGATTGAAAACTTGATTGGCATTATAAGCTAATTTTAAAATAGAACAACAAAGCCAACGTTCCTGAATCATCAATTTGATTATTATTATTAAGTATGAGTTACCAATCAAAGCCCCAGGCCCATGTTATCATAGTCAAATATTATTAAGTGGAATCGCTAGGCCGCGGATCCCAAGCTTTTCATAAGCTTAGGATATTCCTGATCCATAGCAACTGATATCTTTGATATGACCCATAATAAATTAAGCATAATAACATTATTATGCCCCTATCAAATATCCAACAATTAGGTCCAGTCAAATACTCAACAATTCCCCCACATTGTCTGTATAAAAGTGGTGGGTACCTTTCTTTCTGTGTCACAATGTCTAACTTTTTGCAATCATCAGAATATGAACAATATACCATCTAGTACTAAAAAAAGAATATGAACAATATATCAATATTCTCTTGGCCTTGGACAGACGAGTCTTCTTAAGACTGAGAAAGTCCATGCGGCATTTATGGTCAACATTGGAGTTTTGTTTTGATTTCTTGATCTGGATTGACTAGCTACGCTTCCATGGTACCTGAGAGTTCAGCTTTGCATCACAGTGAGACTTCAGCAATCATTGATGAACCTGAAAAGGCCCCCTTGGCTTTAAATATTATCCAATGAACATCCCAATGGGTCAGGCGGGATCATCCTTCAACTCTCTGTTTTACTCTTTGGACTTCTAATGCTTGTCAGCTTCAAGAAACCCTCATCCAACATCAATTTGCTTCAGATGGGGATCTCCTTCCTGACTTCTTTTTTCATTTTTCAAGTTTTCCTTAAGAAAATTTATTTCCTCCTTACATGTGGGTAGTGTGGATAAAAGGTAGGCATTTACAACTTCCAACGTTTTATCCACACTTGCTAACAAGCCTGAGGTTGCCAAATTCAATATTTTTGAGACCAATTAGGCTATTATTTTTGCTAACATGGTTTCTAGGGTTTAGTGCAAACCCACTTTGGTACATACCAATTTACACGTCCCATTAGGCCTCAAGACTTAGGTTTCAAAAGATCGGCACATCCTGGTGCTATACTGAGCCCTTTGCAAAAGCCTGGTGAAAGGGCTTTCCAAAAAGTATATCACACTGATGGCTCTTTTGGGCGTATGCATTCGCTTCCCTCCTTCCTCACTTCCCACCAAAACTGTGCCCAACATGTGCAGGGTTTTAGATGAGGATCATTCACAGATGTTTTGCGCAAAAGTGTTCCTCCCCCAGCTTATCCCTGTCTTGAAAGCCTTCTTGCCAACTGTATCCTTCTTTATGCGACATTTAATCCCAAGTCAATCCATTCTTTCCTGTTCCAAAGTCCTTTCCAATGGTCTTTCCCTTTAGTTTAATGGCCTATCATTCCCTGACTAGGCCAGCATGCCTGATGTTAAGCCTTTTTGGGTTTAGCGCATCTCTGACAGGGTCTGGATAGTCGAGACTTGTATGAGATCACATTTCTCCAATTCCTCTACAGGCTTTCCCAGTTTGATCTCACTCTTCTCCCTCTCCTAAAGAAAGGTGATTTAGTTCTTGTGACAACGAGGCATTAAATCTATGAATCAAACTCTTTATGTTTTTAATTATTTTTTGTCTTTTTATATTTTATATTATTATTATATATATTATATTAAATTATTTTTTCTTTTTTAGTATTATTATTATTCTTTATGATATGGACGAATAAATTAGCATGTACTTGATTCACAACCCATCTGCCTTGATCCTTAATAATATATACATCTTCAGTCGATTTTTAATATAATGAACGGACCTTTTTAAAGCAAAACCAGCTTATGTGCGTGGCCTGTGCTATGAGTGTCACAATATACTGCTAAGTCTCCTTCCTTGAACTTAGTCACAATAACTCATTTAGAGTTGTTGTAGCTCCTGACTTGTTTTTCAACTAATCACGTTTTATTAGGCTTCAGAATTCAACTTGATTAGGGTCTTTGCTAGTTGCTCAACATAATTATTTGGGCCAATTGCTTTAGTTAAACTGAGTACTGTTTATAATAATGGAGGCAGAGTGGGCTGTCTAACATATAGTCATCAAAATGGAGAGTGACCATGCTGCTGTGGTGTCCAATTTGTATGTAAATACAGTAACATTAATGGAATAGCCCATTGCATAGGCGCCACGGCTGCATTTTGTGCAATATTCTGACTAGAATGCCATTCACTCGTTCTAGTATACCATTAGTCTCATGATGGTATGGTGTTGACAACACTCCTTTGATAGACATCAACTCACATAATTGTTAACCATCTGGGCAGTGAAATTCGTTCCATTATCCATCAAGATCTTTGAGGGCATCCAAGCTTATAAATACTATTATCCATAATGAACTTAGCAGTAGTTGGAGTCCTGGCGTCTATAATTGATTTCACTTCCACCCATTTCATCAGATGGTTGATAGCAATAATTATGTATTTGTTGACTAGGCTATTCACTAACAAAGGGCAACTACATCAATTGTCACGGTATGCCAGGACAGTCAGGTTTAATCAAACAATATTTCACATCCAACTTCATAGGCTTTGCAATTTGGCTTGAATGACATTTATCAAGCACGTCTTGGTTATCAAATCGCATGGAATTTCAATAGTAACTCAATTGAAATAATTCTAGCATTTTGGTCAATCTTCTGTGTCTGATGGCCTTTTGGGCTTGAGCAATAATCTCCATTCAGTATGAAGGTTTTGGGAAGATTTGACACTGCCCCTCAGGCTTGAGCTTGTATAAAACTCTATTCTGATATTCAGTGTCAATGAATAATTTTTGAACGCCTTTTGTACTTCTGGTGGCTTATATTCATACTTTTGAGTAATCATCTTTTCATGAAGCTCATTGGCCAAACTTCTCAGTACAGCTACAATAGGAAGTTGCGATAGTCTGTCTGCATTTTGTGGGGCCGCTACAGCTCTATGAATAATTTTCATAATTGTACACTTGTAATTTCAATTCTCAGCATACTAATCATCCCTCAGGATCCTTGATATTGTGGAGCCATTGTAACGAGCTGTGATCCATAACTACTTGAAGCTTGGTACCATGAACGTAAACCTAAAATTGCTTACAAGCATAGATGACAGCCATTCATTCTCACTCTGTCACTGTATAATTACTCATGCTTATTCAGCGTCCTGCTGCAATAAGCGACTGGATGCTCCTTGCCATCATCCCCAATCTGGGATAGCACACCCCCAATCACAGTCAACGAGGCATCAGAAATTTATGATAAAAGGCCTGCTGAAATCTAGATATCAGAGGACAGGCGCTGTGCTCATTTTTGGTTTCAAAGCCTCAAAGGCTTATTGACACTCATCTGCCCAGCAAAAATGAAATCCTCATTGTAGTAAATGGAATAGGGGCTCAGCAATCCTCGTGAACCCTTCTTCAAATCTTTGATAGTATCCTACCATGCCTAAGAATACTTGAACATCCATCATACTTGTTGGAGGTTAAATTTTGTTAATCGCCTCCAACCTTTGAGGTTGAGGCCACAAGCCCCTGTAATCAATGATTAACTTGAGGTAACCAATTTGTTCTTTAAGGAATTGACATTTTCTAGGCTTTATTTTCAGATTGGCCTTCAACAGCCGTTGAAACTTTTTCAAAGTGCTCCAGATGTTTAGAAAACATTTGCAAAAAGACATCAATATCATCCAGGTATACCTGTACACAGGATAGTTTAAGGTCCCCCAAAATTGTGTCCATTGCACTGAAAGGTTGCTGGCGCATTGCACAGCCCTCATAGCATGCTTTTCAGTTGAAACAGACCTTGAGCAGCAATCAACGCACAATTATCCTACTCCTCTTGAGACATTTCAATTTGCCAATATCCTGAGATAAGGTCCATTGAAGCAAAATACTTCTCCTCTCCCAGATGGTCCAAAGCATCATTAATTCTGGGAAACGGATATGAACTCTTTTTTGTGATAGCATTGAAGCATCAATAATCAATTAAAATTCGATTGCTGTCATCTTTTTTCTTTATTATTAAAACTGAGCTGGCCCACTGTCGTTTTATAGGTAACAATAATTCCACTTTTCAGCAATTTGTCTAGCTCTTCTCCAACTATTTCTTCACTAGCCCTGGGGCGCCATATTGGCCTCATTCTAATAGGCACATGGTCCTCGGTGTCAATAAAATGCTGGTCTTTTTTTTCACAAAATAGATCTTGATCTTCTTTGGCAAAATTTTGTAGTATCATTCAAACAACTCTAGTGCTTCATCCTTACGCTGTTCTGATAATCCAGTAAACGATTCTCAAGGTATTACAGTATGTGCCCCAAGGCTTTTGATCAGTAAACTGAACTCAGATCATTCGCCAAATTCAAAATCTGCTTTTAACTCGTTTTTGAAACAGATGCATGAATGTGACTACTTGATTTTCTTGATCTTTAATACTTCAGCTGGTCAAAATTTCTACTATGACATCGATTTCCCCATGCCCTGGTATAAGTATTCCAGGCGCCAAACTAGGTTCCGTCCAATAATTATTCCAATGGGTTACAACCTCACCATATAGTCCTTCTGGAACATCCAGCATAGTCCCAGTTCTCATAACCAGTTGATGGCCTGGAGCTATTGTTGAATCCTTATTCACCCATATAGGTATTCCTCAATTTTCATTTATGGCAGTTGGCATGAGGAGGCTTTGATTTACCCGCTGAATGTATCTTACTGGTATTATCCCATCAGCATAAGGTATATTAATAAAGATTTTGTGATTGCTAGTGGGCTTCATATTGTCACAAGAGTAAACAATCAGAGCTGATTGGCACAATATTAACAAGATGTTTTCTTTAAAATCACATGATATTCTATAGGTCCTTAGAAAACTAGTTCCAATTAATATGTCATAATTGGCGTTTGGAAGTACTATTGCAGGTGTGGCTAATACCAAAGTTCGAATTTGCAGTGGCAAGGCGTTGTAAGCTCCTTCAATCTTAGTGCTGTTAACCCCCGCGGTCCCATATTTCTGATAGTGGTCAATGTCTGAAGCAATTTTCAATTTCTTTACCAACTTCATGGAGACAATGTTTACAGGTGCTCTGCTATCAACAATAGCTACAACTTTGATCTTGTTGACCAGAATGTTCACGTAAGTGCACCCAGAGTAGTAAGAATCAATAGAGTTTACTAAGTGAATATGAGAAAAATCCAAAGAGTTAAGAGTATGCTTCAGAGTATCTCCAATACTGGAACATTCATTGATGAATGTGTCGATTGGCATAGCTATATTCACCCCTTTCAAGCTTGTGGTATATGCTTCATTTCTCAGCCCTTTGGCTGGGTTATTCTCAAGTATTTGTTGCACATATGGTTTAGTGACTACTTCATAGGCTTCAGGTATGACAGCCTTACTCTGAAAGCGAGTTACTGCATGTAAATTTGTAGAATTTTCACTTGGATACTAAAATAGAATTAGTTTGCTTGTAATTGAGGCCCCATGGCTTGCGTATTCTTGTCAATAAGGTGAGACTGGTGTTTCTGGCACAATAGAGCATTCAACATATATTGTGCTTGTTATTTTCCCTCCTCCTGCGCATTATTGGGAAGGAATACATTGATATTATGCTGACGGCATTGGGAAGCAAAATGTCCTTTACAATTGCAGTTATAGCAAGTAATCTCATTCATCAGGCGTGGGGCCTTTATATTTGAGGTAGCTCAGTTTTCACAGGCGGACCACTGTCAGTATTCTTATTGGTTTTAAAGGGTTCCAGCAGAGGCAGCAGGTCCTGATCTGTACCCAGTATTAGGAGAGCCATAATTTTGTGAACATCTGTGCAATTAATTAACCAATTTTGATGTTGTAAGGCTTTGAACAAAAGCAGTCAATAAAGTGCTTGACAAATTTTAGCAATGTTGTACTTCATGTTGTAGTGCAATCTTAGCATCAATTTTGACCATAGCCTTTGCACCTAGGTGAACTTAAGCTTTGCAATAGATTCAACTCACAATTTTGTCAATTGATTCATCTTTCTTAAAGAAAATGTTCATAAACTTAGTTTTCTAGTTGAAATTTGTTTTGGACCTCTAAATTCACAAAGCACAGCCTCATTGACTTTGGTGTAGGTAGGTTTTTGTCAATGCGAGGCATAATTAGCTCAATGTTCCACTCATATAAGCAGTTGATCATAATGGCCGCTTTGTTACGGTCACTAGACCCATACATGGCCATTTCAAAGCATTTGACAAATGTGGTTATACTTCCATTATTGTCAAAGTAGGCAGGTTAGTTGGTTTGTAAATATTGTTTTCCAATACTAAGTAAATATGATTACTTCTTTATTGGCTTGAGCCAGGCATACTAGGGCGCTGAGGCATTGTATCACAGTTAGAGGTTTTGGGGTTGTCCAAAGCAACCATATTACTAGGCATTTCTTACGTGGACTAGCGTCAATTTCAGTAGCTACTTTTAAAGCTTCATCCTCATAATATTTGGAAGACTTTTCAGTCAAGTGGTTTATGACACACTGGTAACACCCGTCATCCAAAGCTCAAGTTTGATCATTGTTATATTTTCTCAATTGACATGATTTTAATTTAACTTTAATTTTTCAATTTATCTCATTCAAGATAGTAGTTTGTACTTGCAAGATGGAAATCACTTGTCCTTTTCCTTAATTGCCTTCTTGAACTGGTTTACTTCTTCATGAATAGTATTGTTTGACTTGTTAATAGAGGTTACATCCTTGTTAAGATTATTGATCTGTCAATTAAGATAATCAATAGAGTCTTGATTTTCTCATTCACCTCCCATTGGCCTTCAAATTGTGTGTGCCAGTGGTTGATTTTTATGTGTATTCATCCTTCATCTGCAAAATTTAGGCGCTCATTCGTCAATACTAGTCAAAAAATTCATCGTTATGGTTTAATTGCACCTCTTGGGCTTCGTGATTAAGCCTCATGGACTCTGATGCATAGATGGAATTCTGAGTGATATTTCTAGCCCAAGATTTGGTAACTACTCTTTCCTCCAATCAAGTTGTCAAAGATGGGATGCAATCTGTTGTTTAGCTCTTGTGCTAATTCTGCTACCTGGTCATTAGCCCAAGTGGACAGGGTATAATTCGCCTCCAAACTAGAATGGATCTCAGCGAAGTTAACTTTTAATCAATCATTCAAGATCTGGCCCACCTGGCTGGAGTTGTGTGAGAAGTCTACCAACTTGGTAATGGCTGCATGATAGTGGGCAATTGTCATCTCTGAATTTCTGGAGGTAGGATGTAAAAAGCTAATTGGGTATTAGGTGATATTCTCTATCCCAATTAAATTGTTTTGGATTTGAGCTACTCTCAATTGATGATGAGCTAGATATCTCATACAAAAACACATCTTGCTGCCATTGGCAATAAATAGAATTATTACTGTTGCACGCAGGCCCTTATCCCATTTGATACCCTCTTGACAACTGATGTTCAAGATGTTCTAGCTCTTCAGGTGAAATGGGTTTGTCAGGGTAGGCAATAATGGGTACATCATTACAATTAATCTAAGACACAGTCATTTCATTATTCCCATTGGGTCCAGTAATGGTTCTGATTAATTGATTGGGATTGCTCCCCTGTTTGGCGTGGTCACCATCTGCGTTCCCATCCATGAGAGCCACTTTTTAGAGTTTTTGGCCTACTTTAGTTGGCTGGTTCTTCTTCTGTGGTAAATTGGAGTTTTGAGCGTCTATTGTACGGTGACAATAGACCAGACGATGGTAATAGTTAAGATATTTTTTCCTTGGAAATGACATTTCAAAGCTGTATTCATCTGTTGTTACTTGGACAATGGATCGCTGCGCTGATCCTTCTGATCCCAAGTAAATTCTTGACTTAATACAGCGTAAAAGTATAAAATACAAAAAGCTTTTATTTTAAACTATGAACTTGTGGTAATATAGAAGGTACTTTATTAGTATCAACTTGGAGATAATTTATAGGGTTCAATGCCTGCCACATCTTACCCATGACACCTCATTTTCAATGGCACATGGACAGAGAAAAATTTAAATGTTTGTCTGAGGGTCTATAATCCTTTTAACTTGGGGGCATCTTGCACGGCCTCAGGCCCAGTGCCAAACTCATAAAATATTAAAATAGCATTTCTTGTGCATCTGAAAATAGCTGAACCAATGCTCCTCTCAAGCAATCAGAAGAACACATCAAGGCGATTCATACCACTAGTTAGTAATTAATTGATTGAAAACTTGATTGACATTATAAGCTAATTTTAAAATAGAACAACAAAGCCCACGTTCCTATATCATCAAGTTGATTATTATTATTAAGTATGAGTTACCAATCAAAGCCCCCAGGCCCGTGTCATCATAGTCAAATATCATTAAATAGAATCGCTATTCCGCAGATCCCAAGCTTTTCATAAGCGTAGGAAGTTCCTGATCCAATATCATTTATATATTTGATATGATCCATAACAAATTAAGCATGTTAACATTATTATGTCCTTATCAAATATCCAACAATTAGGTCTAGTCAACTACTCAACAGAAAAAGTCATGGATGAGCCCATGACTGGTGCAATTGGTCAGTCCTTGACCAGTGGAATGGGTGAAATAACCCCTCAAACTGGTGGGTACAGGCGACAAGCTCACCACGGATGGGGGCAAAAAGCACTTTTATATGCATGGACGAGCTAAGAAATTTCAGTCATTTCATGACGATGTAATTCAAAAAGTAATTTTCGCCCCACCAATTAATAAAGATTTTTAATTGAGGATGACAAAGCTGCCCAAATTTCCTATTAAATTGGCCCCTTATATACCTTCAGGTGGCTGAAATAATTTGCAAATCACCGATGATGCCCAATAGGTGAACCAAATTACACTGGCAAAAACATCCAAAGCTCAAACGTAAATATTACCAAATTGGGAAGTCATCCAATTTCCCAGGCGACTCAAAGCCATCATGCAAGGTGCATCAATGGTGCAACATCACTTAAACCTGATATAAAGACGCATATTTCCATATTTAGCAATCAACTAATGACAAAAAAGGCACAACAAGCCAAATATCAGAAGCAGGACCAAGCACAAAGGCCCCTTAACATCCAGGTTCAGGGGTAACTACCGCAAGATAGAGCATATGCATACAAGAATTAGCTAAAATGGTTGAACAGACTAAAGCAGCAGTCAGACGCCGTCTGACTAAAAATCATGAAAATAATCATATTAAAAACCCTAAACAATTCTATATTTTAAAATATCCTATTTAACTAAATCTTAAATTTCCCCTGAATTATATAGGGTTTCACCTTTTATTCTAATATAAAACCTTTATACAGAACCTTAGGTATACCTTCTTGTCTTAATTTTTGTTGTATTAAGTTAGTAATTCTAGTAACCAGTCTGAAGTTGATCAATCTGAAGTAATCACAATTATAAAGTCTATTAACCTGTTTTGAAAAAGACACTCTGTTAAGGATACCTTAGTGCTTATAACGCAAAGAAAGAGGTTGGAAAGATTCTTGTTAAGTCCTGTGGGCCAACGTAAGTTAAAAATGTCTAAGAGTGTCAAGATGTTCACCATGGGCGCGGACAGTTTATACATTCAATTGATGCTACAAGAGGTAACATTAAAAGAGTATTTGCTTAGTGAGAGCAATTGTGATATTAGCAAAGGTTATTCTGATGCCTAATCTGTGAAGAGAAGATCCCCTGATCATTGAGTCAGCCTCTAAATCTAAGTGAGCCGAGGTCAGCGCGCTGCCTTCACTCTTTGGTGAAGATTTTTGTTTGGTTCTGGAAGGATAAAACCCTTTTTACACATTGAGGAGATGTCAGGATTTGGCCTATTTTTGGTGAAACTTGAACTTTTAAGATTTAAAAAGTACTTATTAATATAAAATCATTTTGTATTACTAGTTTATTAATTGATGCTTTCTCAGGCATAAGGCTTGGATCATTATAACTATTAGATTTTAGTGAACCAATAGATTTCCATCAATAAATTCAAATTCACGATTAGAATGATTATGGTAAAGCTTTGCTTCATCAGCGCTTCTGACTGATACAATAATTCACTACATCACTCTATTTTAATCGTTGCAACAACGAACAGTGACTAAATCCTGTTCAAGTATAGCCTCACCCAATTGCTACTAACAGTATCCATTATGTTCCCTTGCCTACAGGCTTCCCAATATAAGACTAGGATTCACTATCCTAGTCTACTTCCTGCTCTTTTACTAGAATATTTCCCTTTTCTAATTTTTGTTCTAATATCTCTCTGGTACTATGCAAATTACCATTTAGACTCAAAGTAAAATAGTTTTCTGTCCAAAAAACCATTATATAAGTAAAGTTCTCTTAGACTTTTGACCTCTAATAAAGGTTAAGCTTTATAGTAAAATTTCTCATTCTCAACATCCTGCCATTTACATAGTGCATAATTGCCCAAGTAAAAATATCCCTTTAGATGATCGCTGAAGCTTCAATGACTAATAATCTTATAGCTTAAAAGGCTTGGCTTTATAGATTATAACTTAAAACTGAGATAAGTGCTTTCTTCCAGGTGCTTCTGAGGCTGTCCAGTAAAGAAGTACATTCATAAAGATGAATCAAACCATCAATAAAAAGTTTGTGTGTACTTTAAAGGGTCCACTTTGATAATTAGAATAAGAACAGGATGAATAAGAATAAGAAGCCCCTCTAGCTTGAGGATAGGAGACATACCTATTACTGGTGTTCTAACTGAGCTTGAAACTATCTGGATGTCAACAATACCATAGACTTCTTGAGTTATAAACTAATTGGACTAATGGATAAGAAAATAGAAGAAGCGAGCTGTGAGATAGAATTGACTTACATTGTACTTACATAAAGAAAAGCTTTAGATACTAAAGATCATGTCAAAGATGCCTAACCAAGTTGCAAAGTTTGACTATATACTTAAAAATGATAAGCGGTGGAGGAAGAACAGGATATAATATACGATTTATAAATGAATTAAAACTAAATTTTGTTCAGATGCTGGAGAAACTCATGAAAAATTACTAAAATACCCCCAAATTCAGAAGTAACTTATAATGAGTTAGTGAAATTGGGAGATCTATGATGAACAGCTGAAGGAAAGAATAAAGCAAAGAATCCAGCGTACCATTTATCCCAACAATATGATTAATACTGACATATTGGATTCCACCACAAAGCAAAATTTAAAGCCAGACAAGGTCTAAAAACCTTATCTAGGCTAACTGATCCAAAGGCTATTGCAGATTAAACTCTTATCTCAGACGCTGATAGTCAGGATAATGAATTAACAATACTTTCTGAGTCAAAGACTGCTGCTAATGGTACACTTACCCACTCTTAGTCTACTTGCTATTCCAATGGGTTATTCAAACATCCTAAGTTTGATGCTTCCACATCCAAATTCTATTCCCTTTTCAGTCTATTTTATTTAAATGAGGTAAGCTAACCAGGAGATGGACATTACAAGATAAAAACTAAAGCTTAAACTAACGTTACTAATTGATTCAGATAAAACGCCCAAATGAGCGGATTGAATCAAACACACCAAATGAAACAACCAACCAGGTGGTCAGCGGAGACTGCTTACCCCTCCATGGAAAGGAAGGGGGGATTGGGGGCTCATCTTCAGCAGCAGCTTCCTCTCCCAGAGTAGGGTATGTGTCAAGATGGATAGCAAGGGCGTTGGGGCATCGCTAGCATGTGGTTCAATATCACTAATGATTAGTATTTCCTGGAAATTGCCAGCTATGAAAATGGCAGTGATATATTTGGCTAAAGCTTATTTTGGCTTAAATGAGGGCGCCTGGTAATTTAACAAACGTGTCAATGCTAGATTTGGGTAATCTTAGCTTTAAAAAGCCGTGATACAGTTACCACATTCTGGATAGCGTCGTTGACATTTTTGTGCAATTGATTCATTGTAATTTTACTTTTAGGGTGATATTTATGGGATAACAGTAGGAAGAATACCTCCTGTGAGCATCGCCACTAATTTGGTGACAGCTTTGTGGAGGGCTGACAATCTGGTGTGGCAGTTGCTTCTACTACAAGCTGGTGGTCATGGTAGAATGATTTGGCATTTGGTTGTGGGGCATATAAATGTGGGGGATATTTGGCGTCCCATTCTGCATTACAGAACTGCTCAATTTGCAGAGATTGTACTTCAATGAGATTATCTGATTCGTCATTTTCAGCCAATAACTCCCATGGGTTCTGGTTGAATTGCTTTGGGGAATCGGCGTATTTCTGAGGTTTGGTTGATTCATTGGAGGATGCATGGGATTGAATGGGGTCCAATCCTGTGCTTGATTGGATGGAGAATTTGTGGCACTGGGGTGAGGAGGAGGATGATTGGTGGCTGCAGATGCAGCTGGAGCATCAGGTTTTGGGGGAGGGGGAGGTAGAACTGTACCCCATACTGAAGCTGGCATGGTGTGGGCGGCAGATTGGAGGCCGGTGGACAAAAAATTATCACCATCAGAAGCAGCTAGGGATGGGAACTTGCGTTACAAATGGTCCAACTTGAAATAGGATGGACACATCATCTGTCTGCCCTCAATGCAAGCCCAGAATGGATGGTCAGGGGCAGAGGGGATAATGGCACAAGGGAAAATAGCAGGGCAATTTTATTTGATTCAGGGCTGATTGTGGCATACGCCTGAGGCCCAGTGAGGTGTGTGGCCCCATTTGGGACCACAAATTGCAAGGTGAGGTTTTAGCCATAGGCTGTGAAACCTTCCATCAGTTCCTGGTGGAGCACCTCAGGGGGAAGGTGGATGGGCAAACCAGAAAACTGAACCACCAAAGTGGTATCTGCTGGGATCTGGGTCTGGATTGTGGGGAGAGGGGTACCCTGGAAAACCAGGGGCACAGTTGCTGCAGTGGCAGCATCAGCTTCACAGGTGAAGCCAATATCAAAATACTCATTATAGGGGAAGAAGTCAATAAAAGTGGTAGGACGCATCACTGCCTGAGACATTTTGTAGTGTCTTGGTGGTAGGGGAAAAATTTCCCATAGTTGACCCTAAGGCCAAAATGCATGTTGCTCCAGGGGAGCACCTGGGGCAATGGGGCATCGCTTGGGCTTAAGTGAGGTGGGCACTGAGATCCTTGGGAGGAACAAATCATCCCAGGGGTTTGGTATGACTGGGCGAGCCAGTCCAAGTGCATTTTCCTGTCAGACAGAAAAAGTTGGGGGGAGTTTCACTGCTGCCTCACACTGGGGCAGCTGGCAGGGAATCTGAGGACATTGGAGTGAAACTATGGTGGGTGATCGAGATTTACTTTTCTATATAATTTACTCAGAAAGTTATACCAAGAGTGGAAAAAACCTCCCTTTTAATCTTTTTTACCAACACATTTAAAATTATTTATTTTTACTAAAGATTTAGATATACAACGAAAGTGAAGAGTCAAAACCCTATACCATTTCCAAAGACTTGATGTCTACTTGAATAACTGCCGCCTGATCACCAGTACTCAACCCAAGTATCTATACTCTCTTTAATATGGGGATAATTTTTTAAAATGGGTCAACCAAGTAAAAAATTAAGGATGAATTGGAGTTTAAATATCTTGTACAAGCTAAAATGGAACCTTTAAGCAGATTTAAGCTGTATAAAATAGATAAAACTTTAACATGCGCTAATATAGATTTTGAATTTAACCTATACTATAGATAAACTATTATTTTAAAATGAAACCACCAATTTGACCATTTAAACACATTTTATTGAATATATATATAATATAAACCGAAAATCTAACCTAATTGGCAACTAAGCCCATAAAATTAAAAATTTATGAATATAACTAATAATGGGACCATATCAATTTGAATACCAATACGCCTATCTGGGATCTTATATCTAACCCTAATAAGAATCCAACCAATCATTTTAGATACTGTTTTTAATTTAAAACTAAATTAAAATTACAAACCACGAAGCTAAAAAATGAAAACTCAGCATCAAACCTTTTATTAGTTCAAATTAAACACATTCTACTTTCAAAAGCACACCCATTTTTTCCCACCTTCTGCCCATTTTTTACCTTCCTTTTTCTTTGACGTGGATTTGATGACCACAGCGCTTAACTCAGTTGAGCTGTAACTTTGCAACCTTGGTATTGACGACTGAGTTGCCTCCATGGCTTTGCTGCCTGCTAAGGTGCTTTAAATTTCCAGTAAAAAACTTTACTATGCCATGATTGACCTTCACCTAGCCATAGTTGACACCCCAATTTGCTGCCATGCATGCCCCAATCGCTTTATTCTTTGCTACCTAAATCTTCATACTCAAACCAATGCCATAAACCTCCTATTGTTTCAAAGTAATTAACTTTAGAAGAAGTCATTCCCACTGACAGCAACCCTAACAAGGATATTCTATCAAAGCTGAGTTTTTACCTAAAGTGTGACGTTAGCATATATGTCAAAATGGTATTCATTAACATCAATAATGGTACTTTTATTTGATGCAACTTCCTCCTATGGAAGGTTCAAGATGTCAAAACTAAACCTGAAACTAAGGTAGTCAATTTTCCTTGTTTCACTTCAATCATAAACAGAAAAGCGATATAGTTATTGTCACACCCAATCAAGGACTGGAGGGGGCTCTGCATTGGTTTTCCTTAATTTAGTGAGTCCTTGACTTTAGGTTTCAAAGTATTTATTATTGCAATTGGTGGTTTTAGAAGTAGAAATGCCTTTTAATCTTTGTTAGTTAAGGTTAGTTCAATGGATATGGTATGTGGAAATTTTCTTTAGCTAAATTTTACCTCATCAGAAACTCAGTTTACATCTGAATTGATTTGATAAACATCTCTCCTACAATGACCTCCTCAATATCTTGTCAAGGCGATACATGACTTTGGAGTAATCTCAAATGAACAATATTCAAATTACCCGTTTTGACAGAAGAGATGAGATACTCAGGTCCATAGCAGTAGAATAAAATAGGGTCCAAGGCATAAGATATTAGGCCTATGAGTTTTTTCTAGGCCAATTGTGATATAAGAGAATCAAAAATACCCAAACTAAATATGGGGAAAAAATGTTTCCCTGTATTGGAGTAAATATTTTATCCTTTTGTAATAGTTCTGATGGATTTTATGTGTGATTCTGTAACTTAAAAATCTCATCTGTCATTCGCTGAATAGATAAATTGATGGTTTTCTGAGTAGAGGATTCCAGTATGAGTTGGACGCTGGAGGGTAACATGTTATAGTTGTAAAGGGCCTTTAATGAGGACATTTTTATGTCTCTGTTATAACTTACCTAATATGCTATCAAAGATCCTGGGAGGTATTCATTCTGCCGGGTTGGATTGGCCTATGTCTTCTCACAAAGTATAGAGATGATTGTACCTTTTGCTCTCTCCGCTGAAGCATTAGTAGTAAATTATGGGGGATGGTAAAATCTTGAAATGTGCTTATTAAAGAGTTGAGTTTAGTCACTACTTGAGATACAAAGTTATACCATAATCTGAAAAAAGCACTTCGCAGGCTACCATGCCATGGTAGTACTTATTTTTGTAAAAGAGAGGAGGTAACTTTGGCTTTTTCAGAGACAGCCGTTCTAGTTTCTGCCCGTTTGGCAAAGTGATCCATTGCTAGGATAAAGTAGCAGTAACCTTACATTTCAGTATTTAGAGGAAAAACTACATATATATTGACATAATAAAGGTAAATGTTGGCCTCAAAAACTCGAAATTAATTTAAAATTGGATGTGCTTTGTTGCATAGATAAGCAGGGATTAGCTAATATTATGTATATAATCAGTCATGCCTTCCCAACAGCTTAATCCTTAAGACATTTGTAGTTTAATTATAAGGCGTGCTGTCTTAAGGCAGTATGCGCATCCAAGAAGATAGAAGTCCTTGCTGAGGGTCATAGAGAGGGAAATTAGGCATTGCTATGCGTTTGTATAGTATATTATCTTCAAACTGGATCTGATTTGTTATCTGCCTCTGTTTCATTTAGGTTTTGAGGTCTTTCATTATTAAGTAATGAGTCTTTTAAATGATTTTTATAAACTAATGCTCTTAATAAGCGGTTAAGTTTAGTATATGTTAGTGATACAACCTATCCGCAGTTTGGTGTATAAATCTCACTTAATGGATAATAAAAGAAGTTATAGTTATTTGGCTGAGGGCCCAGAAGGAAAATCTCTCATCGGGATTCTTCATCTGTTACAACCATCTTATAAAGGCATGATTGGTTATAGTAGGTTTACTTAATTCCAATATAGGAAAGGGCAAATTTCTTGATGGCCAGTAACACCACTAAACTGCTTTCTGCAAAGCTGAAATTTCTCACTTCCCAAATCATGGGTCTGCTAAAGTAGCTAATGTAATGATTGACTTGATTTAAATCAAATTGCACTAAACTATCTCTGACCACAACATCACTGGTGTCCATAAATAGTATAAAGGGCGAATTAAAACTAGGTGTACTAATATTGGGGCCTTCATAAGGGCATCTGTTATGAAATTAAAGGATCTATTGCTGTAAGCCAATTAGTAAAAAGGAATCTTCTTGTGAAGTAAAAAATCAATAGTTGTCAATTTAACCAATTTGAGGTATGATCTGCTGATAATAAGTGATCATACAATGAAGACTTTTATATTTCATAAACTGTTTGGGTGGTACCTCTGTATAGCAACCACTTTATTTGGCAAAGAAGAAAACCTTTACAGTAACAATGTGTCCCATATATCATTTCCTCTTATAAAACTGCACTAAAATGGTTTTAACTTTAAAGAGGCTGCCCGCATCATAATGAAGACTTCATCTAGATGCTTGAGGTTTTATTAAATGCTCAAGAAAACACTGTGCCGTCATCTTAAAAACTAGTATACATGACTTTTTGAGGCTTCCTAGCGTGCCGTTCATTACTCTCTGGAAGGTTGCAAGGTTGTCGCACAACCTTGAAACATACAAGTTGGCTCTAATAGCCCTTTGCTTTAGATTAGTGCAACTTTTCCTATCCTCCAGAGTAAGTTCAAACTTTCAGTATTTACGGCAAGGTCCATGGCGGAGAAGAATTATGATCCTGCTGGGAGTCTGAGGGAGTCATCAAAATCGAGGTAGCAGGTAGCAGGTAGCTGACCTTATAATAATTGCATTCAATTGTCTGTAACCCATTCCAACTGATGGTCTCAATAGTTTTTGTGGATTACAATAAGCAGTGAAAGCCACAGGTTCTGAGAGAGTTTTAAATGACCAGCTTTCACTAGCTGCATTAGATTCTTAGTTATTTAAGCTTTTGTGACCCTGTACTTTGTTACATCCTGGCTTGGATATGTTGAGCATCACTAGTTGTACCTTGTGTTGCACCCCCTTCATCAATTTAAAGTTGTTTGGGTCACTTGAGAATACGTTGAAATATTCATCTATTAGGGCATCCACAAGTTGTTGTTTCTCATTAGTAAGGTATTAGTGAACTTCATCTTTACTTTTTCTAGGATGAAGATTATAACAGTCCTAGGTCAGTCAGGGTTCCATAGACTGTGATGGATCCAAATTGACTAAGAGAATGTAGTGCCTGAACGCATGCTTCAAGGTAATTCTAAGACAATGTCTGAGACTTGTTGATAATATCTGCTAACAGAACGGTGATAGATCCCTATCTGGTCTAATATTACAGTAAAAATCAATGGTTCTCGTATTAATGGTTAAATTGCCTAAAGAATCCCAGCAAATGCTGTAGATATAGAAATTTGTATTCCAGATCCCAAGAATTGAAATTTAGAGGGGTGACGAGCTTGTTGAAAGGTAGTTTACGCACTTCTCCTTGGCATCAGCTGTATGGGCAACTTGGCTTTAGGACATACTTCTCAATAAAAGTTTCTTGATAAACTTCATATGCTCCAATAGACAACTCCAAGGGTTATAATTATCGCTTTGCTTTTGTAGGTTCTGAATGATAAGTAGGATAGAATAACCAAAATTAGAAAAATACAGATTTTTCTGACTTATCTTGGTATTGAAGCTGACTAGAAATTGAATGCCAATGAGGAGTTCATAACTATCACTATCTAGTACAAAGGCTGGAGCGACCACTAAGGTTCTAATTTGGATAGGTAAGGACAAATTAGCTCTAATGGGTCTCGCTCAGGATATTCCAAAAGTTCCATAAATTGAGGCATGATTACTACAAGTGCAAAATTAATTTGTTATATCAGGTGAGTGGCGAAATTATTTACTGGAAAGTTGTTATTAACAATAGACAAATCTTTCACCATAACAAAATTACTTCTACGCAAGTGACATTGGGACTAAAGTAAGGGATTGTGTAAATATTGATCAAGATAAAAGGCTCATTAAGGGTTACAGGGAGTTTTATTAAAGCATCAGAATAAGAGGAGCTAAAATTTTTATTTTAAGATAAGGATTCAGGAATGTCAATCTAATTAGGGGTAGACACTAGAAAGCACTTTGTCTTTGAGGGATTATTAAAATGATGGTGAAGCACAGATTTTTCTGCATGGGGAGCCTTGCGCCCAAGGCTGACGCCTCTTTATACAACTCATCAGATTTCTTCTTCCAACAATAAAACTCATGGTGATAAAGTACCCACACTATGTGCAAGGGTCGCTTCAGGGTTTAGGCTTTGAGTTCCTGACCTACGGCGTGAATATGGAGGAAAGATTTCTATTTGATGCAGTTTGGAACGTCTCTGGTTTTGGAAGATCCATGATAGCTTCTTTAATGTTACAATTTAGTCTAAAAATATTCTTTACTCCTTGGAAGTGCAGCAAAAGGTATAAATTAAAAGAGAAAGTGAACCACAGTGTTTATTTCATCATCCAATGTAACCTGGTCACAGGAGGCTTAGCCTGCCTTATAATAGAAACATTTAACAAAATACAAATAAGATTCTTCCTTTTTTAGGATAGATAAAAATAGACTGTTTTTAATTGGATAGTGTCAGTTTGCTATATATTTTAAATGAGATCTGTCTTCACTTGCCCCATGTTTTTCATTCCTTAAAATAAATTATAACCTCTTGAGCGCTTCTATCAAGGAAGGCTGAATATATCAGACCTTTTTTCTGTTAGTGGTCAGATCATTGGCTCCTTCATAAATAAAGAGGAAAATTTGAGTACTTTAACCAAGAAAGTATTTCTAATCAAAAGAGGCTTTGAAAATATAGGTTTGTAAAGGGCGTACTTAGCTGGAGTATGGTGTCTCTCAGAGTTCAAAGGCTCTATTGAAAGCATATCAGTCTTCAGGTGAACTTAAGTAAGTTGTTGAAAAGGTAATTGGGATTCTCTTAAAGGATTTTGTCCCATCATTCATGTATATAGTGGAATTCTTAGTTATATAATCCTGTTGTGGCGAAGGTTTTTGGCAGCATGGTAATCATCGTTCTAAATTATTTCTCCTTTGTTAATATTCAGATTCTAAGTCTAGCTTGATTTTATTGATTTTTGTATCCATGGTCATTATATGGGATTGCTGGATAACTTTCATGTAAAAATGCATCTGCTGTAGATTGGTGTTTTTATGTTGCAAAGTGATGTTTAGATCAAATCAGTTTTAGATAGGTTCCCTTAATATCCATTACTTCTGGGGCCAACTATCTCAATTTTTGTTCCAAATTTTAAATGTGGGACTCATGATCCTCTTGAGATGGTTCAATATGCAGAGGCATACCAGGAGATACTTGAAGTCCTTATAGGACTTGGGTCCATCCAATCTTTGAGAAGGAAGTGTCTGTAAATCTCTTATACCAAGCGAGTTTTGCAGAATGCACAGCCACACTGCAAGGGAACTAGTTGCTAGTAACACTGGTAATAGGGCACATTGGATGGTTTCAGAGTAGAGGTACCCAGGGCTAGTGTAGACATCGCTGAATATAAAAACAGATACCTAAAAAACAGCAAAACTTGGTTGGCCCCCAAGGTGGAGTCCATAACCAAGCGGAGATCAGTGTCAGGGTGCTTTGATGCCTCAATCTGGAGGGAATCAGGACGGATCAGCTATGCAGCAGACTCTGTTGTAAGTTTAGTTAAAATTGATATATCCTAAGTTGTTTAGAATCTCCTTGAGGAGGTCTGCGCACAGGTTTGCCCAAGGGGCCACACAAACAAAAATGTAAAACTAACGGGGTTTTTATTAAGAAAAGTTGACTAACAAGTAAGTTTGATCTTAAAGGAAAATTATTAAACATGGGGTAATCCTCAATTTAAATGGAGCGAGATTAAGCCTAAAAAACCAAAAGGAGCACACTATCATTGGCCAGGGTACTGTAACTTGAGATAGTCCAAACCCAAATTATTGATTGTAAATTAATTCTTCCCAAATTGGTGATTCAAAAAATCAAACGGGTTTTGAAACTCCGTTCTCCAAGCATCCAAAAAAACCATCATTACTAATAATATAGCTAATGCTTTTTTATGCCCTTGCTGTTTGCAGGGCTGAGCATCATGCACATCCCCAAGACCATCCTTGGAATATCTTAACTGAACCCAGTGTTGGTCTAGGGTATTTTTTATGTCAGGAGGCCTTGCAATTTGCCCTTTTTAACCTCCTGCTTCCAGAATTTTCTACACTCTGTGCCCTCAATTATGTCATTTAACCATGGCATTGATATTTTCCAGATGCTTCAGGCCCAAGGGACTTTCCTTGGATATGCACTTATTGGATTGTAGGTAAACTGTCTGTCTCATTTAGCTTTTTAATCCAAGTGTCCAATCTTTCAATTCAGTTTTCTTAGGTTTGCTATTGTGCATTTATTTGTATTGATATCTAATTTACTGTTTTTTATGATTGAAGGTGTAGGTTTTCTGAAGCTTTTAAGGTTTCTAGGTGACTTAATTGCATAAATATCCACCAACTGCATTTTCAATATAAAAACCAAGCTTTACAATTATTTGATTACTCTTCAATTATTTAGTATGGCAAATCAATTATCCTGACAAAGTTAAGCAGCAGTTTCATATATCTCAACAAGTTGGGAATGGAGTTGTTGGGAAAGACTAATTGTCTAATAATTTCAAATGATGCAGTTAAAAAGTTGCATTTAATAATGGATGGAAGGATAAAACAGCCAGAGTAATATTTGTTTTAGAAACTCTCCCATATTTACTTGAAAAAGTTGCAGTTATCTACAATGCATCAGGGTTTAGGTGACCTGGGTGATAGCTTTATATAGTTCATCCTCCAGTTCATAACATTCCATAAAGCAAAGCTTCCACATTTCAGACAGTTTAGCTGATTTTTTTAAAAACGTGTTGTCTTGAGCAATATTAGTAAAATTCATTAACGCTCTGTATTCTAGTTCTCTTATATTAGGGACGGGTATATACTGATTGTTAGCGTGTACCCATCTTGACCCACTCATAATCTCCTTTACTTAGGAAAGTAACCACCGCTAAAACTATTTATTATCAGGAAGGCACATCTTCACCTGGTAGCCTTAGAAGGTACCTGACAGAAAGCACCAGAATTGAATTTCTGATTTTTTTTATTGATTTTTTGTTGGCTATACAATTTTTAGTTATTATAGCGTCAGTGGCTTCCTAGTGGGGTATTTTTCACTAAGAAAATGCTCCTTTCACAAAAAAAGTGCTAAGTAAGAATTTAATTTTGCTTACTGTACTTTCTTATAGTTGTGACGGATGGAGTCTTTGAACACTGCCACAAAGCAGTTAGGCAAGAGTGCCCAGGTAAGTGCCCACAGGCAGGATAATACTGATGTGGAAATGTCCCTAATCTGACTATGTGGGAACCACTTTACTAAAAAAGTTTGGGCTACAGTCAGGACTATGCTGGCGCTCAGCAGGAGGGTTTGACCCCCAGAGAGAGCATATAAAGACTGAATAGCCTTATAAAAGTCTGAGATGCTGTCCATGTGTGGTTTCCCCTATGGCCTCAATAAACTGATTTCCAATTTTGAAATTTTATTTTAAAATTTATTAAGTTTATTTGGATATTCTAGAAGATAAAACTGCTTTACACAGTTTTGCCAGCTCAGATTTATACTGAGCTTAGGGGGGAAGAGCGGGTCTTGTTCCCCACAGAGTCCATGGGCATCTTCTCAATGACAGGTATAACTCAAGGATCTAGACCCTCAATTCCATTGTCAAGGCCCACTCTTGAACTAGGACTGGGTACCCTCAGGGTTGCGGAAACTTTTCTGCATTTATTCTTTGGCTTTGATTTGTTCTTGAAGCCCAGGCCGTTCTCTTTGTACATATTCCTCAAAATTGTCAACTGGGGTTTGGTGGCATCTGATTGGCCAGAGCGCCATTCTCGAGGGTTATCCTCATTGTCCCTTTTGGTAATATTTCATTTGGCAGCATCTGGTTGGCCAGAGCGCCATTTGCAAGGATTTTCATCCTTGTCAATACTTTAAAGGACCTCAGGTTTGGCCACACCTGATTAGCTGTAAATTTGAGTCCAGTCCATTCCCTCATCGCCACATTTAGTGATATTTGAATTGGCAGCTTTTGGTTGGCCAGAGCGCCATTTACAAGGATTTTCATCCTTGTTGATACACTTTTGGATGTCAAACTCAGCTGTAACTGGTTGGCTGGAAATTTGTGTCTGAGGGTCTGATCCCTTGTCGTTGCATTTGGGAATATTCAATTTAGTGGCATCTGGTTGGCCAGAGTGCCATTTTTGAGGCTTTCCTTCCTTGTCAGCCTCGTGATTTATAAATTTGCTTCGATTTTGGGGCATCTGATTCATCAGATTGCCATTTACAAAAATTGTAGCTGTCAAGCCCCTCTCCCTTGGCCTTGACTATCGCCCTAGGGAAGACTAGGGCAATGTGATGGTCAGGCAACGCCTTAACTATTACAATAGTTAGGGATATTTACTTCTAGCTTAACATTATTTCATTCCAGATACTGTGCCCTTTGAGCGGAAAGATCTTATCAATCTTTGAGGGAGCGTTGTGTTTGGTTCTAGAAGGAGTCAAGCCTTTGTACGCATTGTGGATCTGGAAGTAATAAGGATTTTTTAAACTTTTTTATTTAATGTCAGATAAGGTTTCATTGGGAGGTAATTACATTTTGCTGAGGTTGACTCATCAGCAACTCAGTTCACATCTGACCTGATTATATCATCACACTACCAACATGGTTAACTAACTAAACTTATCAGGAAAAACATTATGATTCCAAATCTTTCTGAACAAACTGCAATCACTAATGCAGCTCATAAATTATACTAGAGATTGATGCTTGCAGAAGACACAGAGCATATTATTCAGGTGTTACTTAGAATCTCTTATTTTAACAATTTGGAAAATATTCTTGTTATAAAAAACTCTAGTATACAAGCCTATAATAAATCACCTACTTTTTAACTAGGAAACTTACCTTTTCACGTCACACTATGTTCATCAACTTGATAGGGCCAATAACTATGAGTACTATGAGAAGCCAATATATTAGCATGGAAATTGATCGCCTGACTTGTTTGTTAATATGTGAGCTTTACTATTAAATTTAATTTAGAGCTGTACTACCAAGGTCATGATGGAGCAGTCAATACTTCAGCATTATTGCCCTCAAATTATTTTAACAAATAAATGAAAGAAACTTCTCAAAACAAGTAATACCATTGCTACGTGAGTAGATTATTATGAGAAAACTGATGATGCCTTAACATATGGATGGTCAACAGGACAAATGGTATTAAAAAGGCAGCTGCATAGGTTTTGGTTTTTATTTACTAAAACATAAAAATATAAAGCTTATTGAATAAAGATAGGAAGCGTGATCTAAGCAAAAAATAGTATAGTTAAAGCTCAACAAGTATAAGTATTTTATTATTACTAGTATTGATGATTAAAAGTGGTTTGTTAGTGATCTTTATCCTGTATATATAGGTGACTAGTGGCAACTTTATACCACCCGGTAGACATCTTTAGCGTCATTTTCCATAGAATAACATTTTTATATTCATCAAACTTAAATCATTCAATATGCTACTGGTTAAAACTTCCATTGACATGTCCAAAAGTTTCAACAATTGCTCGCACAATTTTTGGTAAATTATTTTTAATGGTAACTAGCCTAGTTTTTCTAGAAGTCTAATAGTCAAAATACCATGATTGGTCCATTAATCAGTTGACATAGAGGTTTTTAGGAACTTCCTATTCAAGAGCCTAATCATCAGAACCAGTTAAATAGACTGGCATCATTGCATATTAAAAATGGACTAGTTAATAATAAATTACAAACATAATCTGGAAAAATCATAACAAATGTTACTCTAGCAACTACTCTAAAGAAGCTTATAGCTGGCGAGCCTATTAGTTGGGAAACTTATTAATACTTTGACAACATATGAATATAGTTTGAGTTATCATATATTCACTTATAAATCACCTTTCAAACTACTTTATGGTAAATGGTCTGTTTTCTGGAAGTATAATATATAAAAATTAAGCTAGGTCTAGAAAAAATGCCCTTAGAATAACAAAAATACTGACAAGGGTAATAAAGAGGTTAAGTCCTTATCCTACTCCAATACTATCAGACAGAAAATCAAGGCCAAAGCATATGAACTCTTAAGTGGCCGACTCTTCTGAATGTCAGACATTTAGATGTTCGCCTGGATGATGAGAATATCCAGGTGTCAAATATTTAAAATTGACTAAAAATTATAAACTTAACCCTTTAAATATTAGTCAAACTAACTTGGAAGTTTGCCAATGCACTAACGTGAATTCTAGTGCTACCTCCTAAGGAAAAGCAACACCTTTTATATACATGATGGTGTTCCAAAGGGTGAAATAACCTTATCTGTCAACCAAGAGCTAGAAAATACATAATAGACCTATGTAGAATTATTCTTGAGCCAGCTGATTGATAAAATAAATTAAGTCATTTCCAAATGGATGTGTAATTAGTGCTGTTGACAAAATACCTAGAGCTCAGATATACAAAAGGAAGGGATTTTGGAGGGTTCTTATAAATTATTTTGTCATTTATATAAGCCCTAATTTCACAATTATGATACATCACTTTTTTATTTAAAACGCGTCATATTATTTAATTTGGATCGAAATCAGAGTGATAATCACAAGTCTTCTCCCCAGATTTATCAGACCTACACAAATATTGAAAGGTCAAATGGTGTATATCTGAAAGCATCCTGACATAATGGTTCCAGCATTGATGAACAAGTAGTTTAATGTGATAAAAATTACTGAAGACTGGCCACCTTTGTGATCCTCCAATTCAAAGTAAAATCTCTTTATGTGAAAGCATCGTGTGCCATAGACTTGACAAAGTCATTAACTAAGGGTTTTTCCTGGTATAATGTGGTATAAAACCTAATTTTTTACCAGATAAAGTATCATTTATCACTTTATTCTTACTTGTTGATATTAAGCCTATATGTGGTCTACTTCTTAGTCCCAAATCTTTTGGACAGCTGCTGAGATTTTAAGTGATCTTGAATGTGGTATATTGTTGAAATCCTGCAGCTAAGCACCTGCGAGCAGCTCCTTGCCAGGTTTTAATAAATGGTGCTCCTACAGGGGTCCATATACACCACAATCTTTTATTTACAATAAAGATGGAAGATGCTCCTTTTGCTTGCATAACTGAATTAATAAGAAATGGGGATGGTGAAGAGGAAGATAGATGGATATCCCTCCAACCATCACCTTTTAAAAAACAATTCAAAAGCATGATTATACCATAATCTTGATAAGTTATTTGGACAGCTACTGAAGTGTTTAGAGACCTGAATCATGGCATATTGAACCCTGGGGGTATTGCTTCCAGTGAAATAGATTCCATATTGAATGATCAACTGATTTTCCCCTATGAAACAAAAAATCCTAGACACATACAGTCAACTTACCAACTTTAATATGTTCATCTGAAAGTTTTCATATCTAGTCATGTTTCACATGAAACACCTATTTAGAGTACAACAGCAAGTACATCAACTCCATCTAGTGAATCATGATGCACTGAGACTGGCTTATGACAATCTCTATAACTTGCCTTTAGTTATGTAAGAAAGGAAAAATCTAAATTGGAAGAAAACAGCAGATTTATTATTTAGCGACATGAGTGAATTATTAAATTTGTACTAGAATAGTGAAGTATATGGAAGAAGCCATGAAGTTCTTCATATAGAGTTGGATGTTTCCACAACCAAGACTCACTTTTTGCTTGAGGATTTTGTGAAGAGCTTACAAAGCATGAGAAGCAAACTCAGTGAGCTGCTGTATAAGCTTCTATTTCTCAGCAGGGTGATGAAAAAAGATAGCCGCTTTGGAACAACAATTAGCTCAAGCCTTGTCGCACATTGATTAACAAGAAAACATACTTACTAAGAATCCCATTGGTTCAATCCCACTTTCAGAAATCAAGATGGCTTAGTTTGAAAAAGAGTTAAAGTCTAAGGCATCCCAACATAGATAACAAGTTTTGGCTCAAAAATTCAATGAATTTGAGAGAGTTTCAGGGTGCCAAGAACACAATTGAAGGGGCTGATCTGCTAAAGGATTTATAAGCTCAGCTCTCTCAAGTAAAGAGTTAATATGAACAGATTAAGGCTGACCTACGCTTAAATGAATCCCATCCGCCTGACGATGAGGGGTGTAAACAGTTAAAGAAGGACCTTTAAAAGCGTGTTGGGGTGGTGGAAGATGATCAACAAAACTTAAATTTCTTTGATTTAAAATATTTTTATGGTTAGGGAGTTTGAACTGGGTTGAAGAACTTGTGATTCACAAGCTTGTGAGGGAGGCTAGAATGAAAATATGAAAATTTGACTCTCAAAGCCCCCTGGAGCCATGGGAACCAGAATTGACACTATAATAAAGAGCAAATTAGAAGGCTTGCTCATTCCTTTGACCAGATGGGCATTCATTCAGAGATTATGAAACATAATTATCCTGCTGTCCATGCCCTCACTGAGGGTGATCACATCCCTTTTTTAACCGTATTTAAGGACAAGTTTAACCCTAGTGAGGGTAGCATTGCCTTGTTTCTATACTTCTATGAATCTATCATGGAAGGGGCGACCAATCACCAGAAAGTCAAGCACATTATCACCTGCCTAAGTCACATTATTAAGGAGCAATGTTCCCCCATATGGACACCCTTTGTACCTGGGTGTTGGGATTCTCCCTTAATTGGGGGAAGCCCCGACTAGGGGTCTCAACCCACCTATGGGCGGATGCCAGATTAGACTTACCCCAAATTATTGGGGAGCCCAATCTTAAGTATCAGGGACCAGCCCCAATAATTGATATTATTATTATTTAGTTTAAATTCACCACCAGCGACTAATGCCAAGGATGTCAACCAATCATTTTCCCCTTTGGGAGCACTGGCAACTTATGCCAAGGATGCGCCCATTCCCCTTGTAATTTTATTCATTTGTTTTCTCAATCGTTGTCAGCAATCAATGCTGAAACTTTCCAAATCCCTTTCCGTTTTTAGCTTTTCTTTGGGCCTTGATGGCCTCTTAACTCGCTGGGGGCTTCAGGGCCCTGTTAATAGAGATCAGGTTGGAGCTCCTCCACTGGAATCCCAAAAATGGTGCTCACTACAAAGGTACCCAAGCTCTCAGTGAGAGCTAAGAATGGAAAAAGGAGGGCGGTCCCTGGCCTCTGACCCAAGAGGGCAAGCCAGGTTACTGGGGTGTCATCCCCAATGCTGGCCTCAGCACTGATGCCAGCCCCAGCACCAATGCTGGGACCACCTCCCAATGCTGGCTCTGACACTGATGCCAGCCCCCACACCGATGCTGGGTGCCAACCCCAATGCTGGGACCTCCTCCTGATGCTGGCTCCCCACGCTGATGCTAGCCCCAGTGCCAATGCCGTGTGCCAACCCCAATGCCAGCCCCAGCGCTGATGCTGGCTCTTATGCCAATGCAAGGGCCACTCCCCAATGATGCTCACCAGATCCCTCCATCATGTCCACGCTGGCTGCCTTGGCCCATTCCTCCCCGCCACCAGATCTGGTGCTCCGCCTTGGCTCTGACCCCTAGTCAAGACTTGGAGGGGGCTCTGTTGGGATTTTCCCTTAATTGGGGGAAGCCTCAACTAGGGGTCTTGACCCGCCAATGGGTGGATGCCAGATTGGGCTCCTCATTAACTTGGGGTGAGCCCAATCTGAAGTATTGAGGACCAGCCCCAATAATTAAATTATTATCTATTTAGTTTAAATTTGGCACAGGTGACTAATGCCAAGGATGTCAACTAATCATTTTCCCATTCAAGCGCACTGGTGACTTGTGCCAAGGATGCGCCCAATCCTCTTGTATTATTATCTTCCCTTGGCTTTGGAAATCAATGCTGAATACACCCATTCCAGATCCTTTGAGATTCTATAAATACCTCAAGGATCATTTCAATAAAATTACCGTTTCTTTCAATTCTCTTTCCGTTTTTAGCTTTTCTTCAGGCCTTGATGGCTTCTTAACTCGCTGGGGCTTTGGGGCCCTGCTAACAGGGATTGGGTTGGAGCTTCTCCCCTGAAGTCCCAACACTGGGTAGAGGTTAAGAAAGCACTTATTGGTGGTTTCGCTCATATCAGAGTCCAAGCATGATAAAAACAGGCCTTAATGCACATCATCATGCAAAAGGGAGAGTCATTTGCTGCCTTTTCTGATTGGTTTTAAATTGAAACCCAGACGATGTTAGCTTCCAAGATGCTAACTCTTTAAGACGCCATTTCTGCCATCATGACTGGGTTGGCTTGTATTACTTCTTTGGTGATGAACATTACCTTAGTTAAATGTTACATCCAAAATGTCCATGATACTAAGAAGGCCCTGCTAGATGTTGCCAATTATCATAAACTTGAGACCACCTGAGGGATTGTGTAAAAACCTTGAATCTTAACATTGTGGATTAAAAGCCAAAGCAAACTGAGCGCCCAAATTGCACCTATTGAAACAAGGTCAGGAATGTTGACAATGTGTGTCATAAGAAGAGAGCTGAGACTGGAGAGAAGGGGAAAGATTCTTTGTCATAGGACAGTCACCCCTATTACTAACAAATCTTACATGCCTGACTCCTTCCCCTCTTCTATTGCTCATCCAATTTATATAGATAATTACTCCAAAGAAGAATCTGAGGGGGAACTGAAGATGTTGTATATTGTGTCTTATGAGCGGCAGCTGAAATTGAAATTCCAGATCAGTTTATCACTTAAGGAGTAGAAGACGCCATGGTACCCGATGAAACATATCTTAGTCAAGTTTTGGGGGTGCCCTGAGGTTATTGGTATTGCTAGTTATGTCAACCAGTTCATTGCCTTGTTATTTTACATATTCTTCATGTTCATCCCTTACAATCTATCAAGGAAAGATATCCCAAACAGCTCAAAAACTCTACTCCACCTTCCATCTTTAAGTAAGTCCTGGCTCTCACCCCTAACTTTAATGGTACTATAACTAAGATAGATGTCATCATCTATTAAGTATGGGTTATGGCCATCAATGACACTGGTTCCCCTAATCACTGCCTTATACTTAAAGTTTATCAAGAAAATCAAGTTGGCGCCTGACTTGTAATATTTCTCAGGATTATAAAACTGTGGGTCCAAAAAGTACTCTCACTATCTGGTCTTACTCCTCCATACTCTCAAATTGGTAATTTTATACTATCAGCACCCACTGTAGCCTAGGGTAATAATTATGATATACTTATTGCACTCAGTTCATACTTGAGTATGACGGAATCATCACCATGAAAAAGGATTTTCTCTCCCTGCTCAACTATGAGGTTCCTCTTGTTTTAAACTATAAAGATCCTAGCAAGAGAGAATATTCTTGCCTGGTTGAGTACCCTTCTTCTACACTGTCTTTACATTATACAAAATCAAGAAAAAATACAAAGAAGTGGCCTGAGTTGATGGACTCTTAATAGAGAGGATTTCTTTTTGTGCTTCATGGAGATAATTATATGCCTGGTGAACACCAAATAATTGACATCACGGTACCTTAATAATCCCACACTGTTTATTATGAATAACAAGTATTGATGGAGTTAATCCTTACAAGCCTTCAGTATTGCCTGGTATATAGGATCCTGCCTACCAGCGATCTATCAATATCATATTCAGGAATCTCACTAACAGAGATATTCTCATAAAAACATCATGTGAGGAAAAGGCCTGCTAGTGTCAATTGAATTTAATTAAGAAGTAATTATATTGTTCTATATTAGACATGGGCCTACCTGCTGAAAATTATTATGTACTTTGCCTAAAGTTCATATTTGCATATGAACTAACCCCAGATGAGCTTGAAAAGGCTCACTCATTGTTGGATGCCTACAGTGATATTTTCTCTACATCTGATACCAACTATGGGCACATGAAGGATTGGAGCCACTCAATAGATTTTGGTGATGCTAGTCCTATCTGGTCCAAACTTTATTGGAAATTAAAAGTTGAAGAGCAACAAATGAGGACAGAGCTCAAGCAGCTACTAGACGATGGATTTACTGGTACCTTTTTAAAGCCTTTGATCTTCCACTCTCTTGCTTATCAAAAAAATAGTCCATCAGGTAGTTATGGACTACCAAAAATTTAATAACATCACAAAAAGTATAGTTATCCTATACCTTGCAAACATGACGCCCTTAGCCAACTCTCTGGCTCCAAATTAATTTCCGCTATGGACTTGGCCAGGGGATTTTGGCAAAAATACCTTTCCCCACAAGATAAGGAGAAATGTGCTCTAATTTTCAGTGAAGGACTATCTAATCACTCAACGACATTAAGGGTTGTTTAATATGCCCGCATCATTCCAATGAGTGATATATCATTTCCTATAGGATCTTAAGCTAAGTTTTGTTTAGTTTTATCTCAATGACATCACTGTTTTTCTAAAGCTTTTAACAAACATCTTAATCATCTAAAATAAGTAATTATACGCCTTAATTATTCTAGCATTAAATTTTAAAACATTGAAATGCATCTTTTCCGAAAGAATTTTGACTTTCTCAGGCATACTAGCTCATGAGAAGAGATTTAACCCATGAAAGATAAGAATGAAGTGATATCAAAAACGCCTCCACCTCAAAACCTACGTGATATCCAGGTGTTTTTGGGTATGATGGGGTAATAAAATCAATTCATCCCAAGGTTTTCTCAGCTCAGCGAGCCTCTCATTCAACTATTACCTAATAAAACTCCTTTCTATTTTGAGTGCTGAGCAAAAGATCATGTCTGAAATGTTAAAAAATGATTACAAGAACGTCCTATCCTACACCACCCAGACTGTTGTAAACCTTTCATTCTGTTTACCAATGCCTCTGATTACGCTGTTGAAGGAATACTATCTCAATTAGATGTATATAAAGTGGATCACCCAATTCCATATTTCAGCAAGATGCTATCAAAGCTGAACGCAACTTAAGCATTATAGCAAAGGAGTGTCTTGCTGTCTTACTTGCTGTAAAACATTACCGCCTTTTTTGCATGAAAATACCTTTAATGTGATAAATACCACGCCTCTTTAAAATGGTTACAAAATATGAAGGATAGTATTGGACAACTGGCTCATTGGGCGCTGAAGCTCCAACATTATGATATGAAGATCAAGCATCAAGCTGAGACTTGACATATGACTGTTGATAGGTTGACTCACTTGCCTGTCTATCTTTCTAGATAATAGTGAAGCTGAGAGATTGCATGTCCTCCTAATGACCCCTGAAGCTTGGGACGATGATGTAAGCCTGTTAAGAAATGCTAATGCGACATTTCCACAACTCCAAGGTAGAAAGCCAGAAGTTACTGTAAAAAAGTATGGGTAAGTTGGTCTTCCTCTCATTGAATTTTTGGAATTAGTACTTGTAATCATAAGATCTCTTTCTATCCTTTGACATGGTGGGTACAGAAACCCTATGAGTAGATAAAAATTTTGTATTATTGGAAGGGAATTTAGAGTCTATTAAAAAGTCCTGGATGTTTGCCTAACTGTAAAAAGCAATCTAGTTTTAAGACTAAATATCAATATCAGCCTACTACCCCCAACAACCATTCCACACTATAAGCTTAAATGTGGTAAGTCCCCTACCTCAGACTACCAGTGGGAATTGGTACATATTAGTAGGAATTGATACTTTAAAATTAGGCTGAAGCTGTTGCTCTTCTGGTCCAAGCTGCTAAAGCTACTGCAACATTCCTGCATCAGCATATCTTCACTCGCCATGGTTGCACCAGGTTCTTCTCTATGACAATGAGATATTTCAACTCCAGAGTGGTCACTATCCTGTCTACTTCCATTAAGGCACAACAATTCTTTCAGCCCCCTACAACCCTTCTATGAATGAAATTGAAGACAGAGCAAATGTAACTTTGGTTTCTTTTTATAGAAATGAACATTCAGATCCTCTGCACTGGGATTAATTCTTATCTAATGTGCTATGGCATATCATATTAGTTACCACTGAATCCTTAAAATAACTCCTTTCTGCGTCTTGTATGGTTAAGAACCTGGTATACCTGCCCTTTTAGCTAAAGATATTTTCTCTGATAAGACTATTGATCCTGAAAAAGCTATGAAGGGTTGACCCATCACATTAATCAGCTACAGTCTGATGTCATGACCAACTTGGTTAAGACCATTACTAAAGAGGGCCAGGCGGCTAATGATCTCAGACAACTCCTGCTCTCTTTCCAGACATAAGAATTTGTTTTATATTCCCACAATTGCATCACACCCAGAAGTGGCAAACTTGGGTTGATTTGGGTAGGCCCTTTTGTCATCACTTATAGGAGGGGTGATGAATATACTATTAAGTCCCTTGCTTCTGTAGTTGTCATAAACAGGGTCCATGGGCGATTCTTATGTCCCTTTTATTCCCCCAAAATTCTTGAAGGGGTTAATGTCAGAAATTTGGGTGTTTACTTGGATGAGAAGAATATCCATGTGTCAAATAGTTCAAATCAACCTAAAAATTCTAAATATATCCCTCAAAGAATTAGGTGAACTAATTTGGAAGTTTGCTAACGCACTAACTTGAATTTAATGCTACCTAATAAGGAAAAACAATTCCCTTTTATAGATCTAAAGGGGATTCCAAAGAGTAAAATAATAAAACCTCCAATATAGTGTTAAGAAACCCTTAATGGCGTAAGTGAATATATTTGAGCTGGCTAGTTGGATAAAATATGAAGTCATTTACGCAAGTATATGTCATTAATGCTGTTAACCAATCACCCAGAACTCAGACATACCAAAGTTAAAAGATTTTAAATGGTTCTGGTAGGTAAACTGTCATTTATCTAAGCCTACTTCTTGATCATAAACGCATCAATTCAAAGTCAAAATGAGTCAGATTGTATAGAAATTCATAATAAAACATATCAATAATAAAATAGGAGTATTCTCTCTAGAGATATCAGAATTACACAAATATAGAAAAGTCAAAGGGTTCATATCTGAAATCATCTTGACATTATTGGTAACAGCATTGATTACTAAGTATTTTAATGTAAAAACTTTTAAAATTTGGCCACCCCTGTGATCCTCCAATAAAAAGTAAAATCCCTTTATTTAATAGTTTCGTGTGCCCATATTCTTGACACAGTTAATTTTTATGGGTTTCTCCTAGAAGAATGGGGTATAACAACCCCAAGTTTTTATTACTTAAAGTATATTATACAACTTCCATCTTACTTGTTGATATTTGCCTGTTTGTGATTCACTTCTTAGTCCAAAATATTTTTGTACAACTGCTGAGTTTTTAAGTACTCTTGCAACTGTTATATTGCTGAGTTATTATGGGTAAACACCTGTTAGAAGCTCTTGTCAGGATTTTAACACTGACTTTAAAATTTGAAACAAGATTACCTATTGTGACACTCATGGTTTTGGAAAAAAAACATAAGCTAAACAAGCTTTTGTTGGACTATTTAAGTTCATAAAAAAGTCAGCATTAGATGCTTATACAATTAGGGTCCTCTAAGATTAAAGATTATTATATAAAGTACATGCCAAGTTTTTATAAGCATGTATATATCAGTGCTTTTTAAAATAAAATCAAAATTGTTTATAACCTCTACTTATGTTTAACTAATATTGCAATATCAATTATCTTTTTAGTTTGACTTATCACCAATTACTTTGTTGATGGATACTGACCTTAAACTTATGCTACCTAAAATTAATTTTTTGGGCGATGAATGATACTTTTATGACTTATGTAAGGCGATTGTACAAATGACCCTTTAAAATATTGTGAACAATCAACTGAGTATAAATAAAGACACCGCTAATACTATTCTGTTGTTATGATGAGGATCTCTCATCATCAACAGGCTGGTGTAAGAGGCTAATCTTGTTAAGCCATGTTTAAATTTTAAATTTATTGCGGGGAAGGCTGACCATGGGAAGGACACTTCTGAATATGACTCAGGAAAGACAAACTTAGTACCAGGGGAGGCACCCCAGAGAAGCGATGCTATCTCTTGTTGCCAGCGGGAACGCCACTTATGGGGAGGGGGAGGGGACGTGTGAAGGGGCCGTAGCCACTATTGAGCACGTGTGGAGGAAGGGGTCTGATTTGATGAACCAGACTGGGAACCAGGAGGAGACCAGCTGTCGGCGATGTGGTGGGAGGTATCCAAACATTCAAGCTTGGAAGTGGTCCACCAAATGAGACCAGATTCTGTGGACAGTTTCTGGGAGGGTGGGGTTGGAGCCTGCGATAGCATCTAATACGATTGTGTGGATGGTCCACATGGCGATTGCAACCACCAGAGCATGGAGGGAGGGTGGAAGGGAGGAGTCCATTGATAGAGCAAACATATCTCTTGACAGACTGAAGGGATGCGTTTGATCCTGGCCCAGCAGACGTTGAACTTCGCGCCATATCACTTTAGAGGTGGGGCACTTCTCCAGGCAGTGGACCAGCGTTCCATACTGGCCACACATGACACAGGATGAGTGTAAAGCGTTAGAGTGCTCTGCTGTACGATACACCCGCCTCAGGCAGCGCCACACATGGGAGCGGACTTGAGGCTGCAACAGAGGATGGTGTGTGTATTTTTAGATAGTTTTTTGGGTCTCAGTGGAATAAGGGATGTCCATCATGTCCAGGTAGTCCACCCTGGATAGGACATGGGGCTGAATGGGGATCACGCCATCATGGATGGGTAGCCCCTGTACCTCTTGTGTGAACTGAGGAGAGGGGCGGCCTCTTCAGGTTGTATGTCTGTTAATATGAATTCTCCACTCTGCGCTTCACATGGAGAGTAGGATTCGTTTGTAGTGGGTTTTAGTCCCGTGAGGACCTGTGGCCAATGTGTGTGATGCGAGGTATTTCATCAGGGAGTGGGGGTTTGATGGATTGTTGAGGCCCAAGGCTCGGGAGAAGTTGGAGCAGGCCGCGCAGGACCAGTGTTAGGATGGGAGTGTAGGAGCGGTGACGGCCGCGATCCAGGTGCCCAGGATCTTGGCAGCATGGGTTTTGAAATCAAGCAGGCCCATGCCACCTTGATGATGAGGGCCAAACATGACCTCTAGCCATACTGGTGGAGGGTGGCCTGACCAAAGCCATCCTTGCAGCAAGGCATACAAGGATTTGAAGAAGCTTGGGGGAAGGGGATGGCGTGGGCTCTGAACCAGACTTTGGATAGGAGCATAGAGTTGGCTAGAACAACCCTGCCAGTGAGGGTAGTAGGGTGGGCTCTGAGAAAAGCGATTTGCTTCGTCATGTTGTCCAGTATACAGCACTCCATTACTGCTGACGCGTATCCGCCTGCCTCCATCCACACGCCCAGATGGCGCACTGGTCTTATGGTAGGACGTGGCACGAAGAGGAGCACCAGTGGGGTGGTGTGTGTTGAGTTAGTAAGGCGTGGGCGTGGGCGAGCAGATGGGCCAGATTGGGAACTAATTGCTGGGGCCCAGCAGTTCTGAAACTGACCAAGGAGGATGATTTCAGTTTTGGAGGTGTTCAGTGTCGCGTTGCTTACCCAGGAATATTCCTGGATGAGGGCTTCAAGCGCGCATGCATCTTTATTATTAGACACCCCCACCACGCAGTCATCTGCAAATGCCATCATCTTGACTGGGGTTTGTCATGGCACATGGACCCTAGTGAGTTGGGCATTCACATTTCGCAGTAGTTGGTCAAGGCTGAAGTTGTATAAGAGTGGGCTGAGGGGGTCCCCTTGTCACAAGCCCCTTTGAGGGCGGACTACTTCCGTTAGGAAGCCTGGGTCATGCACTGCCATTGTTGCAGATTCCGTGAGCAGCATCATCCAGTTGATGAAGCGGGGGGGTAGGTGGAATTGATGGAGGCAGGCCCTTAGGTATTCCCAGTTTACTCTATCATAGGCCTTTTGTTGGTCCAAGAATACCAGTGCTCCTGAGGCTGTGGACTGACATGAATTAGCTACGGAGTGCACATTATCCCAAATTGACCTTCTGGGGATGAAACCAAATTGTTCTGGGGAGATGGTGGCAGATGCTACAGTCCCTAAACGGTTAGCCATGATTTTTGTTAAAATTTTGGTGTCTGTGTTTGTTAGATAAATGGGGCACCAGTTGGCTAAGTTAAGCTTATCCCATTTCTTGTAGAGTGTGACAGTAAAGGCCTCATGTCCTCCTGGTAGGAGGCGCGTTTCCAACAGGCTTTGGTTAAGTGAGGCGAGCAGCAATGGGGATATATATTTGAAATATTTTTTGTAGAACTCATATGGAATGCCATCTGGGCCTGGGCATTTTCAGTTTGGCGCACCGCAAATGGCTGTCCATAATTCATTTGGAGTAATTAAATTTATTATTTCCAGGTATCGGAAAATGGTGCAGATATGAGCTCAGTTGAGAAATTCCACCACTTCGGCCAGCTGAATTGGTTTGGCTCAGTATAACTCAGAGTAATATTTTTGCATTTCGATTGCCACTTTGGCCAGTGTATCCGCAATGGAATTGTCCAATCTTCGCACCTGTGTGCAGGCCACGCTCTGGCGTGGTGCAAAATTTTTTTTTAAAGAAATATGCGGTGCACTTGTCACTTTTAGTGATGCGTGTGGCCCTGTATTGGACACAAACCTGATGTTTGTGTTGCCTTTCAAGTGCGTTGAGGTGGGCAGCTGCCTCCGCCCACTTCTGGCCCCATGCAGGGCTATATCCTGTAGCTGGGATGTTGGACTCCAAGTGGGACAATTCTGCCAGAGCGCGCAAGATAACCGCTGATGTGGCTCATGAGCGTCTGGAGGAGAGATGGCAATAGTGGCAGATGGTGTCCTCTTTGAAAGTTACCCATGTGGAAATGGGGTCCGCACAAAATGGTGCAACAAATGATTTTGCCAAAGTTGCCTCTTCCACCCACGTGGAAAATCCTGGCAATGTGAGCTCGGGGGGCGGATTTTGCACCAATGTGGGGCCTTAGCAACTGTGACTGGTAGGTGGTAGGTTATTGAGACCAGTCAGTGGTTGGAGAATTCCATTTTCATTGTTTTGAAGTGGGAGATGTGGGGTTGGAATTTCGCTGGCATTAGAATAAGGTTGATGCAGGTCATGGACCTTAATTGGCCGTTGTGGATGTGGGGACGCATCATGTTTTTGAGCAGCAGGGCATGTCATGGCAGCACATCCATTAACCCAAGGGTGGCCTTTAGAACGCGTAGTTCTATGTGACCCTGTGGGGCGTGGGGTGAGGGGGACCACCGGTCCATTGGTGAGGTTAGCTAACAGTTCATATCACCGACTAGGAAAGAATCAGGGGGTAGCGGGAGGGATTTGACCAATGAGAAAAATTCCCAACGCTCGTGTGCACCATTTGGGGCATAGATGTTGACAATTGCGTGCACTACATCAGCCCACAAGAAGGTGATGACGAGCACTTGGCCATTTAGGAATGTTTCTGAGGATGTGAAATTTAAAAAAATTATTTTTCTGAATTAGCACCCCACAGTGCTTTGACCAAAAGGATAGGGATGGGAGGAGCATTGTTTTCCAAGCTTCCTTGGAACCTCATGGACAGTGGGACTCCTGGATGGCCAGGATATCCACGGGTAAATTGTGTTGTAAAAAACTCAGTTTCCTAGCCCAGGATGGGGAGGCCTTGAGTCCAGCGATATTCAATGTCCCTAGAGAGAAGGTTTCCCCCATTGCACCTTAGGTGCGAGGGGTGGGCCCCCGGGCCCACCAGCCTCTTCTTGGTCCCCACAGGCTTTCACAGCAGCATGGGTGTTAGCAGCAACGCTATTAGAGTTTTTGTTGATTTTTGTGGAGAGAGTCGCGTTGGCTTTGGCGTTCACTTTTTGTTTTCCTGATGTCAGATGAATTTTTTGCGGTGTGGATGAGTTCGGTGCACCGTTGAGCAGGTCAAAAAAATCATTTTCAGTTGGGATAGGTCCCAAGTCTTTTTGACCAGAGCTTGGGTACAACGATTGGGTGAGATCGAATCTCCCATCAGATTCTCAGATTGAGTGGCCTGCTCAGCATGGGCTTCCCAATCTGATTGGATGATGGATTCCTGAGTTGCTTCTGCCGCGAAGGTCTCCATGTCCTCCTGGCATTGTGAGTGTGGGATAGTGGTGGTGGCCTTGGCCACTTCCTTGGCCGTGGCCCTATGGGCTTGCTTGGCCTTCTTCCGCTCCTGTGGGGAGATAGGCTTTACCAATAGGTAGCAGCCTTGTGCTCCCCATGGGAAAGCTTCCTTGGTGCTTGCGGTTGGTTCATAGTGCGCCTCTCCGCTGGCCATGGCCGCTGAGGGGTGCTCTTGGAATGTGACACCCTCCTTGATGGGGCATGCATGTGCCTTATGGCCAAACGCATCACAGTGGGTGCAAATGGGGGGCGCGCTGTCCACGGTCACCTGGAATGGGTGGGTGGTATTCCCTGCGATATCAATAAAAGTGGAGTGCGGGATCTGGGTTAGGTCCTTCACAATCTCCTCAGTTGGGGTCAGAACTGCAATGGCTTTGCCGGTGCACAGGTGTGGCATCAGCGTGAAGCGTTGCATTTCATAAGATTGTATTTTGCTGTATATGGCGAGACCATCTTTCAGGTGTTGTTCCAAAATGTCACGTTTTACCATAGTAGGCAAAAAGTCAAACTTGAGGAAAATTTGGTTTGATTTTGTCCACCTGGTGCGCTTGGTTTCAACGACCAATTGCCCTTTGGGGAGGTCAACCACTATGCACACCACTGCAGCCTCGTCTGCTGCTTTTTTGCTTTTGAAACCTAGGTCCAGCCAACCGCATGACATGGAGTGAGGTGCAACGTACACCGCGGTCAGGAAAACTTTGTATACATCTTCATAAAATTTTTCCTTTAAGGCCGTTTTTTGGATGTCCAGATACACATGGACTCCAAATTCCACTGATGAAAGTGGCTGGGAGTGTGGCGTATTGATGTACTGGTTGCATCATGCTTTACATGTGAGTATCTCTGGGGAAATTGTGACTGCCAGTTTTTTAAGATTTTTATCTATTCCGCCGGATTCTCTGGGGCGTTTTTGAATGTTGGAGGCCGCGGGCCTTCCACCTGCTCCTCTTACCTTGCTTGCCCAACTGCTCCATGACATGGGCGCAGACTAATCTCCTCTGTGAGATTATCAAACTAGATTCAGTCTTGAATTAAATAGGTTACAATAATGATCGCAATGAGAAAGAAAAGTTTCTTGTTAAGCCATGTTATGTATTAAAATTTTAACCAGTTTTTAATGTTCAAAATCAGAAATTTGTTCAATTGGTAAATCAACCCATATTTAATAACTAATTTTGATAACTTTAAACTTCCAAATGTATTAGATTGATCACTGATAACTTTTTTGTATGCTAAAAATCATGGCATTGTAGACCTCACTTTTTAACCATAAATTGTGAATTTCCCACATGTCTAAAAATTTTAGCAATCAATTATCCCTAAGTTGATTTCTAAAAATTGTTTACCATTTAGGCAACCCATTCAGATGATAATGTATTTCAATTGTTAAAAAGACATTGCCTTACACTGCAGATTAAGGTTTTGCCTACTCCTAGGTTTGGGTAAACCCTAGTTTAAAATTGAAAAGCAAGTGGCTTGCTTTCTTTTGAGGATGATATTGCCAAAAATAGATAGTTGTGCTTTTTATTGATATCTTACCAGAAAAAAAACTTAATTTTTCATCCTCTATAAAGCATTTTACTATAATTATAATTTCATCTAATAGCTTTACTTTTGATCCAATAAGACTGTTAAATGGCGTTTTCCTATTCTACTTTAACCATGTTTGTTAAGAATATAGCTGAGAACCCTTTGGCTCAGATTAGCTTCCAATCTTCACACGTTTAATTGTTTATCATAGCCAAGCCCTCCATAAACCAGTGCAAAAGCTGCTTTATCAAAGTTTAATATATGAACTAGACTACAAACACTTTGAGTCTTAGATTGTAAATAAATAAAGCTAATTGCAGATGACTCAATTTATGTAATGAGAATTGCACAATTGCTGCATAAAGCATCAGTATGGGATGAAGGCTTAAGTTAGAAAATACATTAATGAGCTTAAACTTCCCTCTATACCAATTTATGCAAAAATTTCCAAATGACATAATTAAGAATTAAAATTGTCAAGATAAAACCCCCACTTTTTAATATAGAACTTTTTTGTCCAATTACCCAATTGGTGCCCCCTAATACACTTTCATCTCCTCAAGCCAAAGCTTCATAATAATTTTCTAAAGAGAATCACGTTTTGTCAAAGGAAGCATCAACTCAACTTTGTATTTATTTTAGAAGCTCAATGGAGCCATCTTTAGATTAGTAGAAAGTTGATCTTATTCCTACCAGTTTTAGTCACTAAGCTTATGAGATTAGAGTAACCCAATTGATGGAGTTCCAGATCTGAGAGCATGTAAAGGAACTAACAGGAATTAAAAAATTAGTATCTCTAAAAATAGAAGCAAGCCTTAATGAACATCCAATTACAACAGAAGAAGAGTTTAAATAAGATTATACTTGGCTAACACAGTTGATCAAGCATATTTTTCATCTGTTTTTAAATATAAATCATTTGTTCTCTTCTAGGTTTCCGCTCTCTCCTCCTAATCTGACCTGAAGCTACATATGTAAGAATTAATGGTAAACTTTATCAGCATCCTTGACATCAAGGTAGCTTTTATATAAAGTCATCCTGCCCTCAAGCAAAAGTTAACTAATCAGCCAGTCAGCTAACTGACCTCAAGTGCATCTAGTTGAGGAGAAGATTAAAAAGTTTTGGTGTCTACTTTAAAAGCCGTTGACATATTGTGTCATAAAATTATGACATAATTTATGGTGGAAAGCGCAGGAACATGTATAAGGTTGCAAAATCTAAAAAGAATGTTAAGTTGTCAATTTATCTGATATAAAAATCGCCTTGAACCAACGATGGGCAAGGGCCAATCATGCTCAGGCTGGAACTGAGGAGTTGGCTGATGACTCTACAAACTCTTATTAATGGCCTTTAGGATAATGGACTATATTATAATGAAATTAGTCACTATGTTAAATACTCCAAGGAAATTTGATCATCATAGGAAAGTACAATGTTGATTAGTTCAGTCAAATTCACCATCAGTATAAAACTTAAGGTCAGACCTACTTAAACTACTTCACTACCCTCAATGTTAGTTTGTTTATATTTGCTAAAATTTGCTTAGTAGTGAGACAAAATGTTGTTACTAGACACCAATTTCCTTGAAATCGTTTTTGTTTGACCTAATTCTCTATTGGTCAACTTTTCATTAGTAAAAAATAAAATTTTCTAAAAGTATGAGTTCAAGGTTTAGTTTAGCCATGGGTCTCATCTGGAAGCTATCCAACAATCTATGGAATATATATTGTAAAAGTTAATGGTGGTCCAACATCCACCTTAATTTAGTCTTGAAATGCTCTTGAGTGAGGCTGCATAAGGCCTGTATCACAACTAAAGACTTTTAATAAGCTCATTGGAGTTTATACAAACTGTCACTTTCCTGTACAACTTGAGTAAGTTTATAAAATTGATTATCATGCAACTATACCACCATGGTATGGAGACCATTAGCAATGTCTTATCATCTCTATCTAGTAAGTAAATTCTTTTTTGATTTGGTTTTTATTCCTCATTACCTTTTAGGGAATCTGGTATTTACAGACACTCCTTTGACATAATGTTAAGGAATGTTACCACCAATGGTATAAAGATATGGAAGAAGGGTTTCTAAACTGAGGAAGAGGATATTAAGGTATACAAAACAAAATATTTTAACACCTCTTTTAGTTCTAAATGGTTCTATTTAAATACCCATATAAAGCCAGAAATACCTGAATTTTAACTAAAAGTAAGTAGTCAATATAAGACCTTATATTGCCACTTGAGACAAGTTTTATCTTGATCTTGTTCTCTTGGATCCAAACATCTCCACGTTTCTTACCTTACCACCACAACTTGGCCTTGTAGTTTTTTTAGCTGCTATTAGGGTACATAAGATTGTACTATTGGCCATAATTAACATTTACTATATTATAAATATATATAAACGAATGTTTGTATGTTAATGTCTTATGCATTCTTATACCATCCATCCAATCACAATGATGAATTTCTGTTATTTTCACACACACAAAGGTTTATGGATTTTTAAAAGCATTATTTTCATCATGAAAGAAAGGTTTATCTTTAAGAAAGTGAAAGTTCTATATCTTTATTGTAGTAAGTATATTATTATGTATGAGCATTTTGATATTCAGTTAGTTTAAGAGATAAAATGGTTTTATTAAGCGGTTAGTTGGTTTAGGTTGATTTGATTGCTTGATGGTTTAGTAAGCAGTTAGTGATTGGTTGATTTAATAAGTAAAATGGCTTTGGTAAACTGTTGGTGGTGTTTGATTGTTTCAAATAAATTTAGTTTGGTTTTACCAGGCAGTTTGTTGCTGGTTAGTTATATGATTGATGGTTTTAGGTAAGCGGTTTAGTGATTAATGCACAATATTAAATCAAAATAAAATTCAATTTAATTCAATTCAATTCAATTCATTTGTTTAATAAACCTTATAAATGTCAGGTAATACCACTATTAATCTTAAGAACAGATGCAAGACAACTTAACAAAGTTAGGCCAAATACTATGGTTTGCTTTTTAACTAACACCTCATTTAGAGGTAAGTTATCTAATACAAAACTTATGACTTTAAGCCTGTTACTTTTTTGCTGCAGTTGTACTTATAATATTATTGTTTATAACATTAATAAGTAGATATGGTGCTTATTTTCATTTAAGTGAAATTAACCTATCTAACCTAAATTAATAGGTTCTTACTATTACTGTAAATAGACCTTTAATAAATGTTGTTTAAACTGGGTCAATAATTGACCTCATAGAATTATTAAAAGCTTTTGTCAGTTTCTATGCTATAATTTTAAAATTCATTAGATAAAATATCGGATCTGTATATTTTTCTTTATAATTCTCAATATTGTAACTTGGTAATTTAATTTTAGTTACCACTCATGCTTTGATAAAAAATTTATGATATATGTTTTTGGATATATTTTAACATGAATAACTTCTATTAAAACCTTTTATAGTATAGAAGTTGGATTGTGGTTTTTCTATAGCAAAATTAGCATTTTGCTACAGTTAAAAAGCATTTGATATATAGATCATAGTTGGTATTACTGATATATGATTTAAGATTTTTGTTTATTTTTTAGTAATTCTTCTTTGATTTTTTGTTCTTATTAAAAAGTGTTGACTAAGTTTTTGCGGTTATGCTATTTATTTATAATACATCTAATATCTAAATATAAAAATAAATGTTTGTTTGTGTGTTCATGTTCTATGCGCTCTTATACTATTCATCCAATCATGATAAACTTTTATTGGTTGTTGTGCATATGCTTACAAAGTTTAATGGTTTAGTTTTTATAATTTTAAAATAAAATAAAAAAATTATATGTAAATAGGAGAATTATATATCTTTCAATAGTAGATTGTCATAATGATACAACTGAGTTTTTACAAATGGTTTATTTGATAGTTTTAATGGTTTTGCTAAGCAGTTGGTGGTTTTATGTTGAGTATTAAGCTTGATGATTTTAGCAAGTGGTTAGTGATTGTTTAATTTGATAAGTTAATCAGGTTTGGTAAGTTTTGATGGGTTTTGGTCAATTTAATAAGTTTAATTTTGCTTTACCAAGCAGCTGGTTATTGGTTGAATCAGTATATTCGATGGTTTTAGCTAAGCAGTTTAGTAGTTTATTGAGTTCACAATGGAGCCATTATATTGAATATATTAAATTAATTAACAATATATCTGCTTTGGTTAAAGTTGTTGTTGCGTTCTTAACAAATTAAACATGCCTCCTAAATATTCATCAATTGGAGGATCTACAAGCAAAGCACAAAACAATAAGCAATTATGAGCTTTTCAAACAAGCGAGAAATAAAAATCATACAACAAAGCAAATCATTTATGAGTTTCTCCATCATGTGCATCAGAATCAGAAGAGCAATGAACAGTAAGAGTTCAAGAAGAACATTAATGAGCTACTTGATTTTGACAAACTGCATGTTAACTTGAATTTTGGTGTATTCCAGTACAATGTCAATTATGACTACAATCTGCATCCAAGTGTAGACTTTGGCAAAATGGATAAGGTTTGTGGGCATTGAAGGTGCACAAAAGTTTAACAATGAGACACCAAGAATGTGTTGTGCAAATGGCAAGTTAGACTTCTGCTTTTGCATCCACCACCTGAAACTTTGTTGTCATTACTACCAGGAAACTCAGCTGATTTAAAGCACTTTTACAAAACATTTACATATACAATTTTGCATATCAAATGATATCCTTTGGAGCTGATAAAATTGTTGCAAGATCAATATAAATTAAAACAAAATATAAGGGCAAATATATTATTGTGTAAGATCACTTCTACAATTTCCTGACGCTGAACATAGATGTATGCAAATCTACTTCATGGGTGATGATGATATGTAATTTAATTAGTATTACAATGTGATTACAAACACAAAATATATATTATATCAGCTTTGCAAAACATTTTGCACCAACACTATGACCTGATAACATTGTTCCTACCATAGATTGGTAACTTGCTGGTGGATAACTATGCAATTCTTATAAGAGAAGACAAAACACACTTTGGACATCATGCCAAAAAGCCTCAATGCACCTACCATCAATGGAGTAGCAATTGCTATAGTAGGAGAAGAATGTGATATGCATAATATAATTCTTCAGCAATTAGTAACACTTTTTGTAAATGTCACTGAAACATATTGATGTTATGATGCATTGTAGAGTCCCATAATTTTTTGGAGTGGTAGGGAAAATATCACTTCAATACTATGCAAACTAATCCAGCTACAGGTAATTATATTTATTCATATTTACACATATTGGTTCATATGAAAAAATCACCCTTGATACATTTGTAAATCAGATTTATAATTATCTTATCACTTCTTTCATTTTTTTCTCCTTACAGTTGAATAGCTCAATAAAAGTATCAGCAATGATTTATTGTTTAAGCCACATAATGATAACTCAAAATGGAAAAAAATCTATAATGCCGTCAACTGTTTCACCAATATGTGGTAGACATGTATCTGAAAATTGAATTTGAACATCTCCTCTTCATTCAATTAAATCAAAAATTGTTGCATTCAGAGGATTCATTCATTTATGAGAGCAATTGCAAATGATAGAAATATCTTTGACTTTGGCAAAAAGGTCATACTTTCAGCAACGTTTATTGGAAGTCCATGCCACATGAATGAATACATGCGAGATGCCATTACATATGTGCGTTCATATGGATAACATGACTTTTTCATCACATTCACATGAAATTTAGCAAGGAATGAGATAAAAAGCTTCTATTGCCCGGTAAAGCTCCATACAATTGAAATTATTTGACTGCATAAATTTTCAAACAGAAACTCATGAAATTGATGGATTTGATTGTGAATCATCGCATCTATGGTGAAACTTAATGCTGGATGTATTCCAATGAATTACAAAAGAGAGGCCTTCCTCATTCACATATTCTCATATAGTTAAAAATGAAAGTACACTCATCTCAAATTGATGAATCAATTTGTACAGAAATACCAGATCATGAAGAAGATCCATTGCTGTTTGATATTGTCACCAAAAATATGGTGCATGGACAATGCGGTGCTATAAAACTCACAATTACTATGCATGACAAACAACAGATACATAAAAAATTATCCCAGAGAATTCATTCATGATACTTGCGCCAGTAACAGTGGCTATCCTACATACAGAGGCCATAAACCATATGATAAATTTCACACAGCTACAATCAGGATTAAAGATGCCAATATTGAAATTTACAAAAGATAGATTGTGCCACATTCACCTTTACTATCAAAAATATGTAAGTGCATATAATTGTAGAATATTGCAATTCTGTCAAATTAATTTAAGTACATATGCAAATATGTCAACAAGGGCAGAAATATGGCAGTATACAGTGTTGATAACCCTGATGTGCACATAGATGAATTTAATTGAAAACAGACAGGTCAATATATCAGCAGTAATGAGGCTGAGTGGCGCATTTTGTGTTTCCCAATTCACAGTCAGCATCCTAATGTTGTTCATCTTAGTGTTCACCCTGAAAATTGGATGAACTCTATTTTTAAAATAAGTTAATGAACAAAATGTTGCGCTTCACTAGCGCCCACAACAATGACACATTTTTATGATGTGCAAAGAGTATGTATTTGCCAAAGCATTATTATATGAAAAGTACCAAAGCACTATACATAGAATGCCACATCAATTTAATTCCAACAGCATAAACAAAGCATGCGAGTAAGGCTATCATATCTGTATTCATCTGATTTTTAAGCCATATTTACACAGTACATTAAAGTGATGCTGAATTATACTATTTGAGAATGTTACTAATTAATAACAAAGGTCCAACTTCATTTTTAAAATTTGAGAACAATCAATGGTGTAGAAACCAGACATACAGAGAGAATTTCCATAAACTTCATTCTTTTATAATGGCCAACATTGGGAAAACACATTGACGAATGCCTCTGACAGAAGTCATCCACATCAAATATGAACATTATTTGGTATCATTTTTACCACTTATTTGATATCCAACCCTAATGATCTGTGAGAAAAATTTATAGAGGACTTGAGTGAAGACATCTTGCACCCTATTCATACTGTTACTAACAATAATAACATTCTTTTTTGGACAACATTCAATGAAGTTCTGATAGAAACAAAAGGCATATGCTTAATCATTAACAACAAAACACTCATTTAACATGGAATGGTTGCACCGCAACGTTCTGCATTTGGCTTTATGATCAAGGTTTAATGAATGAACAACAATTCAAAGCTGATAACTTGCGTGAATTTGTAAAAGCAAATAAACAACTCTTAGTTGCAGATCAAAAATCAGCCTACAACACAATTATAAACGCGGTGGCCAATGGTAGAGGCAATTGCGATTTCTTTGATGCACTTGGCGGACAGGTAAAATGTTCCTCATTAGTTTTCTATTAGCTTAAATTGCTCACAAAATGGTATTAGTTTGGCACTTGCATCATAAGATATCGCAGCTACATTTTTAGTTGGTATACAAACAGCGCATCTAGGCGCTCAAATTGCCATTGAATACACAATTTTCCAAAGCTCAAAAATGTAAGATTTTAAAGTTTCTTTTCATGTCCTGATGACATAACTGAGGTGACCAACTGTATAGATGAAGCTAGTTGTCAGGAGGACAAAAAGGTGAAGTTATCAGCCCTTCCTGCCTCAAACATACCATAGACCAGCGCTGAGTTCAGGCTGGATATGCCTAGGTCAGTCTAGGGGATTTGCGTGAAGCTCACCCTTGTGCTATGGCAAGTGTGTTATAATGCACTAGCTACATTATTTTTGACAATGGTTCAGTTCAGTTGCTCAGTATATGGGTTTTGAAACCCGTTCAATTTTTGAAATTTCTAAATCAGATCAGCCATGCCTACAATCAATAAATTAAGTTTGGGCTAATCTCAAGTAATAGTACCCAGGCTAATGGAAGCATGAACTTATTGGTGCACTTAGGATTAGAACCTTCTTCTATCAATTGAAGATTCCCCCAATTGTCTAATTATGTTTCCTTGAGACCAACCTTTCTTGTTGGTTAATTTCCTTAATAAGAACCCATTAGTTTATGTTTTTATGTTATGGTTTTAAGACAAACCTAGGTGTGGGCCTCCTCAGGGAGGTCATTAACAACTTTGGACGTTTTATTTTTACAGAATTATCTACAAGATCTAGTGCACCGTTGAGCTCCTTTGGTCCCCTCCAGAATAAGGCACCCAAACCCTCCAGCACAGATCTTCGCTTGGTTTGGGCTCCCCATGGGGTCCACCCAAGTGTTGCTGTTTACTTGTTCTCAACTACTCTATACTACGTTATACACCCTTGCAATAGGTTACTTTGGATCTGGCATCCTTTGCGGTGCCTTGTTTACCATTATCTTAATGACTAGTCCCCTGGCGGTGTGACAGTGCATCTTGCACCACCTCTCTTTTTAGTACTAGATGGTCCCACTGCACCACCTCTCTTTTTTAGTACTAGATGGTTTGCACCGCCTCTCTTGAATGGGAGAGTTACAGACACTCTCCTACAGTTCTGGAATAGTAAAAGTGCTGCAAACTCTTAAATTATTGTCTGGGATGAATGAAAAATGGCACATAAAAAATCACTTGAAGCGCATGACTGAACTCTTCAAGATTTATGAGCAGATGCAAACCCATTTAGTGGAGCACTTATTTTATTACCAGTTGAGTTCTAACAGACTCTACAAGCCATACCAAAATCAGAACCAGATGATGAGCTCAACGCTTGCCTTAAAGCAATGCATCTTTGGATATATGTTCAGAAACTCACATTGAAGACCAGTATGCATTTAAATATGCAGTGCAATGCATCGAAAAATTTCAAACCAACTAATGGATAATGGTTTGAAAAAATACCAGTTGATGGCAACACAAAATATATTTCATTTTTATTATATGTTTGTGTCCTTTTTCTATCAAACAATTAACTAAAAGTTTTCCCTAAAATAGCACCAATTATATAAGTCACAAATATCTTTGTGAATCTGCTATTTTTGCAGCAAAAGACATTTATGTCAATGCAATTATTTTTTAATCTATGAACAAATTGTGGGCAATTCTGACATCTATATATTGATTGATAGCATCATATATGTGGATAAATTTTTAAATTATCTAATTAAAATTTTTAAAGTTATTAATTTTCTTCTTACCCAAATACATTGTCACTCAAATTGGCATGCCAACAATCTTTTTAAGCATTATTAATCCACCACATTGAACAAAAACCAGGCTTGCTGTCAAAAAAATGATGCTAAATATCAGTGAAGTGACTGTTAGCTTCTGAGGATTGCTCGCTTGATAAATATAATCCTGCATGCTTAATCAGGATAAAATTTGGCTGCATGACCCTCAATTTCGCCAGTGTCTTAAGGTATTTTGACCATTCAGAAGCTCACTAGGCAATATCTAATAGCCCCAACTCTTCTGGTTTATATTGGGCTTAATTTTCCCTTTGTAATTGGGAACTTCTTCTGTGGCAGGCAATGTTACAAGCTGTGGATTCCGTGGATCCAGCTTGTGGAGATTCTTTAAAAAAGACTCCAGATAAAAACCAAAAAGAGATTGAATAAAATCATATCTTTATTTTAAGAATATTATTTGATGCCTATTCATTAGACCAGGTGCTAGTATTTATACCTCTAGGGCATATCTTGGCCACATTCAAGCATGCAATTTCAACAGAATATTTTCCACCTCAGTTTGACCTTAAATTATATGAGTATAACCTATTGCTAGGTTAATTAGTGGCAAAATACTCTCATATTTGGGAGAATTTTAGGGACTAATTGCAACAATAGCATGAAAAATTTTCCTAGGATCATCTCAATATGACTTTTGTCATACTGCTGACGAAATAAAAATTCTGGAAAATTTTGGCATTGATTTTAGTAAATGATGCACCCTTAATTTGACATCAGAGGGCCTCTCAATAGCACTAGGTACTCCCATTTGGGCAGTCCATGTGCAAGTGCTATCATGTCAATTAAAAGGATCAACATACAAAATTTTCCATAGGGTGGAAAATTAATTATTCTTAGGATCAGCTCAATTAGTGTTTTCATATTACAGCTGATGGAAATGACTCTCTAATTGGGATGTCAACAGGACCTCTCAATAGCACTAGGTACTTCCATTTGGGAAATCCATGTACAAGTGCTATTGTGCCAATTATGAAGATTGACATACAAATTTTGCCATAGGGCTATAATTGATTATGTTTATTTGTCTATTGTCCATGGGATTTTTAGACGTTATCTTCAGGTCAATCCTAAACGATTTCTCATGCTGAATATTTGCCCTTGGTCCCAATTATTTGGGACTAATTTCCAAGTTTTGTTGCAACAATAATTGGCCTGAATGTGCAAGTATATTTGGCCTGAGCTTTTGATAGATTAATCAGAGTGAATTGATGTTGAGATAATTCGCCTGAGCTGTGTAATTGCAATAAGCTTCAAGTTGAGAATTAGCATATTAGCTTGAGTAATGGGAGGATAATTGGCCCGATCTGTTGGTTGTCAAAGAGTTTATTTTTGGGGCAACCACTAGAATCTAACATTTCCCCCACTTGACTCAAAAATAAGCCCTAAGATTCTTAATTAGCCTTCATTGATCTTTTTCATTAGTTATTTTTTTATATTGCCAATAGAGTAGGTAAAGTATATAATCTTAACTTTGGTCCAAATTGCCAATATATCTGAAGTTTAATCCTCTTTTCATCCTTGAGTGCAAACTAAAGTATTCATTATATGTACAGTATTTTAATTATATTTAGTTTGTATAACTTTTTTAATATTTTCATTTTATTATTAATATTATTTTAATTTTATTTTATCTACTATATTTTATTTTGATGCTAATATTTTATTTTTTTATTGGCCAGCTTAATGAACCTTCTTAAAAATTTTGCATGGACTCAGGCTAATTAGTGTTGTCAAAACTGCAAGAAAATCTAGTACTAAAAAACTGCAAGAAAAGCTTCTCAAATAATTGGTAAGCTCTTTAGTTTCCATTTCTACATAGAATGCAGGTATAACGACATGGTAAAATTTATAGTAGGGCATGACTGCATGTTTCATTGCAATCTTAGTGTCAAATTTATCTATCACGGTGCACCCAAGAAAGACTTGTGCCACATGGAAAAATCTGTCTGCAAAGTCCTTAATTGTATTATTCTTCTTTTTTCAATACTTTTATAGCTTTTTTGGGCTTCTAGTTTCCCATGCCCTCTAAACTGTTTTGTCACTAAAATTTTGGCATCCATATAGGACCAATCATCACCCAAATAGGACATAACATGGTCACAGCTATGTCATCAAGTGAGTGATCAGTGCTGATTCTTTTGCATGGTCTGATTCTCACACATTGCTTTTTCAAATAACTTGAGGAAAGATTGAACGTTCCCATCCTTATTGAACTTTGGTATTTCAATGGTTTAAAGTCATATCGCCCTGTTTTTAGAATAGGGGTTGCACTTCTTCTTGAATGTCTTGGTGTTTCATCATTTAGAATTGGCCCTCTTTTCCGTTGGGGAGTATTATGAATTTGGGATTGATTCCAGAACCCTAGGCATAGAATGGATATTAGAAATATTGATTTCTGCATCAGTGTCAATTTCTGATGATTCAATTTAATGATATTGCTCTGAACTAATGGCTCTTGATGTTAGAATTTGGCCCTTAGTTGTTTTTACAAACTGTTAGCCAAATGGGAAGAGCTTTATCCAATTTTCTTTTGTCAAGGCTGGGTGAGCATTGGCAGCTTTGCTTTTTGAGGGAGTCAAATTCTTTCTTTACGCTGTCATACTCCTCTTCAAATAAAGCTTGATTGGACGTTATGCATTTAATATCTTTGTCCATACTGTCCACTTAGAAATTTTCGGTTGATACTGCATTTAAGTATCCCAACTCTCCTGAGTAACTTCAGTATTTCTGGCCTGCAATCTTGACACAATAGTCAAAATTTTTTGAAAATTCCTCTTTGATCAAAGCATCATCCTCATCCCTATTTGGGACGGCTGATTTTGCTGCCAGGTCTTCTATTCTTTTGTTCACAATATCCAGCTTAACCTGAACATAGTTTTAAAAATAATTGTGCTGTAAAAAAATTTGGGTGATTTCTTTGGCCCAAAGTGACATGTAAGGTGAGTCGTTCTGACTGAGATAATAGGAAAGCAGAATGTGTTTAAATTTTTGCCAGCGGGTATTCATGTTTTGTACCCATTTGTGTGATAGCCCATTGTGAGCAAGAACTTCTGCAGCTTTTTTCAGGACCTTTCGTTTAGAAGTTCCTTGAGAGTGTTTAATCTCTCATGAGCTTCATTGGCAAAAAACCATATTATCCACAATTGATTTCCAGACTTCAGTAAAACTGGAATTTAATTTATCCAGTAGAGCATTTTGGGAAAATTGATCATCCCCTTGCACATAATATATTACTGTGAGTTCCATATTTTGTCTAGAAAGGATTTACTGGGCATGCTTAATTATGGATTGGACAAAGTTAACCAGGAAATTCATTAATTGCTTGACTGTCTGTGAGACGTATGGCAAGAGATGCCATGGTTGCGTCATGGTACTTCATGTATATCTCCATCTTGAGCGTCTTATTTTTAAGGTAGTAGGACAGGCCAAAGGAGGGATCGATTTTTGAAGTACAGATTTATAAAGCCCTGGTATGGAGTTTCCAGCATAGCTTTTACACTTACAGATGTAAGATCAATCAGGCTTGTTGTATCTACATGAACTCCCCCCACTGTGATAAAATCCAGGGAGTAGGAGGTACCCACATCAGATCCTTGGTGGCTGGTATTAAAATAATCTGGGATTTCCTTGTCACTAGTTTTATCTCATTGTCACTTTCACATCTGGTTGAATCTGCCAGGAACTGGTTATGTTGGTCCATTTCAGAGAGTGTCACCAATTTGAGTGAGCACCAGTTGTTAAATATTGAGGATCTCTCTGTACATCCAGGAGAACATCCCCTTTGCGTAGATCAGCTAATTTTTTCTTTCCCAAACAAGAAGGGTCTTAAAAGGGTGGCTGTACCCCTTGTCACCCAGGGCGACATCACCCATGTGGTAGACAAGCTTTGGGTAACAGCTCTCCCTTTTAAGATTTCTCTCCCAGTACCCGCGTTCACCTTGACTGAACTTGTCTGCCAAATTGAGGAAATTTGCGCTGAGATTACTTAATTGAAGTCAAAAGGTCCAATACTGATGGTAATAAAGACCAACAATCAGAAACTTATAATCAAAGAGGGACAAGTATTGGATTATCATCTGGAATCACTAACGGTTTTGAAACAGCCAGAAGTACAATTGTTGATGCCAAGCACCCCTCAAAATTGTTGAGGATGATCCCCAATGTGCAGATGGTATCTTTGGGAACTGTCATAGACAATTCAAAGCCCCTATCCAAAGAATTGGGAGTTGTGGCCAATGTAACTCATTTGATTAAACAAATGCCCCAATGACTGGGCATGATTGGGTTGGGAATCTTGAACCCATTTCCAACCAATTGGGACTGCCTGTATGTGAGTTGGCTTGTGGAATTCTTGTTGCTCATTGGGGTCTGACGCTGTCATGGTAACCAACAAAAATGCAATCAAGCCTCAGTCCAGTCATTCAAGGTCAAAATGATATCAACTCAGCCTCCCACCAAATCCTTTGATGTCAGTTCCTATTGAAATTATCCCCCCTCTAGTCCAAAAACTTACTGGTTTAGGTCAAATTTGAGGGACCTGATCCCTGATTTGACCCATTACCAATAAAACTCTATTTAATCAGTTGCATTGCACTGAGAGAATTGTTGGTCGATTTTCTTCTATTATCTTTTCAATAAAACCCTTTCTCCAATCTCAGTTTTTATGTTGAAAACCAAACTGCCCTTTCTGCCGGTATTCCAACAACCCTCAGGGTTTATGGCCATGTTTACCTGGTATTTTGCTAGGTGTCTATATGCAATTATGGTTCACTAGAACTTATTGGCAGAACTCCTTCCTAGTTCCATAACCGTCATACTAGCAGCAGTGCCACTGGTACTTGGGTTTGCTGTTTAGGTGCTTTGGCACTCAGGCTGGCAGGCTGGTCTAAAAATAACTTGCTATTTGCCTGACATAATAGACCAACCATCATTTCTAATTATTTCCGCCTTTCTTGTTGATATTGGCGTAGCAATGGTCCCTTTTTCTCAGATGAACCAGATTTTGAGGAAATTTTACTCTGGACATGTAAGCCTAGTTACACTCAAATCGTCTGATCCGCATACCATAGTTGCCGCAGCTATTGTGCCCATGTCAGTATGTTCTGACATTCTGACTTTCAAAGGATTTACTCCTAGATGAACCTAGTGGTTTCCACCAATCCTACTATCATCTCTTCTATATTGCATTATTCAACTACAGCTGCCAATAAAGAGAATAATGCCTACTTTTTACTGCCCATGAAGATTAGTGTTGGGTCCCACCATGTTTCCTTTGAGGCTTTGCTGGATCCGGAGTTATGGGTAATTTTATGAGTGTTTTACTAGCCCAACAATTGAAGCTTGACCTGAATGTAGGTCCTTTGGTGATGGTTGCTTCTTCAGCCTCCCAGACTCATATCTAGTCCGCCGGCCAGTTTCTTTCTCAGTACATCAGTTTAGCTTTTGCAATCCATTTACAGTAATGCCAAACTTGATATTTCCGGTTATCTTAGGGGTTGGTGGCGCCAGAAACATTTTGTGATTTACCTGGAGTCATATATGTTGTTATTTGTCCATGATCAAATGGAGAGAAAATTTTCTTAGTTAATACCCTTAAGAAAACTCAAGGCCGTAGATCCAACACTTCCCCCATTTCCCCTGCGAGCCTTTCATCTGCTTTTCTTAGGGAATTAAAGCGCTATCAAAGTATCTTTGATTCTGAGAAGGTGGACCATATTCCCTCTCGCACTAAAATTAACTTATGTCGTGGTTAAATGTCAAGATAGTGGGTTTTAACCCCAAGGATAAGGCTGGGCGATAGGAGGCCCAGAAGGTGAAGCTTCAGGCCCTCCCTGATCTCAGGCACACATTAGACAAACTCTGGGTACAAGCCAAATATGCCCAGGTTGGTATTAGTGAAGTGCAGAACGCCTGGCCCCTTGTGTCAGCCCAGGTGTTAAAATGAATGGCTTATTCAATTGACGATGAAGGTTCTATTTGGTTGGTTGAGGAACTGGGGTTTGAAACCCATTCCATTTTCAAAAATACACTTTTGGGTCAGATACACCTTGAATCAATTACTCAAGTGAAGTCAGTTTTGATGTATTCTACCAATTCAGATGGTAGTGTCTGCCTATTGGTGAATCAGTTCTTGGGACCGCTTTGGCAGACCCCAAATTACCCTGAAGAAGTTTAAATTTGATTTTGTGACCAACATTTCTTTTTGGTCAACTTTCCACAATAAACTTCCCCATTTTCCCATTTTTTAATTAAAATATTATTTTGAATGATCCTGTGCATGGACCTCTTCGAGGAGGTCTTGCGCTACATTAACCATTCCATCACAAATACAATTAGGTTATCCTCTTACGCACTGTTGTGTCGCCCAGGTTCCCTCCAACCTGAGACTCTTACCCATTATTCCCTTATGCACCGTGTCACTTTTGGTTGGTTATTTCCACCAATGATTGGTCTCTTTCTCATGAGTTATTATTCTCCAGCACCTTCTGCTGGTCTCTAGTAGCTTTCATAATAATGGCTAGTTCCCTGACGTTGGCCTTGTGCACCGTGCACTACCACACTGGGAACAGGAGAGTTATAGACAAATTCTTACATTAGTCAACCAGCCACTGAAATTTATGTGCACAAACTTTTTCTGTTTGGGACTTTTCCAAAGTTCAAAATGGTGGGCGCCAGATGTGGGCTTCAGCTGTGGTTAGCCACATCGCTGTTTCCTCTTTTTCTTGAGGGTTGGAGCATCTTGCCTTTATTTTGGCTGCCTTCAACTGGAAAGTACCCACCCTTCATGCTCATACCAGGTAGATACGGACGCTTTTGGGTCTGTAAGTCGTGATTCCCTGACTTTCCATCAAAATTCACAAATTTAATTTATATAAATGGGGTTTACTTTGGCAGCACGTTCTGGTGATGCCAGCAGAATTGGTGCAGATGGGCCTGGGGGTGTTGGCCTTGGATAACATCAGGCATTTTATTGTTGTTATAGAATAGGGTCGTTTGCATCTAAAAACACGTTTTATAAATGAAAATCTTATCTATACCTCTGAACCATTTATTAGCTCTTATGGCTTGGATGAGGACACTATTCCTGTATATCAGATTGCCCCTGAGAACCCTTGTTTGACCCCTACCATGATCCGTGGCACTCAGGGAGTGGAAAAAGAACTTTGTTTTCGAATATGATAAAGTATATGCACATGCAGAAGGTGAGGTGGGATATGTGGCCTCAGTAGTAAGAGTAGCCAACTATCCCTCCCTTCTATAATTCCAAAACATACCCTGATGGCTTGCTTGAGCCTGAGGAGGAATTTTCTGGTAATTTAGTGGCTTTTTTTGCTATAAATAAAGACCATTCATAGTATTTTCTATTGACCGCTATCCTTTCCTCTCCTTTAGGGAAATTCAGCACCACTATTCTTGTGGATAATGGCGCCACTGAAAACTTTATGACCAGAGCCTAGCCGACTATCTTGTGATGAGTTACTTGCCTGGTGGTATGGTTAGGGGAGGGGCGTCCCAAGGTATCCTCACCATGAAGGTCGTTGGGGCAGTGGACTATCAGGTTGGCAAGTACCACTTGTTTGATCACTTCCAAGCTATCAAAAAAACTTTTGTACCCTATCATTTTGGTGGTGGAGTGGTGGCGAGAATTTGATGTTAGAACCAACTTGAAAGAGAATACCCTATCTCATACAAAGAATGGTCGCACATTGGTTGTTCCTTTGTTTGAGGCTGACTCTCAGGGCGACTTGCCCCACTGGCACCACTTTCACACCTTTAGCCTTGCCTCTATGCTGAAGCCCTCCGTGTTGGTTCACCTAACTTCTTGTTTAAAGGGTTTGGAATATTCCTTTGATGCAGCATCAGCTGATGCACTACCTGATCATTTTGAGTATGACTGTGACTTCAAACTCACTGTGGATCTGGTGCGGATTTCTTCCCCTATTTATTACTGACTGTCCAGGAGGAAGAGGCGTTAGATGTGTGGGTGAGAGAGTAGTTAGCCAAAGGCGCGATTTTTCAGCGTACTTTCCCGTATGCTCCCCACTTCTCTTTGTTGAGAAGGCTGATGGTACTCTACGCCCATGTGTAGACTATGGGAACCTCAACAACGTCACTGTACCAGATCTACATCCCATATCTTTGGATTCTCAAATAGCGCACTATGTGGAGAAGGCTTACGTCTTTTCCAAGCTGGATTGCCACAATGCGTTCAATCAGATTCAGATTAAAAAGTGACAAGAGTGTTTAACCGCATTCTGCACCAGAAAAGGGAGTTTCTAGATTCAGGTCATGTCCTTTGGGCTTAAAAATACCCCTGTTATCTTTCAACGCTGCATTGATGCAGCTTTGGGAGACTTGTTAGGGGTATGCGCGGTGGGCTACATGGATGATATCCTGGACTTTTCCTTATCATGAGTCCCATGTGGTACACCGTTTGCAAGTGGTGGAGAGGATAAAGGCAGCCTACCTTACGCTGAAGATCCACAAGTATGCTCTCTTCAAGATCCAGGTCACTTTTTTGGGCAACGTCATGTTTAAAAAGGGCACATGATAACTCCAGACAAGGAGAAGGCTATTCAGAAGTGGCCCACCCCCACTTTGGGTAAAGAATTGAGAAGCTTTTTGGGGACATGTATGTTCCTCAAGAAGTTCACGCCCTATCTTTCCGAGGTGGCAGCACCCTTATATAATGCTTGCAGTGCAAAGGTGCTTCAGTGGTCCACCGCTTTGGAGGATGCTTTCCAAGCAGTGAAGTGCACCCTGTTGTCCACATCCATCCTCCACCATGTAGATCCAGTAAAGATTCATTGTGGCTACTGATGCCTCCAACTTCGCCATAGCGGCTGCCCTGTTACAAGTAGGCAAAGATGGGATAGTGCATCCAGTGGGATACTTTTCTAGAAAAATGTCTCTGCCTGATTTGAATTACGCCGTTTATGACAAAGAGCTGTCAGCAGTGGTGGAGGCGCTGACTTATTGGCTTCACCACTTGCATGGCTCCTCCCACCCTTTCTATGTATGTACAGATCACCATGCCTTGCTTTACTAATGCGCTCCTCATGTCCTAACCCCACGGCAGACCCATTAACATGAGACCCTTGCCCAATTTTCATTTTTTTATGAGTTCACCAAGGGCAAGGATAATGATTTAGCGGATGCTTTGAGCCACAACCCTGCATTAGCTCCTGATCCAAAGGGAGTAGAGGTTCATAACTCCCAGTTGATGATTCCGCCAGATAAGATTTTAACTCAACTTTCCGCTCCCTCGGCCAACATGCCAGCGCTTGCACATCAGGGAAATGTGGAGTAATACAGTGTTAAGAAAGGTAATCCTTTCACAGCCGCTATCACCTGAATATACTATGGTATTTTCTAAGAGCGCTTTGAATTGGGAGGACCTATCCAGGGGCTATCATGTGAAGGATGAGATGGTGTGGTTTCAGGGGCGCCTATGGGTTCCTGTTGTACCATTGCGCCTGAAATCATCCGGGACCATCATAATGGAATCACCATTGATCATCCTGGGAAAGCAAATACCTTGGAGTTGATACGTCGCACCTAGAATTGGAAGGGCTTGCCTGCTTAGGTGGGGCGGTATTGTAAAAAGTGCCTGATCTGCAATCAAATGAAGCTCAATTGTCAATCTTTAGCGGGGTTGTTGGTTCCAGTCCAGAAGGCTGAAGGGCCTTGGACTTCCTTATCGGTGTGTTCATTGTGGAATTACCTTTCTCTGATGGTTATGATGCCATCATGGTGGTGGTGGACCGTTTTAAGAAGTTCACCCACTTTATTCCTTGCGGAACTACAATAAATGTGGCTGAGATGGCTAAGATCTTCGTAACTCATGTGTTTGCGCTCCATGGGGTTCCCCAAGAGGTTATCAGTGACTGGGAACCCCAGTCTACCTCCGTCTTTTAGGAAGAGTTGTGTAAGACTCTTCAGATTCGCCCCTGGCGTTCAACCGCCTATCACCCCCAATCAGATGGGCATACTGAACGAGTGAACTGGTTCTTGGAACAGTTCCTGTAGAGTTACAAGGCCGCAGATCAATCAGATTGGGTTTCACACCTTCCTATGGCCCAATTTAGTTACAACAACACTTTGCATTCTTTGATTGGTTGTTCCCCTTTTTTCGCCAACCATGGCTTTAACCCCGCCTTTAACATGGAGCCCAGCTGTAGAGATAAAGTTGAAGCGGTGGTGGAATTTGCCAAGACTATCAAGAAGGTCCAACAGGGGGTTTCCACAAGTTTGGAAGCGGCAATGCAAGTGTATAAGGAGAACGATGATGGTAAGCGCTGAGTGGGTGCCACGTACAAGGAAGGGGATCTTGTGATGCTTGATGCTCGTAAAATTACTATCAAGCAGTCATGCAAGAAGCTGGGACCAAAGAAGATTGGCCCTTATCGCGTTGTTAGAAAGGTGGACCATGCCTCATACCAGTTAGATCTTCCTTCTTCGTTTTGTATCTTCTCTGTCTTTCATGAGAGCAAATTTGCGTTGTTTAAGGGCCCCCCACCAGAGACTCCTGAAACCTATCTCGTGGATTGGGCGCCAGAGTGGGAAGTGGAAGAGGTAGTAGCCTCCCACCGTGTTAAGAAAATTACTTGAGTACCTGATTTCTTAGAAGGGTTTTGACGCTGCAGAGAACATTTGGGTCCCAGCACGTGACTGTGTGCATTCCCAAGATCTAATTGAAGCTTTCCATAAGCGTTTACCCCAGGCCGCTGGATCTCAACCCAAATAGACCATTGCCGCAATGAAGTTGGCCCCAGCCACAGGAACTTTTCCAAAGCGCAAGCCCCTGGAGGGGGTTGAGCCCCGTTGGGAGGAGAGGGTAATGTCATGGTTAAATGACATGATAGCGGGTACCAACCCCAAGGATAAGGCTGGGCGACAGGAGCCCAGAAGGTGAAGCTTCAGGCCCTCCCTGATCTCAGGCACACATTAGACAAACTCTGGGTACAAGCCAAATATGCCCAGGTTGGTATTAGTGAAGTGCAGAACGCCTGGCCCCTTGTGTCAGCCCAGGTGTTAAAATGAATGGCTTATTCAATTGACGATGAAGGTTCTATTTGGTTGATTGAGGAACGGGGGTTTAAAACCAATTCCATTTTCAAAAATACATTTTTGGGTCAGATACACCTTGAATCAATTACTCAAGTGAAGTCAGTTTTGGTGTATTCTACCAATTCAGATGGTAGTGTCTGCCTATTGGTGAATCAGTTCTTGGGACCGCTTTGGCAGACCCCAAATAACCCTGAAGAAGTTTAAATTTGATTTTGTGACCAACATTTCTTTTTTGTCAACTTTCCACAATAAAATTCCCCATTTTCACATTTTTTATTAAAATGATAATTTGGATGATCCTGTGCATGGACCTCTTCGAGGAGGTCTTGCACTACATTAACCATTTCATCACAAATACAATTAGGTCATCCTCTTGAGCACTGTTGGGTCGCCCAGATTCCCTCTAACCTGAGACGCTTACCCATTCTTCCCTTATGCCTTGTCACTTTTGGTTGGTTATTTCCACCAATGATCGCCCTCTTTCTCATGAGTTATTATTGCTCCAGCACCTTCTGCTAGGCTCTAGTAGATTTCGTAATAATGGCTAGTTCCCTGACGTTGGCCTTGTGCACCGTGAACTACCACACTGTGAACAGGAGAGTTATAGACACTCTCCTTACAACTTAGGATTCCAAACAATGGTACAGTTGGTGAACGTCAACTGCCCCTTGTATCCACACACAGCGGAGTAGGAAGCTGCTCTTAACACCTGGTTAGATGATATGCTTAATAAAGGATGGTTGTTCAATGAGGCGTCACCAATTTCATCCTCATTGGTTTTTCCAAGAAGGCTGATGGCTCCCTCCATCCCTGCATGGATTATAGTACCTAAATAGAATTACATTGAGCGATCACTGTAATTTTATTCCTTTTGCAAACTATCAGTCAAGTGATTGCAAAGTCTCGTGTGTTCTCCAGACTTGATATCGTTAATGCCTTAAAATATGGTTAATGGAAGGTCAAGAATGGCTTACTGTAATTTGTACAAAATGAGGTATATTTCAATTCTGCGTAATTCTCTTCAGGTTGAAGAATGCGCCAGCCACCTTTCTAAAGAATGATTGATAGTGTGCTGGGTGACCTCCGGTTTACATGTGCAGTTGTATATATTGATGACATCTTGGTTCATTCCCCAACTCCTGAACAACACACTAAAGACTTGGAATAGGTCGTGGCTGCTTTGCACAAGGTGGGACTGTTTTTCAAGCCTTTGAAATTCGAGTTTTATAAGGAGGAAGTTACCTTTCTTGGGAACTTGGTCCTAAAAAATGGTCATGCAATTCCTACCAACAAGTGAATGCCATCTGTAAATGGCTAACTCCAACAACCAAGAAACAACTAAGAAGTTTCCTGGGCACCATTATTTTCCTGAAGAAATTTTACACAGCCCTTTACTAGTTAGCCGCTCCACTTCACCCCCTCCCAGGTAAGAATGTACATTTTCATTGGACCCCCAAGTGCCAAGGCGTTCAAATCAAAAAAGAGGTGTTCTTATCACCTCCCATCCTAAAACATGTGGACCCCTCCAAAGACGTAAATTATTTCATGTGATGCTTCATCAATAGCAGTTAGGGCAGTTCTGCTGAAGGAGAACAATGGTTTAGAACATTCATTCACCTACTTTTTCCAAATATTTTCTTCTACTGAGCAATCATGGGCCATTTACAATAAAGAATTGGCAGCCAAATCATGGGCGTTGACTCATTAACGGTACCTGTTACAGGGTGCCCAGCATGAGTTAACTGTGCATACGTACCAACAAGCTCTTCTATATTTCTGTAAACCACAAAATTTGGCACTTAGGCAGGCTCATACCTATTGGGAATTATGCAGCTTCAATTTTAAATATGAATTAATGAAAGGTGCATAAAATATGCTCCTTGACTTTCTTAGCCGCAACCCAGCTCATTGCCCCATGGACTCAGAGGAAGTAGACCTGGTTACCATGATCCTCACCACCCAATTTTTATCTATTGTCCCACCTGTGGTTACCTCAGTAGATTTTTCTTGTGATGCTCCACTTATTTCATGGGTTTTGGCAGCTCAGATGACCTGCCCTGAAGGAGCGGAGTTAATTGATCAATTGTCTTTTCAAACTCAAAAAAATTCCCTATATCCCTTGGAGGATGGTCTCATATACCTTAGGTCACGGGTTTAGGTTCCTCCTCCCTTTAAAGCTGATGTGTTTCAGGCGCATCATGATCCTCCCACAATTGGCCATCCAGGCCATAAGAAATGCATCAAGTTGATCAATCAGACTTATAATTGGGTGGGTTTAACTAAGGAAGTTCTGGCCTGGTTCGCCAATTGCGTTACCTGTGCAAGGGCCAAGTTGGACCTTTCAGGAAGAAATGGCCTCCTATATCCTTTGCAACAGACTGAGGGTCCATGGACATCAGTGTCCGTAGATTTTATTGTCAAACTTTTCTTCTCTAATGGGTTTTTGGCGGTGATGGTGGTGGTCAATTGTTTCACAAAAGTTTCCCTATTTATTCCCTGTGCTTCCACAATTACATCAGAATAAACCGTTCGTCTCTTTGTATGACATGTGTTCTCTATGTTTGGTCTCCCGCAGGAGATCATTAGTGACTGTGGGCCCCAATTTACAGCGCGTTTCTGGAATGAGTTTTTACCATGTTAAAAATTACCTCCTGTCATTCCACTGTGTACCATCCCCAGTCCAATGGACAAACTGAGCATGTTAACCAAATTTTGGAACATTATTTGCGTTGCTACGCGGCAGCTGCACAGGATACCTGGGCCAATGACACCCTCGCCCAATTTGCCTATAATAACAGTACTCACGTTTCTACGGGGTTTTCTCTATATGAAGCAAAATTGGGTTATAATCCCTCATTTTTGGTTGGTCCCTGTCTGCGTCCAGAGGTCCCTGATGCTGCAGATCACGTTGAGCATAAATGGTCTACCAAATCCTTAGTGCAGGAGCATCTCACAAAAGCTATTGATGATTATAAGCGGTTTTCAGATTGAAAAAAGCTTCCTAGCCACAATATTGCGGTGGGCTTATATGTCATGTTAGATACGCGCACTTTGCAGATGCAGGTACCTTACAAGAAGCTTGCAAACAAGCGTTTGGGTCCCCATCTGGTGGAGGAAGACTTGAGCAATGGTGTTTTCCGGTTAAAGCTGCCAGCTCATTGGAAACAGCACCCCATATTCCACAAATCTCAGTTGTCCCCATTCAAGGGGACTGTTCCTGCTGATCCTGAGCCAATAATGATTGAGGATGTAGAAGAAGCCGAGATGGAAAACATATTAACATCCCGCAAATCATGGCAGTCAGTTCAGTAACTTGTCACGTGAAAAGGTTATCTAACATATGAGAACAGTTGGGTCAAGGCTCATGATTTCACAAATTGCATGGAACTGGTCAAGGCGAAACATGAGTCCCATCTGGAAGCTCCCTGTCCCCCCCATAAGTTGTGACCTTGAGGGTGATCAAGTTGCCCAAGGCGCACAAAAATATAGCCCTTATGAAGTTTCCCAGCAGTGGTTCACATTATTTGGCAAAAGGAAAGGGTAATGTAAGTCCATAGGAACGTCCCCTTTGCATAATTGGGCTATTTTTCCTTTCCCAAACAAGAAGGGTCCTAAAAGGGCGGCTGTACCCCTTGTCACACAGTGCAACCTTGCCCATATGGTAGATGAGCGCTGGGTAACAGCTCTCCCTTTTAAAATTCATCTCCTAGTAACTGCACTCACCTCAGCCAAGCTTGTATGCCAAATTGAGAAAATCTGCACTGAGATTACCAATTTAAGGTCAAAAAGGTCTGAAACTGATGGGAATAAAGCCCAACAATTGGAAAACATATAATAAAAGAGGGACAAGTATCAAATTATTGGCCAGAATCAACAATAGTTTTAAAATAGCCAACAGTATGATTGTTGACGCCAAGCACCCCTCAAAATTGTTGGGGATGATCCCCAATGTGCAGATGGTATCTCTGGGAACTATCATAGACAATTAAAAACCCCTATCCAAAGAATTGTGAGTTGTGGCCAATGTAACTCATTTGATTAAACAAATGCCCCAATGACTGGGCATGATTGGGTTGGGAATCCTGAACCCATTTCTAACCAATTGGGACCACCCTTATGTGGGGTGGTCTTAGTAAATTCCCATTGCTTGTCAGGCCAGATGTCATCATGCCAACCAACCTAAAGTTAATTGAGCCTCAGTCCAGGAATTCAAGGTTGAACCAATAGCGACTCAGCCTACCACTGAATCCTTTATTGTCAGTTCCTATTGAAATTATCCACCCCTCTCCCAAAAGATTCGCCAGTTTAAGTCAAATTTTGGGACCCAATCCCTGATTTGACTCATTACCAATTGAATACTATTTAATCAGTTGCATTGCACTGAGAAAATCGTTGGTCAATTTTCTTCTTTTATCTTCCCAATGAAGCCTTTTTTTCAATTTCGCTTTTTATGTTGAAAACCAAACTGCCCTTTCTGCCGGTATTCCAACAACCCTCAGGGTTTATGGCCGTGTTTACCTGGTATTTTGCTAGGTGTCTATACACAATTATGGCTCATACAAACTTATTGGCGGAACTCCTCCTAGTTCTATAGACATCATACCAGCAGCAGTGCCACTGGCATTCAGGTTTGCCATTTGGGTGCTTTGGCACTCAGGCTGGCTGGCTGGTCTAAAAATATCTTGCTGTTTGACTGACATTCTCGTTAATAAATATAATCCTGCATGCTTAATTGGAACAAAGTTTGGCTGGATGATCCTCAATTTTGAAAAGTGACTTACAAAATTTTGACCTTTCAGAAGCTCACTAGGCGTATCCAAATAGCTCCAACTTTTCTGGTTGATATTGTGCTTAATTTTCCCTTTGTAATTGGAAACTTCTTCTGTGGCAGGGAATGTTACAAGCTGTGGATTCTGAGAATCCAACTTGAGGACACTCTTTAAAGGGACTCGAGATAAAAACCAGAAAGAGATTGAAAAATATATCTTTATTTTAAGAATATTATTTGATGCTTATTCATTAGGCCTGGTGCCGGTATTTATACCTCTAGGGCATCTTCTGGCCACATTTGAGCATGCAATTTCAAAAGATTATTTTCCAACCCAGTTCGGCCCTTTAAGTGATGTGACTATGACTTATTGCTAGGTTTATTGCTGGCAAAATACTCTCATATTTAGGAGGATTTCAGGGACAAAAATTACAACAACAATCGTGCAAAATTGTCCAAGGATCATCTTGATATGAGTTTCGTCATACTTCTGACAAAATATGAATTCTGGGAAATTTTGGCCTATTTTTTAAGTAACTGATGCATCCTTAATTGGGAAGTCAGCAGGCCTCTTGATAGCACTGGGTACATCCATTCAGGCGGTCCATGTGCAAGTGCTATTGTGCAGATTATGGGGATCAACATACAAAATTTGACATAGGGTGGGAAATTTATTATCCTTAGAACTAACTAAATTAGTGTTTTTGTCATACAGCTGATAAAATTACTCCCTAATTGGGATGTCAACAGGCACTATTGATAGCACTAGGTACTCCCATTTGGGCGGTCCATGTGCAAGTGCTAATGTGCCAATTACAAGGATTAACATACAATTTGCACCCTAAGGCAGAAAATTGATTATGTTTATTTATCTATTGTCCATGGGATTTTTAGACGTTACCTTCAGGTCAATGCTGAACAATTTCTCATGCTGAATATTTGATCTCAGTCCCAATTAGTTGGGACTAATTGCATATTTAGTTGCAGCAATAATCAGCCTAAATGTGCAAGTGTATTCACACTCAAGGTTATAATAAAATAATCGGATTGAATTGGCGTTTAGATAATCAGCCCAAGCTGTGTAATTGCAATAGGCTTTAAGTTGATAATTAGAGTATTGGGAGCTAGTTAGGGTAAGCTGGGTCCTTCACGTGGCATGACTGAGGAAAGCTTATGGAAACATGGGTGAGTAGTCAACACCAGAACCCAGAGAGGCATCATAGAAGGGTCCTTTAGTGGCCTGGATGAGGTGTGGGATGGAAGCTAATGACTGTAATCAACTTGTTCTTGAAGGTGCTTCCACTCTCCTTTGGGTGAGGGAAATATGGGCAGGAAGGGGGAGGCAAGAGTCAGGTGTATCATCTGTCACACTACTTCCCTACAAGGTGGGGCACTGCAAAAGCTCTTTTGGTGACAAGGGTGGGGCAATCCTGATTGATGGGCTTCAGCTCACCTGTCTACAATAATCACCATGGTTTTCTAGGTTGTCCTGAAACCTGGATAGCGGCCAGTAGCTTGTGTGGTCTTACACTAGTGCAGCAAAAGGTGAGAGCACTCATGTACTAAATTGACAGACCAACCTGAAAGGGCTGCAATAATTCCTGCATAAAAAGGGCCCATAGAGAAAACTTTGTCACAAAAACAACCCAAAAGACCAACTCTATTAACGAATTAACAGCGGTGGTGGCCCCTGCTGCACAGAAGAATTCTGTCTCCTTTGTAGAGGTGGATACTAATGGATTTGGGGTCAGAACCAAGTTTATTGAAGCAGGGAACTCTGGCCCCTCCAAGAATCTGATGGAAAGCATGGTGGAGAGCCTCAAGAGGGTTCACGCCATTGAAGTGAAGACTGGGTGGTCTAAGGAGATGCTCATGTATATGGTGATTGAGGTGTGTGGGTTCATTCCACTCCATATTTCACGTTTGACTCCTGGGTTGAAACTTATGACCTTCCAGTATAAGCTTCAAAAGGAACAGGTTTTGGCTGCCATTTTGAGCACAAAAATTAGGAGCCATATGTCTTGACATTGGCAACAAGATCAGAAGGTTCATTCTGAGGTATGTACCACCTGTAATCACTAGAGAGGCCATGATGTCACAGATGAAAGGCTTTGGCAGAGTGATCTCCTTTAATGAGAACAAGCTGGTAAAGAACTTGAAGCAGAAGGACGATAGCTTGAAAAAGTTCACCATGGGATCTGGTGACTAGGTTTTGAAGGTTGAACTTTCAAAATCATATTTGGAGTTGCCTCGTTCAGTCACTGTAAGGACTTGGAGTGTTCCTGTGGTACCTCTTAACAGGTGCTTCTTGTGTGGTGCGAAGGTGCACGTCAGAGCCAAATGTCCTCAGATTCAACCTCCTGCGGCAGCAGCCAAGCTTAGTGGTCCTAGCGTAGGGGTGCCAGCAATGGTTCCCTCAGAGAAAGAGAAGTTGGCTCTATACAAGACGATGGAGAAGCTAACTGAGTTGTCAGTCAAAAAAATGAGGCGGCGGTGGCTGGCAATAACAGTTCAGAGGCGGTGACCAAGGTGCTGAAAGGTGCCAAAATGGTCAACAAGGAGTCAAAGCGTTCCTGGAAGGCGAGGGTAGCAGCTAGGCTCCAAATCGAGCTTAATGGCGCTCTGTTCCAATCCGCAAAGGACATTTTGGAAACGGTCACCTCCCAAATGGATGGGGTTCTACCCATCACTCAACCGCATAAAAGGCGAGAAACCATCAGAGATGTGGGTGGGACAATGCGCACAAGGCCCATAGGAGAAGAGGTGGAGGTGAAGGAGGTGTTGCCTGCGAGCAATAATGAGTCAGTGCCTTTTAACGTGATGCCTCTAATTGAAGCTGAGTGGTCTAACAAGTACCCTGGTAATGTTAAGAATTCATAGGATGCTGTGAGCGAGCGACCTCCACTCTCTGGACAGTCTATTAATGGAAAGGGGAGGAAGAAACGTGGTCCTGCTAAACCAGCTGAGGTGGAAGTGGATGGGGACCCCTCAGATACTGACACTAAAGCCTCTTCAGTTTTGAACCTATGGCGATCAAGGTTGAATTTTTAACGCTAGGTCTTAATGGACTCAAGCAATGGCAGTGGGTGAAACTGATTGCAACAACTAGGATCAAATCAGCTTCCACACTAGACTAAGTCCAAACCTGGGGTGAAAAGTACTGGGATTTCCTGTTTCCTCTGAAGCAATCATTTTAATCTCACTTGGTGGATCAACCAAACTTGGACTCACCCTTAGGAGTGAGAAAGAGGAGGGGGAGAAACTAAAGGGGGTATTTTAGTCTGGTGGGCGGACAAGGTCAAGGTGTTGGATAAAAGAGTATTGGTTCCTGGAAGAGCATTGGTAGTAATGTCATTATTTGGAGAGGAGTCAATTTGGTTTATTAGCTTATATGCGCCCAATTCTGAGTCTGAAAGGAAGGCCTTTTTCCAGAAGGTTGGCCTGAGGATCCAGGAGGAAGGCATCAGGGGGTCAGTAGTGCTGGGGGGAGACATGAACTGTGTCTGCTTTAGGGATTACAGGGTTGGGGCTTCAGGCAACTGTAAAACTGATCCTGGAGCCCATGAGTTGGCTGTTTTAATGATTGACCTCATCCTACTGGATGTGTGGAGAGTGGGCTGTGTTGAGGAGGGGTAGACTGGGTGGACTCACGTTCAGGGGGATTATTTCTCCCACATTGACCTAGTGTCGGTGCCCCAGCCTCTCCTGAGTCGCTGCACGTTGATCCTTTGGAATCATGATCCAGGTGCTTCGGACCACAGGCCCTTGAACTGCAGATCAGAGACCTTTGGGTTGCTTCTTTGGGGAAAGGATCTGGAGACTGAACCCTGAACTCCTGAAGTGGAGTACACTTCAGGATACCATGAGGAAGGAGGTGAGGTGGTGGAGAAGCTAGATTTGGGAAAGCCAGATGTGCCAGTAAAATTATTATGGTTGAAGGCTGGTCTCAAGATGGCTTATGAAATCTTTGGGAGGCAGCTAGGGGCCATGCGTTTGAGGTATAATAGTTTGGAGAGGAGCTTCAAGAGTACCTGCAAGCATGCTGTGGTCATAGGGGCATCTGCCTACATGGCCAAGGCTGAATTGTATGTGAAATCAATGGGAGCCTTCATGGTGGATCGCCTCAAACAAAGGAAGTTTATGTGGGAAGAGGATTCTAACAGCAATGTGGCTCTACTCTGCAAGGCAGTAGGGGCATTCAGACCCTTGGCAAGGATTTTGTCACTTCGTGATGTTGGTGTTGAGGTAAAGGATGCAGCTCACATGGCTGAGGTGGCCAAGTCCTACTATGAGGACCTTTATGGCCTCTCTGAGAATGACCTGTATGCATCCAAAGTACTCACAAGCAGACTGGGTGTACAGCCAAAGGAGACTCAGCTGCAACTATGTAGCAGATTCTGCAAGTCAGAGTTTTCAGACACCATCCACAAAGGCATGAATGGCAGGCTCCTGAGGAGGATAGGTTGATCTTGGAGCTCTACAAGTTGTTTCTGGCAGAAATGTCAGAGATGCTTGCTGAGCTTTAAAATCAACTCCTAAACTCTGGTGCATTTTGAACCGGCGTTTTCAAAAGGTGTGGTGATGTTATATAAGAAGGGCGATCCCTTCTCATGGGGAACTATCAGCCTTTGAATTTTCTTAACGTTAACTATAAAAACTTAATGAAGATCCTAAACAGTTGAATAAAGGGGGTTGTGGTTGACGTTGTTGGGAAAGAGCAGAATGGGTTTACCCCAAGACGCTCAATTACTTACAATTTGATGCTGCTTCATCAGATAGAAGAGTGGGTAAGTGTTGAAAATTTTGCATTCTCAATACTAAGTGAATCCATTAGTATGCCAGGCCAAACAGTATGAAGACTGATGGCCCTTGCTTTTTCAACAATCATTGGTGACCTTTCCCTAGAAATTCGCAGGGCAAATCACTAATCCAGCAGTTCAACAACTTCTCCTTCTGAGGCTTAATCACTTGTTTTAGCTCAGAGGTCCTTTTTGGAATTTGTCCAACAATTGTGGTTCAGCGGCCTCTATTGACTCCCTCAGGGTTTCTCCCCTTCAATCTTTCCAGTTCATCATTGTGGCTGCTAGTTGCCCAAGTTTCCGCAGGGTTTCCATATAGTTCAAGGTTGGGAGCTGGTTGAGCTGACCACTCCAGGTGCTTTAACCTAGCACCTAACAACTGGGGACCTTGAGTCCCATTTTACAAGCTAAGCTAACTACTGTTAACTAAAAACTTAATAAATATGGGAAGGCAGAAGATTTTTATCAAGAGTAAGATCAAACTATTTTTAGGCATTTCTTGCCTGTCCACATCATTGGCATTTATGCCAGCATCATCAGTACTCACTGGTGATTCTCCCTGCTTAGTATTTGTCAGCACTCTCACTGGGAATACTTGTTATCCTCAATTGTCCATGATTACTTCAATCCTTGATTCAAAATAATCTGAAAATAATTAAATATGTTGACATTCTTGGCATAAGTCGCTGGTGTCAAATTAAACCTAAAATACTTTTGGGGATTCTGACTAATATTTTACAAAGTCAAAATGTGATTCGACTTTATTTAATTAATATTAAATGGATTGGCATCCTTAGCATAAGTTGATGGACCTCCAAGATTTGAATTTCTGCTGGAAATCCCACAATCATTTTTCATATGGAGTTGGTGCGGGGATAAAAGCTGAGCTTAAACAAATAGTATTAGTAGTTTGACATCCTCATTATAAGTTGCCAGTGTCAAAATTAACTGAAAATTATCAGAATCAACTCCTGATACTTTTTGATGTCAATTTAAGTAACTTTTAATCTTAATTGATATTATTAAATATCTCAACATCCTCGGCCTCAGTCTCCAGTGTTGAGACCCACCAATTTTCTATCAGGCATGATGCCTGATAATTTCTTGATCCTGAAGATCAAGACAGCTCAACCCAACCAAATGGGGAGCACAAATTGAGGTATTATCATTAAATAATGAAACGAAATTAACTAACTAATCAGCAATTATCCCTGACTAGTTATTATACTAATTTCATTAATATGTGAGGAATACCACCTGGTTAAAAATCCAACAGCAGTTAACAGTATGACCAGAGGGGGTGGCTACTGTTTCTTAATCAAGAGAAGGCATATGATTGGGTGAATCATGAGTTTTTGGGAAGTTTTAAGTAGGTTTAGAATCAAGGGGCATTTTTTGAGACTTCTCAAAGCGATTTATAGGGAAACCTCATTGGTTGTCAATAGAAATTGGATCCTCTTCCACCCTTTTAGGTGTGTAGGGGTGTGTTTCAGGGAGACCCTCTATCTCCCTTGTTATTTGTTCTTGCAAAAGAGACCTTTTCAGTGGCTCTGCGAAAGTTGGACCAGAGGAAACTTACCATCAATGGCGAGGAGTACTCCCATTCAATGTTTGCAGATGATATATGAATTTATGTTTTTTAAGGGGAGAAGGAGAAGTTGGTGATGAACATTCTGAAGATGTACCAGAATGCAAGCAACGCAAAGGTCAATTTGTTAAAATCAAGGTCTTGGCCCATCAGCAGAATGGTGACATTGGGTGTGGCACCAAAGAGCTCAATTTCCTGGATGGCAACAGGGGAGAAGTTTCTGTACCTTGGGTGTCCCATCCCTGGGTGGGCGTCACTACATAAAATTTAGCTCAAACTTGAAGTGGACCTTAAAAAAGTGGCTTTGAAGTGGCAATGGCTCAACTTATCTTATTGGGGCAGGGCCATTGTCTTAAACACTTTTGTTCACCCAGACTATGGTACTTTGCCAGATTTGTTCCACAACCAGCATCTTCCATCAGAATAATAAAGAGTTTAATCATCCTATTTTTTGGCGAGGGCGGGCATCAAGAACCAGTTTCATTAACTTGTGTCAGGAGGTTTAAGGGGGCATCAAACTGATTAACTTTGGGAGTATGATCAAAGAACTTTAGCTGAAGTGGATCACATGGGTCATTTGGGAGGGAAATTTTATTTGTTGAGACTTATATCGGAGGACTACCTCTCTAAGGCTTGCAAAGACTTTCAAACAAGGATCTTGGTTTCAGCTGGGGCATCAATTAAGAGGCCATTCCACATGTTGGGAACCTACAAGGCTACTGGAAGGATTACTTTAGAGCTTGGGCAGACAGCAAGGGTGGATTGGAGGGTGGAGAGTGGACCATTGAAAGGATCTGGGAGATTCCATTTTGAGGAGGAGCTGGGGACTGGAGATGGAACCTCGTCTGCACAAGGCCTTCAAGCACTTTATTGTAGCAGTTCATTGGGGGAACTCCGATGGCGATAACTGAAGAGTGCTTAGGGTGGAAGCCGCTAATAATGTTGCCAGTGCCTCCAAGGTGCTGGTAAGGAAGGCTGGGATGTTGTGGAAGCAACTGAACTGCATTCTTGCTGTAGGGAAGCAATTCCTTCTCTGGCTGCATTAGAGGCTGGGGAAACCTGTTCAAATGTCATGGAGGGCAGGATTGATGGATGCTCCCATGAGTAAGAGAAGGCTGGAGAAACCCAATATGGGAAAGTGTAGGTCCCAGAGAATGTCCCCTGTGTGTTGATCGGGCTCTTTTCCCATTTCCAAGTAAGAAGGTACCAAAGAGGGTGGCTGTATCCATTGTTACCTAGGGCGACCTCACCCACATGGTAAACAAGCGCTGGGAACAGCCTCCCTCTTTGGATCCCTCCCCAGTGCCCAAACTCACCTTGGCAGAAATAGTACATCTAATCAGGAAAATTTGCACCAAGATCACCAAAATGAAGTCAATAAGTCTGAAATCAAGTGGAAAAAAGCCCGATGATTGGATTCCAAATATTCAAAAAGGGATGAATACTGCTTCATTGGCCAGAATCGCTGACAGTTTTGATTTGGCCAACACCACGATCATCAAAATTAACCCCCTCTCAAAATTATCAGGGATCATCCCCAATGTGCAGGTAGTAGCATTGGACACCATTGACCAGAGTTCAAATCTCCCTTTCTGGCATATTGGGCGTTGCAGCCAACGCAATGCTTTTGACTGAACGAACATCCCAGCGACCAGGCATGGGCAGGTTGGGCATCCTGAACCCGTTCTTAACCAATTGGGACTGACCCTATGTGGGGTGTACCTGGGGGATTCCCGCTGCTCATTGGGCAGATGCTGCCATGCCAAATGTCTGAAATGAAGTCAAGCCTCAGTTCAGGTATATAAGGTCAAACCAACAGCAACTCAGTCTGCTGCCAAATTCTTCAATGTCAGTTCCCAGTGAGCTTAACTGCCCCAATTCCCAAATAACTCGCTGGTTAGGTCAAAATAGAGGGTCTCAATCCCAGCTTGTCCCCGCATAGATTAACTACTATTTAATCAGTTGCATTGCACTGAGAAAATTGTTGATCAATTTTCTTCACTTTCCTTTACAATAAAAATTGGCCTCCAAAACCATCAATTTTTACTTTATTGATATCCTTCTGGCCGCATTCCCAATGGCTTTTCTCTGGTGGCCCGTTGGTCCTTATACCATATGGGCTTTACCAGTACTGATGGTCACTATGGTCCCTACCATCATCAACTGGATTCAGCGAGCTAGATACTTCTGGCAATTCAACCCAGTTATCTCAAACTTTCGCCAACAATATATTGGGATCTTGTGGCCTTACATCCACCATCTCCAAGCAAGGATTCGCCCCTTGTCTCCCCAGTTGAATTAAACCCACCCATTAGTGACCTTGTAGAAACTATACCTGTGATACCACCCCCTGCAGCAAGACCTTCAGTGTCTGGGGCCGTCTCTATTTGATTCATTCTCAGGTTGCTGTTCACTATTTCCCTACACCAACGGTTTATCATTTCCCAATGCCTGGATCCATACAACGTCATTTTGTGAAGCAATTCCTCTGGCATCCTGGCTTGATTTTTAGGTTCTTACGCATCCTAACTGGCAGGCCGGTCTAAACTTCTTCTGCCATTTTCATGACATAATTGACCAACCATTGTTTCCAGCCGCTTCCGCCATGCTCTTTGAGGTGGGCATTGCAGTGGTTACCCTCTAAGAAATGAATGTGCAATCAGTAGTCTGCTTTTTGTTGTTTGTTTGGTCACTTGCTAATTTTGTGGTTAGTATCCGCTCTACCTTGGAGAAACTTCTTCAGGCTGGCAGAGCCTTGGGGACTACTACTTCTCCCCCTCCTAATAGACTGGACAAAAGTTCACGTGTTCCTTCCCTGGAGATTGTAAATCAGGTTCTTGACGCCCTTGCTGAGGTGCAAATGCGGTAAGCAATTGCCCTTAACAACGCCGCTGCATTATCTCATGCCAAACAGGGGGTCGCTTTATTGGACGCATTTGAATTGGATGCCCATCATTGAGTTCATGTCTTCTGCGCTCTGCCTCACAAGTGGGGGATCCCACTTCACAGATTACCATTGTATTGGCTGCCTTGAAACTCCCAGTGTCATGCTCAGACCACTTATTCAGATTGCTCTCTTCCATGGCCAAAGCCTCTAGCTTGGCTTCTTTGATCTCTACCTTCCACAAACAGGCTCCCACACTGGACCTCTCTAGTGATATTCTTCAGGCAATCTTTAGATCAGGTTTGGATTCAGTTTCAGCTCACCACGAGGTTCGGTCCACATCAAAAGGAATGGTAGATCAAATATGTGCCACTGCAACTACTGTTAAGGCCTCCACTTGCCATACCTCCCGCCATCAGGGGAGAAATTTTATGATAGGATTGCACAACAATGACGTGGATGCAGTTTTTACCATCAAACCAGTAATAGTTTTGGCTTCTGATCCCTAACCACTCCTGCATCAAAGTTGGATGATTCTGGTTCACCTATAAATGAATCAGTAAAAGCTCATATGGAGGAAAAGGTTCTCAAGCCCTCATACTTCCTAACTTTACTCCAGAAAAAGCCTACAACCTTCCACCCAATTTGCCTGCCATATCTTCAGTTGCAACAAAAATTCCCAAATCTACCAATAAACAAAACTTTGCTTACTTCTTATTACCTATGAGGATTATTATCAGATCTCACCTTGTCTCCTTTGAGGCCCTGGTGGATACCTGAACTACAGTCAACTTCATGAGCGTCAAGTTAGCCCAACATTTGGAACTGGTCATAGACGTGGGTCCATTGATGATGGTGGTTTCTTCAGCCTCCCAGACATTGTATATTGTCCGCCAGCAAGTACCTTTTTGGTACACCAGTTTAGCTTCTGCGATCAGTTTTCCACAACAAAACTTGGTGTTTCTGGTGATCTTAGTGGTTGGATGGTGGCGCTGACAACATGTCAGGATCCACCTGGAGTCTAACATGTTGTCATACATCAATGATCAACTGGAGGGCGAATTTCCCTTAGTTGACACTCTTAAAAAAATTCAAGGTCGCAGTTCTATCACTTCCCTAGTCTTGCCTGCCAGCCTTCCATCCAATTTAACTTAAAAATTTAATGTGCTATTAAAGTATCTTCAATTATGGAAAGGCGGATCATCTGCCTCCTCATACTAAATTTGACTTAGGATTTTGTATGATGGTGCAGTTGGTACATATCAACTGTCCATTGTATCCACATACAGTGGAAGAGGAGGTTGCTCTTAACTCTTGGTTGGATGATATGCTATAAAAAGGGTGGTTGTTAAAGAGACATCGCCAGTCACATCTCCCATTGTCTTTTCTAAAAAAGCTGATGGTTTCTCCATCCTTATGTGGATTACGGACATTTAAACAAAGTAACGGTTCATGATCCTTATCACCTGCCCCTGGAGCAGAAGATCAGCCAGGCAATTGCCAAATCTCATGTGTTCTTTAAGCTGGATCTCATCAATGCCTTCAACCAGATTTGAGTAATGGAAGGGCAAGAATGGTTAACAGCAATCTGGATGGAGCAAGGCATTTTCCAGTTCCGCATTTTGCCCTTTGTGCTGAAGTATGCCCCCACTACATTCTAATGAATGATTGACAGTGTACTGGGTGACCTCCAGTTTACTTGCGTGGTCACATATATTGATGGCATTCTGGTTCACTCCTCAACTCCCAAACAACATGCTATTGACTTGGAAGCAGTTGTGGCTGCTTCGCACAAGGCAGGCTTGTTTGTTAAGCCTTCCAAATGCGAGTTCTTCAAGGAGGAAGTTATTTTTCTTGGGAACCTATTCCTTAAAGATGGCTATAAAATTCCTCCCAATAAGTTGGATGCTATTCGAGAATGGCCAACCCCAACAACCCAGAAACAATTATGGAGTTTCTTGGGAACCATTATTTTCTTGGAAAAATTTTCCCCATCTCTTTCCCAGTTAGCTGCCCCACTTTACCCCCTCACAGGCAAGAATGTACCAATTCTCTGGATGGCCAAATGCCATCAGGCGTTCAAATTTATTAAAAAGTGTTTGTATCCTCTCCTGTCCTGAAACACACAGATCCTGCCAAGCCATATATCATTGTGTGCGATGCCTCCTCAGTGGCAGTGGGGGCAGTGTTGCTCCAAGAGCATGATGGCTTGGAACATCTGGTTGCCTATTTTCCCCAAAAGTTTACCTCTACATAGCAATCTTAGGCCATCTATGATAAGGAGTTGGCCACTGTAGCATAGCATTAACTCATTGGAGGCATCTGTGTCAGGGTGCTCAACATGAGTTAACTGTTTGCACAGATTACCAGGCTCTCTTGTATTTCTGTAAACCCCAAAAAATTGGTGCATTGGCAAGCACAAACCATTGGTACTTGGGCAGTTTCAATTTTAACTACAAATTTGTAAAAGGTGCTCTTAACGTACTTCCCAATTTTCTTAGCTGCAGCCTCACCCATTGCCCCTCAGACCCAGAGGAAGTGGACCTTGTTACCGTGATTCCTGCCACTCAAGTTTTTTGATTGTTCCCCCTGTTATCTCTTCCATCGCTCTTGCTCCTGATGCCCCTTTTGTTGCTCAGGACTTAGCCAGTCAAATGGCCTGCCCTGAGGGTGTGAACTTATTCGAACAATTGTCCCACCAAAACCCTAAACACTCTCTCTATTCCTTTGTGGAGAGGCTCATTTATTTTTGGTCACAAATTTGGGTTCCCCCTCCCTTCAGAACTGAGGTATTTTGTACAAATCACAATCCCCCCACAGTCAGTTATCTGGGAAATAAGAAATGCATTGACTTGATCAAGTGGACCTACAATTGGGTGGGTTTAACTAAAGAGATTCCAGCCTGGATCGCCAATTGCGTTACTTGTGCTCAGGTTAAGTCAGATCGCTCTGGTAGAAGTGGACTTCTACACCCTTTACAACAGGTGGAGGGTCCATGAGCATTGGTGTCCATGGATTTTATCATCAAACTCCCCTGCTCTAATGGGTTTATGGCGGTGATGATGGTGGATCATTTCACTAACTTTTCCCTTTTTATTCCTTGTACTTCCACGATTTAGTGGGAGGAAACTTCTCACCTCTTTGTGTGCCATGTGTTCTCAATGTTTGGCCTCCCATAGGAGATCATCAGTGACCGTGGCTCACAGTTTACAGCACAGTTCTGGAGTGAACACTTATCTATTCTAAAAATCTCCCCCTGTCGCTCTACAGCATATCATCCCCAATCCAATGGACAGACTGAGCGAGTTAACCAAGTCCTAGAACAGTACCTGCGATGCTATGCTGCAGCTGCACAGGACATCTGGGCTATCGACCTTCCCCTTGCTCAATTCACCTATACAATGGGACTCACGCTTCCACAGGATTTTCTCCCTATGAAGCAACGTTGGGTTATAATCTTTCTTTTTGGTCAGACCCTGCATGTGGCCTGAGGTCCAAGATGCCACAGATCATGCTGAAATTGTTAGGTCTACTCAATCCTTAGTGAGGGAACACCTCACCAAAGCCATTGAAGGCTACAAGCGGTTTACTGATTACAAGCAACTTCCAGGTCATGACATAACAGTAAGCTTCTATGTTATGCTTGATACGCATCATTTGCATATGCAAGTGCCCTCCTGCAAGTTTGCAATTAAGTGTTTGGGCCCCATTTGGTAGAGGAAGTCTTGGGCAATGGTGCGTTCCAGTTAAAACTTCCAGCTCACTGGAAACATCACCCCGTCTTCCACGTTTCCCAGTTGTCGCCCTTTAAGGGTACAGTTCCCATGAATCCTGAGCTGATCATTATTGAAAATGTGGAAGAGGCCAAAGTGGAAAATATCCTGGCATCCCGCAAGTGCTGTTGGTCCATTCAATATCTTGTGGCTTGGAAAGGGTATCTGACTTATGAGAACATTAGGGTTAAGGCTCACACTTGCACCAACTGCATAGAACTGGTCAACGCATTTCACAAATCCCACCTCAAAGCTCCCCGCCCTCCCCAAAAAATTGACTGTAATGACAATCAAGTTACCCAAGGCGCACAAGAATGTGGCCCTCATGCAGTTTTCCAGTGGTGGTGTCCTTCCTTTGGAAAAAGGAAAGGGTAATGTAAGTCCCAGAGAACGTCCCCTGTGTGTTGATTGAGCTCTTTTCCCATTTTTAAGTAAGAAGGTACCAAAGAGGGTGGCTGTAACCCTTGTTACCCAAGGTGAACTCACCCATGTGGTAGATGAGCGCTGGGTAACATCCCTCCCTCTTTGGATCCTTCCCCCAGTGCCCACACTCACCTCAGCAGAACTAGTACATCTAATCAGGGAAATTTGTGTCAAGATTGCTGTAATGAAGTTGACCATTCTGAAATCAAGTGGAAACAAGCCCAGTGATTAGATTCCATATAGCCAAAAAGGGATGAAGATTGATTCATCAACTGGAATCACCAATGGTTTTGATTCAGCCAACACCGCAATTGTCAAAATTAAACCCCTCTCAAAATTGTCAGGGATCATCCCCGATGTGCAGGTAGTAGCAATGGACACCATTGACAAGGATTCAAAGCTCCCTACCTGAAAATTGGGCGTTGCAGCCAATGCAACGCTTTAGACCAAACAAATGGCCCAGCGACCAGGCATGGTTGGGTTGGGCATCCCAAACCCGTTCCCAACTAAATGGGCCTGCCCCTATGTGGGGTGGCCTTGGGGGATTCCCACTGCTTGTTGGGCCAGATGCCATTGCGCCAACCATCAGAAATGCAGTTGAGCCTCAGTTTGGGCATTCAAGGGCAAACTGACAGCAACTCAGCCTGCCGCTGGATGCTTTAATGTTGGTTCCCAGTGAGCTTATCTGCCCCCATTCCCAAATAATTTGCTGGTTAGGTCAAAATTGAGGGTCTCGATCCCAGCTTGTCCCAGCATCAATTGACCACTATTTAATCAGTTGCATTGCACTGAGAAAACTGGTGATTAATTTCCTTCACTTTCCTTTACAAATAAAATTTGCCTCCAAAACCATCAATTTTTAAGTTATTGATATCCTTCTGGCCACATTCCCAATGGCTTTTCTCTTGTGGCCCGTCAGTCCTTATACTGGATAGGCTTTACCAGTACTGATAGTCACTATGGCCCCTACCATCGTCAATTGTATTCAGCGAGCTAGATACTTATGGCAATTCAACCCAGTAATCTCGAACTTTCGCCAACAATATATTGGGATCTTGTGGCCTTACATCCACCATCTCCAAGCAAAGATCTGCCTCCTTGTCTCCCCAGTTGAATCAAACCTGCCCATTGGTGACCTTATAGAAGCTATACCTGTGGTACCACCCCTGAAGCAAGTCCTCCAGTGTCTGAGGACATTACTACTTGGTTCATTCTCAGGTTGCTGTTCACTATTGCCCTACACCAACAGTTTATCGTTTCCCAATGCCCAGCTCCATACAACGTCATATATGCGGCAATGCCTCTGGCATTCTGGCTTGCTTTTTGGGTGATTACACATCCCAACTGGCAGGCCAGTCTAAACTTCTTCTGCCTTTTTCATGACAGAAAGCCTCTTCATCCTTCAGGACTGGCTAAAGGTGGGGAGTGGTAGCGGTGTCTGCCTCTCAGATTTCACAACTGCTAGGTTTCAGAAGTTATAAGACAGAGAGCTTTGCTTGATTTACTTGTCCCAGATCACTTGCAAAATGTGACCTGGCCTGATAAACCTGTGGGGGAGGAGGGTTAAGGGATGCTGGTCTATACTAGTTAAGAACTTATTCTTCCAACTTTGAAGCAAAATATTGGTCACTGGGGTGACTCTGTGTAAGTGTACTAAACATAAGGAGGATGACCTTCTGTATGCCTGTAAGGTATGTGGAGTGGAGGAGATGGCAAAGCACATCTTTATGGAGTGTCTGGCAGCGGATGCTGTATGGATTAGTGTTCTCCTATGGTATGAAGCAATCCAACTGGGGTGTAAGATATCCTCTGGACATCTTGCATGGCCAGAGATCCTGGCTGTTTATGCCCCTCCAAGTCTGCATGCAGAAAAGGAGAGGTTCAGGGTTTGGTGTACAATATGGGGAGAATTGATTTATGGTCTAAGGCTTGCCAGAAACCAGCATTGCTTCCCTTCAGAAGGAAGCCAGGCAAAAAGCCTCCTAGCCATAGTTAAGCGATGGCTAGAAATAGATATAGAAAGCTATTAAAATCCTCTTCCCTTAAGTAAGTCCAACTTGGGAGTCAGTCTGGTTTCATTCCTTGCAGTAAAGAATGGGAGGCATATCTCTGAACTGGCTGGGTAGCCTTTGCTGCCTGGTACACCAAACAGTGAGGAATATGTTAGTTTTGTGGTGGTGTGAGCCACCCCACACACAGTCAGGCCCACATCTGTGGTGCTTAGATTTATGCATCCCCAGTGCAGTGGGGGCAGTAACCTGGGTTTCATCCCACAAAGTTTCCTGCACTGGGTGCCTTAATGGGCACACAAAAACTCAAAGATTTAGAGTTATAGTTTAAGTCCTGGGGAAAGTCCTCTGGGCATCAATCAGGCCATTTTCCCATTCCCGAGCAAGAAGGTACTGAAGAGGATGGCTGTACCCCTCATTACTCAGGGCAATCTTGCTTACATGGTAGATGATCACTGGGTAACAGCCCTCCCACTTCAGATCCCACTTCTGGTACCCACACTCTCCTCAGCATAACTGCTATGAGGAATCATTGAAATCTGCGCCAATATTACCAAAATGAAATTGATCATAACTAATTTGAGCGGCAATCAGCCTGATGCTCAGATTTCAAATGGTTGAAAAGGTAGGAAGACTGATCTATCAGCCAGAATTCCTGACGGTTGCAATTTGGTTAACATGACAATTGGAAAAATATCCCCCTCCCAAATCTGTCAGGTATTACCCCCAATGGGCAGGTAATAGTATTGGATACCATCGATAAGGTTTTGAAACTTCCTGCTGGCAAGTCAGGCATTGCACCTGATGCAATGCCACTGACTGAATGAATGGTCCAGTGACTGAGCATGGGTGGGTTGGGTGTCCCAAACCCATTCCCAACCAAATGGGCCCACCCCTATGTGGGGTAGCCTTGGGGGATTCACACTGCTTGTCAGGCCAAATGCCATCACACCAGCTATTGGAAACATAGCAAGCCTTGGTTTGGATGTTTGAGGTTGAACCAACAGTAACTCAGCCTGCCACTGAATTTTTGATGTCAGTTCATATGGAACTAACCCACCCATTCCCAAATAATTCACCAGTTAGGTTGAACTTGCAGGACCTGATCCCAGCTCGTTTTCTCTCCAAATTGACTACTATTCAATCAGTTGCATTGCACTGAGAAAATTGCTAGTCAATTTTTCTTCCTTAAATTTTCTATTAAAAACCTTTCCAAAAATTTAGTTTTTATATGTTGAGAATTAAGCTGCCTTTTCTGTGGACACTCCCATACCCCTCAGGGTTAATGGCCATGTTCATCTGGTATTCTATTTTGTGCCTGTACAAAATTCTGGCTCACCAGCAGATATTGGTGAAACTCCTTTCTAGTTCCATATTTGTCATATCAGCAGCAGTGCCTTGGGCATTCTGGTTTACCGTTCAGGTGCTTTGGCATCTGGGCTAGGAAGCCAGTCTAATTCTTACTTACTGTTCACCCAACAATTAGCTTGAGTATTAGAGGATAATTGGCCTGATCTGTTGGTTATCAAAGGGTTTAATTTTGGGTCAACCACCAGAATCTAACAGTGACAATTATGAATGGCAAGTCAAAAGGAGATGTGTTGATTCCATGTACCCCCATTATTCCCACTGATATGCCATTTGATTTTAAATAACTGCAGTTCCCCATTTGCCTCTATTCTCAATAACTATCAACAAGGCACAGGGTCAATCACTTCAAGTGTGTGGATTAAATATAGAAAATTCTTGCTTTTCAGATGGTCAATTATATGTTGTATGCTCATGAGTGGGACAGCTGGAAAATTTGTTTTTGCAGAAGATGGAAAGACTAAAAATATTATATATCCCAAAGCACCTGAATAAACATTTTCAAAGTTAATTTAATGCACAAAAAATCACTCTCATTTATTTTGTACATGTAATTATATCTGCTTTGTATATGTATACCTACTAGAAAGAACAAGAGTACCGAAATACATGCTGGGCACAGCCAGTATATAATAAAACATTAACTGAATGACAGACCGACTTATTGACATCTGAAACATTCGAGTCTGATAGGTTCAATCTATTTGGGCAAGTGGTCGAGAATTGGCAACTATATAAAAAATTCACCAAATTGCTCACACGAAACTAAATAAAAATCTATCTAATAAAACTCTAACACTAACTACTGACATCGAGTCTGATATGTTCAATCAATTTGGGCGATTGGTTTTGAATTGGCAAATATATCAAATGATTCACCAAATTGCTCGCGCGAAATTAAATAAAAACAGTGTTAGAGTTTTAAGTAGATAATTATAAATTAAGTAGATTATTAAGTAGATTTAGGATAACCAGCTCACCAGCCCTGAGGATAACAGCGAAACTGTTAGTCCGAGTAGCCAAGCGTAGTGGTGGCACAGCTCATCAGCCATGAGGGCAGCAGCGAAGCTGTTGGTCTGAGTAGCTTGAGTCTAGTGCTGGTACGGCCTTTAGGCTATATCAGTGCAAGCTCATAAATAAACCCGAACAACTTCGGGTAACTCCGCTAATTATCCATAAATTATTTAGAAGTATTAATTATCCTAATACTAGCCCTGAAAGCTTAATAGAGTGATATCCAAGATGAACGCTGGAAGGGGAGGATACCCCAGTGTTGGAATAGGGATCTCTACCACTGCCTCCCCGAGTTCGATTCCGGTACTGGAACTTTGGGTAGGGGACAATTATGATTGTGTTGGGTTGCGCACCAATGCCCCGAACTGAGATAGCAAATAGCAAAGGCGGTCCATGGAATTTCTGGCCTATCATACGCTGCGCATGGAGGTTTTCTGGATTTCATCCTCCTTTCCTATTCATTCAACTTCCTATTAATTAGTGCGGTATCATCCCCAGGTCAGCCCACCTCAAATAAAAAAGATGAACGCTGGAGAGGCACCCCAAGCTAAAATTTTGAGATGCAAACATGCTTGTTACTATGTTATACAAAGATAAATCTCTAAATTCATCTGTGAGGCCATTTGGTTCATATATTAGAAACCTAATATGTAGCTCATCACTTTACAATTTTTTCAATTACTTTTTTAGTACTAGTGGTGCCCAACCCAAAAGGGGAAGCAGCCACGCATCACAATTTTTTCAATTACAATATTGTAGATATAGTATTTGATAGCAAAATTTTAAGAGAGTAAAATTGGAATAATAGTTTAGATTTTAAACCTTTGGAACTAGCATCAAGATCTTTTATTACTGGAGGTGCTTATCTATACTTATAACATATAAGTAAATGGCTGAAATTAGATATAAGATATTATCATGTTTGGTTATTTTTCAATAATTGATAAAAAGATTTATTGAGCGTTCAAAAAATATGTAAGGAAAACATACAATCTCAAACTTGGAAGCAAAAAATAATCAAGAAAAGATACTCTTGCGAACCTCACGCAGGCGATTGAGACGCTCGTTGCATTCGATCCGTTTTGAAGCAATATTGGGATCTTCAATCAACATTTTAAGGACTTGGCTACTATCGTCGTCCAAGATGCCCAATTCTCGGATGAGATGGCATTCGATGGAGCTTGAAAAATTTCTGGACCAGCGAACGATAAATGATCATGGGAACGAGGTCCCCAAACCGCAATTGGGCTAGGCGGTAGTAGGCGGCACTACTTTCAAACACCTTACGAACTTTGGTGTCATATAGTCCAGGCAGTAAAGAAGGTAGCATGTTCTTTGTGGTATTGATCCCAATCAAAGCCAGTTGAGCGATAACTTGGTTAATGTCTTTATCCGGGGTCTTGTTAAATTCTCCAAGACATTTGTTATTTAGAGGTGCCTCGAGAGACTCGTGATATTTGCCTAAGATCTCCTCAAGGTGGCTCATGTCCCAAGTAGCTGGGCAATCCATTTCCATATCACAGGCATATAGAATTAAATTTTTGGTAGCATTCACCAAGTTGTTCAGAAGGTCATCTAGCTTAGATCTAAGAAATCAATATATTATCAACATTAAACTTACTCAATAAGGGCGGACAATAGATAGAAACGTCCAAAATTGGGGCGGACATGACCTAAAATAAAGATTTTTAGTTCCTCTTCCACTTCTGAGAGACAATGGAGGGCAGTTTCACGCCAGTTCTTTTGACAAGCTCTGACCAATTCATTCAGCGCCTCCCCTTTAATAAAAAGGGGTAGTTCTCTTCCCTTTTGGCGATCGATGATTTCGGTTATCTGTTTAGCTGTGAACCCAAATTCCAAATCATTCTCATTATCATATAGAATATGTGGGATTGAGGATTTTGGGTTAGTTTGTGGATCTGGATTGGGTATGATAAGCCGTGGATGATTGCTGGCAATGGTTGAATTGAAGTTATGAAAATATCCTTCAATTTTCTGATAAATCTCCTTTTTGGCGCCTCGAGCTTCAAGGATCTCTTTAAGTGAATTGTTGTAATTTCGAACACAGGTAATGAGCTCCAACTTTGGGTTTTGACTAAGAGGTGGCGGAAAAGCTGCCAATTCCTTTTGAGCGGTGTCTAGAAGCTCATTCACCTTTTCTCTCATAGAGGGAAGAGAAACCTCGATCAGTTCTGTAAGGCGGATACTGAGAGCTTCACTAAGTCTATCAACTCCCATGTGTTCCTTGGCACTGGCGCTTGCTGTATTCCATGGCGAGTTTGCTCTAAAAAATATTCTCTCACGCTCACGTGCCTCCTTGAAGGACACCTTTTCATCAAGCTCCTGCTTGGTTGGATTTTTGATGATGTAATAGCCTAGTTTTAACCTATAACGTCGATTGTTGAGAACTTGGAACCAGGTGTCATGACAGCCTGCTTCAATAGTATCAGGCTTAGTCAAGACTCCAATAGTGCGTTCACCTTGAGGATCTGCATCTTTGGCTAAACTGAGAATCGCCTGGTTTTCAATCTCATCCTTACAAGAAATCGTTGCAATGATGAGAGCTCGAGGATTTTTAATGTAGGATTGAACCATTCCCTCTACTAGACCAATTGATCCTGACTCTGATGTATTCTCAGTGGTGCGAATAATTCCTGGAAGATCAATTAGTGTAAGGTTGACATTAGATCCAATAATCTTGATACAAACGGTATTAACTGTAAAAGTTAGCTCATTTGATTTAATATCCTTCATGCGCGACTCCAAGCTTGAGTCATCGAATGTATAATCTTGATAGATGCTGGGATTTTTATTTGGGTTTAGTATGGCCTTTTGAGCACGACGCACCATTATTTCGACATCCTCAATGTTTGTAATCCCGTTATAGAATTCAACCTCTTTTGGCTTGGCTAGTTGGTGACCACTTGAATCGACCTGAAACTGCAGACTGATGCTACACTTCCACTCTTCGTTATTGCCTTCTGAAAGGCGCAGTTCCATGGGGCACCGAGTGCAGGTTCCATCTGAGCGAGGCAGCATAATTCCCGAGATGCTCTCAATTAAACTAGACTTCCCAGCACTCTGGTTCCCGCAGAAGACTACAGTGGGGAGGTCAATGTCAAGGGCAGCACCTTCATCGCGAATTTTATCAATGAGTTGGATAATACTTTTGGAGCGTTTCTCGTAGCCTTTCATTTGTAAGTTTTATTTCGTATAGATTAGCTACCACCCAAGTTAGCCATAATTTATACTTTTTAAAGCAAGTTCAGCCCATAGCGTTTGGATTGAGCTAAAATCTACCCCTCGAATATTGTACTATGAAATTTAAGCTCTTATTAAAAGTTTTTAAATGTCATTGGATCGGCATTAATTTCTTTAGCTCCTCTTAGTATGAGATCATCGAAGGTTGTAAAAATGAATTCGATTTATAATAAAAAATATTCATTAAGTGCTCAAACTGGTTGCCATTGTCTAAATCACACAGATCTATTAACCTATCATATCCAGCTGTCTCGTCTTGAACGAAAAGGCAAATCAAAAGTGTAGCAATATCAGTATAGTTAGATAGCGTTCGGATAATTAGAGTATTGCTGATTCATTTATTTGATCTAGATTTTTACCATAATTTCTTTTTACTCTACGAACATTTTATGTTCCGAATTACCTTAAGAATTGAATATAAACTTCCTGCTAATTTAAATAGAAATTATTTGGATATACGGATTAACTCTGAGCCAACTATTTAATCTATATTTGTTTTTACAATAATTTTCCCGCTACTCCGAACATTTCGTGTTCTGAATTACCTTAAGAAGTGAATATGAAACTTGCTTTTATTTTAAAATAGCTCGGCCATACAAATAAATGCTGAGCCAACAATTTGCAATATTAGTTTTTGCCATAATTTCCCCCTACTCCGAACATTTCATGTTCTGAATTACCTTAAGAAGTGAGCATAAAACTTGCTTCTAATCCTAATTTAAATAATTCGGATATAGGGGAGGATACCCCAGTGGTAGAGTATGGACCCTCTACCACTGCCTCGAGTTCGATCCCGGTAATGGACTTTGGGTAGGGGACGATTTTGACTGTGTTGGTTTTGCGCGCCAATGCCCCGAACCGAGATAGCAAATAGCAAAGGCGGTCCATGGAGTTCCTGGCCTATCATACGCTGCGCATGGAGGTTTTCCGGGTTTTATCCTCCTTTCCCATTTTCTTCACTTCCCTAATCGGTGCGGTATCGTCCCCAGGTCGGCCCACCTCGAATAAAATTTAAAATTTAAATAATTCGGATATACGGAATAACGCTGAGCCAATATCAGATATCTGCTTATACCATAATTTCCCCGCAACTCCAGATATTTTATGTTCTGAATTACTTTATGAATGAATATAAATCTTGCTTCTATCCTAAAAAACTCGGCTATACAGATTACCGCTGAGCCAACTATTTGCTATATTTGTTTTTACCATAAATTCCCCGCTACTCTCCGAACATTCCATGTTCTGAACTGAATTACCTTAAGAAGTGAGCATATAACTTGCTTATAATCTTAAAATAATTACTTCAGATATATGAGTAGTGCTGAGCCAGAAACTGATCTATATTTTTTTTACCATAATTTTCCCGCTACTCCAAACATTTTTGTTCTGAAATACCTTGCAAAGTGAGTGTTAGATTAAGGTTACATCTAATCTTAATACAAATAAAGGCTATTTTATGAGTATTTATATGGGCATGTTCTATATTACCTCCTAAACCGCTGGACCAATTATAACCAAATTTGGCATAATTATTGTATACAATGGGAGAAACACCATAGCCAAGTTTTTTTAAAAATTTTAAATATTAATCTCCATCTTAATATAAATAAAAATGTTTTGGGGCTAAAAATAATATTCTTTAAAAAAGGCTCTAAAAAGTATAAAAATTGAGAAATTATGAGCACTCATTAAAACCCTTTTTGAAGCCAGCGCCATCTTCCAACCTGACTTAAATTTTGCTCACAAATACAAATTAAAGCTTATATTGGATTGGGTCCAATTATAAACCATAAGCAACTTAGAATGTACAGTGCTGAGTATATATATCAGAAATAACTATTATAAGTCAGTTTAAAATAAGGTACCAACTTAAAAAGGGTTTTATTGAATATTCATGATTTTCAATTATTTCATATTTTATAGAGCCTTAGTTAAGGAGGTTCTTTTTTTCAATTTTTGAAGAGAGCTCTTTTTTTCCAAAAAATAAAGATAGTTCCCTTTTCCCAAAAAATAAAGGTAGTTCTTTTCCTCAAAAAATTTAATGCATTTTAAAGGTGATTATTTTTCCTTTAATTTCAATTTAAAAAATCACTATCTCTATATATCATTTTTGAAGCCTCACTATTTCTATATACAAATAAACCTTATTGTGTATGTATTATATACAGTATCTTATAAACAAGTATACTAATACTTATTTTACTGGATTTAGTTAATTTTATTGATAAATTTATGGTAATTTTACTGATCCCTTATAATATTTTTTTATTAAATTTAATTGATTTTATTTGTCAAATTATACTAAATTTACTGTTCACCATCTACAATAATTATTTTTAATAAATTTAGTTGATTTTATTGGTCAAATTATGTAGAAATGATATGCATTTATAATAATTTAAACTTGTCACACTATGATCTCATACTTGACTGGATATTGAATATACCCTCAGCCATAGGACATATGTCAAAATTGCTTTGAAGCTATTGCTTCACCAATGTCAGAATAAAGTTTATCCAGTGATGAACTGGTTTCACAATTGAAATCCATTGCTTCCAAACCTATATTGATATACTTAGTAAATTAATGGTCAGATACTTGACCAATACTTATAAAATTAAAATGGGACCTAAGTTAGAGCATCCTCTTTTTGAGAAATTTAGGCATTCAAATTGGTCCAATAGTTTCAGAGTTATGCAAACAAACATAGAAAAAATATATACAGGTCAAATTGAGAACTTTCTCCTTTTTCAAATATTGTTAAAAAAATTGGAAAAAAGAACCTCCTTTAAAAAATGCACTAAAAAGTATGAAATAATTAAATAATAATGCCTCCTCAATAAAACCCTTTTTGAATTTGGTGCCATCTTCCAACCTGACTTATAGAATATTGCTCACAAATACAAATTATATCTTATGTTTGGATTGGGTCCAAATGTAAACTATAAGCTACTTAGAATATACAGTTCTGAATATATAATAAATACCTATTATGAGTCAGTTGAATATGGCGCTGACTTCAAAAGGGTTTATTTAGGAAGTATTAATTTCTCAATAATTTCATGCTTTTTTAGCCTTTTTTTAAATATTTTATCATTTTTTGAAGAAGATTCTTTTTTCTCAAAAAACTTTTCCTCCAGTTCTTTTTTTCCCAAAAAAATCAGTATATTTTTTAAAAAAGATCTTTTTTGTACTTTTTATTAGAAATCCCTATATTATATATCTGTCAGACAAACAGCAAGTTAGAACTAGACTGGCCTGTCAGCTGAGGTGCCAGAGCACTGGAACGGCAAACCAGTATGCCAAAGGCACTGCTGCTGGTACAACAGCTATAAAACTAGAGAGGAGTTTTGCCAATAACTGTCTGTGAGCCAGAATCTTGTACAGACATATAAAATACCAGACAGATATGGCCATTAACCCTGAGGGGTGTGTGAGTGCTATTGGAAAGGGCTTTTTATTTTTAACATAATTAAATTTTAGGAAAAAGATTTTAATGGAAAATAAAGAAAGAAATTGACCAACAATTTTTCTCAGTACAATGCATCTGATTAAATAGTAGTTGATTGATGTGGGAACAAGCTGGGATCAGGTCCCTCAATGTTCAACCTAACTGGAAAAATATTTGGGGATGGGGGCAGATAAGCTCATTAGGAACTGACATCAAAGGATTTGGCGGTGGGCTGAGTCACTGTCCGTTTGACCTCAAATGCCCAAACCAAGACCCAACTGCATTTCCAGCAGTTGCTATGACAGCATCTGGCCCAATGAGCAACGGGGATCCCCCAGGGCCACCCTATGTAGGGGCAGTTCCAATTGGTTGGGAACAAATTTGGGATACCCAACCCACCCATGCTCAGTCATTGGACCATTCATTCAGTCAAATGCGCTGTGTCAGCCACAACCCCCAATTTGCCAGATGGGAACTGCACATCAGGGATCATTTCTGACAATTTTGAGAGGGGTTAGTTTTGACAATTGCACTGCTGGGCAATTTGAGACCATAAGCAATTCCAGCCAATAACTCAATCTTCATCCCTCTTTGGCTATGCATATTCCAATTGTCAGGCTTATTTTCCATTGTTTTTGGAGTGATCAACTTTAATTTGGTGATCTCAACACAGATTTCCTTAATCTGTCTAATGAGTTTGGCTGAGGTAAACAAAATTACTGGGAAAAAAATCTAGAGAGGTAAGACCATTACCCAGTGCTCGTCTACCATGTGGGTAAGACCAACCTGGGTGACAAGGGGCATGGCCACCCTCTTTGGCCCCTTTTTTATCAGAAATGGGAAGAGCAACCGATCTACGCACAGGGGATGTTCCCCTGGACTTACATTACCCTTTCCTTTTTCCAAAGGAAGGACACCACCACTGGAAAACTGCATGAGAGCCACATTCTAGTGCGCCTTGGGTAACTTGATTGTCATTACAGTCAATTTTTTGGGGAGGGCGGGGAGCTTTGAGGTGGGATTTGTGAAATGCGTTGACCAGTTCTATGCAGTTGGTGCAAGTGTGAGCCTTAACCCTAATATTCTCATAAGTCAGATACCCTTTCCAAGCCACAAGATAATGAATGGACCAATGGGACTTGTGGGATGCTAGGATATTTTCCACTTCAGCTTCCTCCGCATTATCAATTATTATCAGTTCAGGATCTATGGGAACAGTACCCTTAAAAGGTGACAACTGGGAAATGTGGAAGATGGGGTGCTGCTTCCAATGGGCTAGCAGCTTTAATCAGAACGCACAATTGCCCAAGTCTTCCTCCACCAAGTGAGACCCAAATGCTTACTCATGAACTTGCGGGAGAGTACTTGCATCCTCAAATGATGTGTATCAAGCATAACATAGGAGCCCACAATTATGTCATGAACCAGGAGCCGCTTACAATCTGCAAACCCCTTGTAGTCTTCAATGGCTTTGGTTAGGTGTTCCCGCACTAAGGATTGAGTGGACCTAATATGTTCAGCATGATCCACAGAAGCTTGGACCTTGGGCCACAAGCAGGGTCCAACTGAGAATGAAGGGTTCTAACCCAACGTTGCTTCCTAGAGAAAAAACCCCATGAAAGTGTGAGTCCCACTTTTATAGGCAAATTAAGTGAGGGGAAGGTCATTAGCCCAGGTGTCCTGTGCAGCTGCAGCGTAACAATGCAGGTATTGTTCTAGGGCTTGATTAACTCGCTCAGTCTGCCCATCAGACTGGGGATGACACACCATGGAGAGACAGGGGGAGATTTTTAAATTGGATAAGAGTTCACCCTCAGAACTGTGCTGTGAACTGTGAACCACAATCGCTGATGATCTCCTGCAGGAGACCAAACATTGAAAACATGTGGCATACAAAGGGATGGGCGGTTTCCTCCAACGTAATTGCAGATGCGCAGGGAATAAAAAGAGAAAATTTAGTGAAACAATCCACTACTACCATCACCGCCATAAACCCATTTGAGCAGGGGAGTTTGACAATAAATCCACATACACCAATGTCCATGGACCCTCCGCCTGTTGTAAGGGGTGTAGAAGCCCATTTCTACCAGAACAATCCAACTTAGCCTGAGCACAAGTAATGCAATTGGCGATCCAAGCTGAAACTTCCTTAGTTAAACCCGCCCAATTGTAGGTCCGCTTGATCAAGTCAATGCATTTCTTATTGCCCAGATGGCTTATCATGTGAGGGTCATGATGAGCATGAAATACCTCAGATCTGAAGAGAGGGTGTAAGGATTTTAAACAGATGAATCCTTCCAATAGTATTCAAATTAGGGGTTTCAGTTAGTCAGGTGTAATTGCCAGCTAATCGCCTAGTTTATACTATTTAATGTTATATGTTTGTTTGTGTTTAGGTTCAACGAAAGCTGGGTTTGCCACTGAAATGCCATCTGAAGGTCATTATGGGAGTTTATAGTGGAAAGCTGATGAATCCATTGTGACTCATCTGAAATGGTTCTGTCATCCAATTTGGAGCACCGGCAACTCATGTCAAGGATGCTCAAAGTCTTATTTAAATACAGATTTATATACAATTGACCAGCAACTTATGCTGAGTATGGATTGACCTAATTTAATATTTGATGATCAGATGAGCAGATGTAAGAGGGAATTGCTATGAAGTATTTACGATATGATAGAGGTTTGGAATCAAGAGGCTGATGGGTTTTCCAGCAGATGATTGGCCAAAGAGTGCTTGGGTGCAGTAGCCCTAAAAGAAGTATAAATAGTCATTCATTCTCTCTAAATAAACATCTCTAATTTGCCATCTTTCCTGTTTGTTTGAAGTAGAAAGAGCCACTAGAGTGGGGAAGATAGGATAGGAGATCCCTGAAGGCGCGGGTGATCACACCTGGAGTGGCCAGCGCTGCCAGCTCCCATACCTCCTCCTTATGAGGAGCCAGTGGGAACATGACCAGCTGGCTACCAGTGGTGAGCTGCATAGCCACCAACCCTAGTGGGGTGCAGCGCGGGAGGTGCCATAGCCGCCCAAGAAGAGGGATGGACTTGCTGGGTCATGCCCAGATGGGTTGGTGAAGGGTCACAAGGATGGGGCAGCGCGTAAGTGCCTGAGCCGCCCAGGAAGGGGGCAGGACTTGCTGGGGCACATGCCAAGGATGCCTGGGGCTAAAGGCGACGCCATTGGTGGTTAGTTGGTAGGTTGGATGCAGGACTTATAGGGGTTGGTATGCCAATGAAGGCGAAATAGCAAAGGGCCACCAGTCTTCATACTGGTTGTCCTGGTTCATTAGTGGATCCCAAGCGCGATTTCGTGACAGAGGGGGAATACAAATTTGCAACAGGAGATAAATGAGACCATCCACCAAAATGTACAGAGAGTGTTTATGATTTTGGAGGGACAATTGCTCAAATAACTCCACCCCTTCAGAGCAGGTCATTTGGCCAGCTAAGATCTGAGCAATGAGCGGGGCGTCAGGGGCAAGGGTGGCAGAGGAGACAATGGGGAGAACAATTGACAAAATTTGAGCAGCGGGAATCATGATATCAAGGTCCACTTCCTCCAAATCTGTGGGACAGTGGGTGGGGTTTCAGCTGAGAAAATCAGGAAGTATGTTAAGCAAACCTTTTACAAATTCATATTTGAAATTGAAACTGCACAAGTCCTGATAGGTACAAGCTTGCTGATGCACCATTTTTTGGGGTTTATGGAAATATAAGGGAGCTTGGTGATCTGTGCAAAAGTTAACTCATGCTGGGCACCCTGTAACAGGTACCGCCAATGAGTCCTTGCTCATGCTAAGGCTGCCAACTCTTTATCATAAATGGTCCAGTATTGCTCCATAGATGTAAATTTTTAGGAAAAGTAGGAGACTGGATGTTCCAAGCCCTCATGCTCTTGGAGCAGCACTGCCCCCACTGCCACTGAGGAGGCATTATATGCAACAATATACAGTTTGGCAGGATCTGCATGTTTCAGGATGGGAGAGGATAAAAAACTTCTTTGATTGACTCAAATGCCTGCTGGCATTTGAGCGTCCAACAAAATGGTACATTCTTGCCGGTGAGGGGGCAGAGTGGGGCAGCCAACTGGGAAAGGGCTGGGGAAATTTTTTTAGAAAAACAATGGTTCTCAAGAAACTCTGTAATAGTTTCTGGGTTGTCAGAGTAGGCCATTCACAGATAGCGTCCAACTTATTGTGAGGGATTGTGTAACCATCCTTAAGGATGAGGATCTTGAGAAAGGTAACTTCCTCCTTATAGAACTTTCATTTGGAAGGCTTGACAAACAAGCCCATCTTGTGAAACGCAGCCACAACTGCTTCCAAGTCAATGGCGTGTTGTTTGGGAGTTGGGGAGTGAACCAGAATGTTGTTGATATATGTGACCATGCAAGTGAAATGGAGATCGCCCAGTACACTGTCAATCATTTGTTGAAACGTAGCAGGTGCATTTTAACCTAAAAGGCATTATGCGGAACTGGAAAATGCCTTGCTTCGTCCAGATTGCTGTTAACCATTATTGCCCTTCCATTACTCAAATCTGGTTGAAGGCATTGATGAGATCCAGCTTAGAGAACACATGAGATTTGGCAATTGCCTGGCTGATCTTCTGCTCCAGGGGCAGGGAGTAGGGATCACAAACTGTAACTTTGTTTAAATGTCTGTAATCCACACAGGGATGGAGGGAACCATCAGCTTTTTTGGTGAAGACAATGGGAGATGCGACTGGCGATGTCTCCTTAAACAACCACCCTTTTTTGAGCATATCATTTAACCAAGTGTTGAGTGCAACCTCCTCCTCCGCTGTGTGGGGATACAATAGACAGTTGATATTCACCAATTGTACCATCATACGGAATCCACAGTCAAATTTGGTGTGAGGGGGAAGATGGTCCGCCTTCTTAGAATCAAAGATACTCTGATAGCGCATCTATTCTTAGGTAAAATCATATGGAAGGCCTGAGGGAAAATGAGGGAAGTGATGGAACTGTGGCCTTGGGTTTTCTTGAGAGTATTAAATAAGGGAGATTCTCCCTCCATTTGATCATTGGCAAATGACAACATATTTGACTCAAGATGAATCTTAACATGTTGCTGACGCCACCATCCAACTCCCAGAATATCTGAAACACCAAGTTTGGCATTGCTGAGTACTGATCACAGAAGCTGAACTGATGTACTGAGAATGAAACTGGCTGGCGAACTAGGTATGAGGTTTGGGAGGCTGAAGAAGCAACCATCACCAAAGGACCTACATCCAGGTCAAGTTCCAATTGTTGGGCTAGTTCAACACTCATAAAATTTCCCGCAGCTCCAGTATCCACCAAAGCCTCAAAGGAGACGTGGTGAGACCCAACATTAATATTCATAAGTAAGAATTAAATGAAGTTCTCTTTATTGGTATTTGTGGTTGAATCCAGTGTTACAAAAGAGATGATAGTGGAGTCAGGAGAAACTGCTAGGTTCATAGAGGGAGTAATCTCGTTGCAAGTCGGATTGTCAGAACCTACTGACATGGGCACAATGGCCACAGCGATCATAGGTTTGGATTGGACATTTTGAGTGGAACTAGGCTATTATGGACAGGGAAAATATTCTTCACAATCTGGTTCAGCTGAAAAGAAGGGACCATTGCTACGCTAATATCTATGAGAAAGGTGGAAATAGTTAGAGAAAATGATTGGTCAATTATTTCAGGCAAAAAGCAAGTTATAATTAGACTGGACTGTCAGCCAAGGTGCTGGAGCATTCAAAATGGCAAACCAGTATGCCAAAGGCACTGCAGCTGTTATGACGGATATGAAACTAGAGAGGAGTTTTGCCAATAACTGCCAGTGAGCCAGAATCTCATACAGACATACAATAAAGATACCAGACAGATATGGCCATTAACCCTGAGGGGTGTGTGAGTGCTATTGGAAAGGGCTGTTTATTTTTAACATAGATAAATTTTAGGAAAAAGATTTTAATGGAAAATAAAGAAAGAAAATTGATTAATGATTTTCTCAGTGCAATGCAACTGATTAAATAGTGGCTTATTGATGCGGGAACAAGCTGGGATCATGTCCCTCAATATCAACCTAACTGGCAAAATATTTGGGGATGGGGGCAGATAAGCTCATTAGGAACTGACATCAAAGGATTTAGCAGTGGGCTGAGTCACTGTCAGTTTGACCTCAAATGTTCAAACCAAGACCTAACTGCATTTCCAGCAGTTGGCATGACAGCATCTGGCCCAATGAGCAGTGGGAATCCCCCAAGGCCACCCCACATAGGGTCAGGCCCATTTAGTTGGAAACGGGTTTGGGATGCCCAACCCATCCATGCTCAGTTGCTGGACCATTTGTTCAGTCATAAGTGCTGCGTCAGCCACAACTCCCAATTTTCCAGATGGGAGCTGCACATCAGGGATCATTTCTGACAATTTTGAGAGGGGGTTAGTTTTGACAATTGCACTGCTGGGCAAATTGAAACCATCAGCAATTCCAGCCAATAACTCAATCTTCATCCCTTTTTGGCTATGCAGATTCCAATTGTCAGGCTTAATTTCCATTGTTTTTGATGCAATCAACTTTAATTTGGTGATCTCAACACAGATTTCTTTAATCTGTCTAATAAGTTTGACTGAGGTAAATGAAGGTATTGGGGGAGGAGTCTGGAGAGGTAAGACCATCACCCAGTGCTCGTCTACCATGTGGGCAAGACCAACCTGGGTGACTAGGGGCATGGCCACCCTCTTTGGCCCCTTTTTTTCTCAGAAATGGGAAGAGCAACCGATCTACACACAGGGGATGTTCCCTGGACTTACAATATCCTTTTTGAACCCTCACTATTTCTCTATAAAATAAAACTCATTGTATATATATTATATAAAGTAGGGAGGTGGAAGGTGAATTGGTAGGGTGTATGGCTACCAACCTGAAGGTTGTGGATTTGATTCCCACCCTTTGCATATTGATCAGAGTGCCAGCTGAAGGAAGCTATTGGCATTATGTAGCTATAATAACACAAAAAACCTTACCCATGACATAACCAGAAAGATCTGAGTCCCAATCTGGAGGTGGAAAAACTTTCTACAATGGAGTTGACCTGCTCAGGTTTCATGTCAATGTTTACTTTCTTTCTTTCAGTAATGTCCATCCCCTGGTCAGCTTTCCTCAAATAAATATATTATATACAGTAGGGGAGGATACCCCAGTTTAGAATATGGACCCTCTACCACTGCCTCCACAAGTTCAATCTCAGTAGATGAACTTTGAGTAGGGGATGATTATGACTGTGTTGGCGTTGCGCACCAATGCACCAAACTGAGATAGCAGATAGCAAGTAGTCCATGGAGTTCTTGGCCTATCATACACCATGAATGGAGGTTTTCTGAGTTTTATCCTCCTTTACCATTAATTTGAATCCCCTGCATCTTCATCAATGTGGTATCATCCCCAGGTCAGCCCACCTTGATTAAAATTTTCAAACTTAAAATATATTAAATACAGTATCCTTTAAACAGATATACCAATACTTCATTTTAAAATTTTAGTTTATTTTTATTGCTTAATCTATGCTAAGTTTAATAATTGACATCTTCAGTAATTAATTTCATTATATTTAGTTAGTTTTATTGGTCAACCTATGCTAAATTTACTTATCACCATATTAAATAATTCATTTTAATAAATTTGGATGATTTTATTGGCCAATATATGCTAAATTTACTGTTTTCCATCTAAATTAAATCCTTTTAAAAATTATTAGTTGATTTTATTGGTCAATCCATGCTAAATTTACTGATCACCATCAATAATAATTCATTTTAATAAAGTTAGGTGATCTTATTAGTCAACATATGCTAAATTTACTGATTGCCATCTACAATAATTAATTTTATTAAATTTAGTTAATTCTATTAAACATATGATAAATTTACTATTCACCATCAAAATAAAACCTATTATCAAATTTATTTGTTTATTGGTCAAATTAAAAAAATGATAGCCAACTATAACAATTTAAGCTCATCCTGCTATGTTCCTATACTTGCCTGGATTTTGAATATACCCTCAGCCATAGGACATATGTCAAAGTTGGTATAAAGCTATCACTTCACTGATACCAGAATAAACTTTATCCAGCAATGAACTGGTTTCACAATTGAAATCCATCGCTTCTAAGCACATATTGATATACTTAGTAAATTAATGGTCAGATACTTGACCAACACTTAAAAAAGTAAAAATGGGACCTAAGTTGGAGTATCCTCTTTTTTTATATTTAGGCATCCAAATGGATATGTAGTTTCAGAGTTGTGCATGAACAAAAATAGAAAAAAACAAAAAAATATATACAGGTCAAATAGAGAACCTCCTTTTTTTCAAAGTCAGTTAAAAAGTATTTGAGGTGGGTTGAACTTTGGACAAATAACCCCACCAATATTTTTTCTAGCCAGCAAAGATTTCAAACTTGTAATAGACAAAACCTGCACTAAAGTGGAAGCAGGAGTTAGCCTACCAGGTTAACCACCCTTTAGTATTAATAAAACTTGTTGTATGTATATATTTGTGTATATAGAAGACATATTATCTCATGAAAAATGAACCAAAAGAAATCAAAATTGGCTTTAATGCTTTATAATTTTTTTGGGAATAATATTAGTCTATTTTTTCAAGCAAAAAATTTAAAATGATTACAATAAGAGCTATAGATAAGATTGGAAAAGTATAAGATTTTGATGACAAATGTATATCATTTTAGCAGAGAAAATTGGTATTATTCATTTAATTTGATAGGTTATTATGTTTTGATAAGCAATTGGTGGTTTTTTGGTTGGTTTTTAAATTTTAAAATTGATTTTGGCTAAGTGATGGGCTCAATAGTTTTAGTCAATGATTGCTGGTTTATTTATTTAATAATTTTATTTATTTTTAGTAAGCGATTTAAAGTTTTTGTTTAATTTGAAAGTTCAATTGCCCATAGTCTTCCTATCATGAATAAATGATACTTTAATTGGTTTTGGTTAAATGATTAATGTAGCCAATTTGATGGGCTTAATTAATTTTAATTGGGTATTTAGTGATTGAACAATTTAATAGGTTCTAAGGTTTCTGAATTTATTAAAGCTATCTACCAATATAAAAATTAAAACAATTGGTTAAACTTATCTGGTATATTTAAACCCAAGCAAAGTTAAAAAGATTAGCTAGTAAAAGTATATACAAGATATATTAAGATTATCTAAAGTGAACTTATATAAAGATTTGGGTAGGGTGAAAGGTGAGTGAGTAGGGCATATGATTATGTCATGGTTGGAAAATGAAATCATCCTTGGGACCAACGTAAGAGACAAAGCTGCTTGCAGGGAGGCCAAGAAGGTGAAGTTAGTAGTCCTCCCTGACCTCAAGTACACCATAGACTAACGCTTGGTGAAAGCAAAATATGTTCAAGTTGGTCCTATGGAAGCAAAAGTTTGGCCCTATAAGAGAGTTGGGGAATTTGAACAAACTAGCTTCAATACTATTAAATGGTTCACTTTAGTTTCTGGGTGAACAGGTGTTGGAATTTTTTGACCATATTCCCAGCCTGCTAGATTACCTGGTGTTGCTAAAGGAAAATTCCCTAAAGCGAAGTGAATTTAGAAATTGGTTGGCCCAAGTTTTGGAGGAACTACGTTCAGGGGATTTTGGGATATCCACCTGGTTGTATCCATTAAGGATTGATCTGAATGAATACCTAATATCTCATCGGGCAGAGTGGCTGACAAAATAGGGGTATCTGATAGTGACTAACTATCAGGTGTACTGATTTTTATCAGTCAGGTTTCATCAATGACTGATTGGGAATGAATGGTGAGTTGCAAGGCGACTGATGCCGCCTGCAACTAGCAAATTAATCAGTTGGTAAAGTGACCTGCCATAATGGGTAATAAGTCCCATTACCTAAGCAGGTTGCTAGCCAATTATGGTTGGTTTACTTGGATTGAGAGGAAAATGTTAGAGACACGTTTTCTGGCTCTTTCCGTTTGAGGTCTCAAGGATGTCCAATGACGGAATCCTAGCCAGGATGGGGAAGACCATCGCTGCCAAGATGAGAAAGGGTGATTCAATGGCAACGGCTGCCATTTCATTGAAGAGGTGTCAACAGAGGGTTAGACAGCCAAATACCCTTTTATATAATTCCCTAAGGTTCACTATAATAAAAAAACGCATATAGACAGACATTAAAACATTATAATTAGTTTTATTGTAGATTTGGTTATAGTTAGACTATCAGCATCCAGTGTGAAGTTCCATCTCAAGGATATTATTGCAGAAGGCAATAATTGGAAGACTCTCAGAGAAGAGTAGAGATCCGAGCAGGGATCTAGAGACAAAGGGAACCACAACTCAGGGATAGCTGCTGACTGTGTGTTGGGCTTAAAGAGACTGTCATCAGGAGATCTTGACGATGATTGGGTGGACAGTAATACAGGGAATGAATCCCTATGAGTACAACTTATCAAGTATTTAATTGGAAGTACTGGCCAAAGCGTTGGGCCTGATAATAGATCTAACTCAACTATGGATAATAGTCTCCATACTATTATCTATAATATATTCTTTACAACGCAAGGTGCACGAGGAAACTGAACCTGTGCAGTAAAAAGGTCACTGGGTTGACAACTGATAATCAACTCTTAAGTAAATTTTTACAACAGGGTTTCAAAACCCATTTGGTTTTCACACTTTTCAGCTCAGGTCAGCCATTTTTATAATCAATCACCTAAGTTTGGTTGATTTACCAATATAAAGATTTGCCTAATGGAAACATACACTTATTGGCACATCTCAGCTTAGACCCTCTTCCCTCGATTGATTGATTGCCCAGATTACCTTAAATTTTCCATGTTGAGACCAATCTTCCCTGTTAGTTGACTTCTCTCTTAAAGCAAGCACTTTTTAGAGCACCGTTTCCATTATGTTATCTCAGATATTCCTGTGCATGGACCTCTTCAATGAGGTCTCATGCAACGTTAACAAATTAAACTTGTAAAACAATAAGCCTATCCACCAGTGCACCATAGGGCTGCCCAGGTTCCCTCCAACCTAGACCGCCTAAGCCTTACCCCTCCGTGCACCTTGATGCTTCTTTTTGGTAAAATATCCTAGTGATAACCCTTTCCTTCCTAAGTTACTTGAAACTAAGCACCCTATGTGAGGCTTTAGTAACTTTTATTCTACCAACTAGTTTCCTGGTGTTGGAACTGTGCACCGTGCACTTCCACGCTGTAAACAGGAGAGTTACAGACACTCTCCTTACATTATTCAACTAAATACTTTTAATTATGTTCATGAACTTTTTCTGTATGGGACTTTCACAAGGTGAAATGGTGTGCGCCAGCTGCGGGATTCAGCTGTGGTCTGCCGCTTTTCTGTTTCCTCTTTTTCCTGATGGTTGGAGCATCTCAGCATTATTTTGTCTGCCTCCAACCGGAAAGTACCCACCCTTCATTTGTACCTGGTGGATATGGACGCTTCATGGTCTGGAAGTCATGATTCCCTAACTTTCCGCCAAAAATTTGCAAAATAAATGTAATAAAACAGGTTTTACTTTAACAGAATGTTCAGATGGTTCCAGCGGAATTTTTCAGATGATCCTGGGGGTGTTGGCCTTGGATAACGTCAGTCAATCTATTGCTTTCATGAGAATAGAGTCATTTGCTTCAAAAAATGCGTTTTTAAATAGAGATACCATATATACCTCAGAACCATAATTGCCTCTTATGGTTCAGACATGGAACCTACTCCTGTATATTAAATCACCCAGATAACCCCCATTTGACCTCTTCTATGATTCACAGCACACAGGAGGTTAAAAAGGAGCTGCGCTTACAATATAAAGACTTTTATGCCCTTGATGAAGATATGGTGGGATATGTGGCCTCAGTAGTAAGAGCGGCCAATTATCCTTAACCATTATTTGATTCTAAAACATATCAGGGTGACACGTTAATGACAGATGAAGAGTTTGGAGTTGATGTACTAGCGTTTTCTGCTTTAGATTAAGACCATTTGGGGTATACTCTACTAATGGCTACCTTTTCATCCCCTTTAGAGAAATTTAGCACCACTATTCTGGTGAATACTGGCGCCTCTGAAAACTTTTGGATTAAAGTTTAGCTGACTACCTTGAGCTGAATTACTTTCCAGGTGGTATGGTTAGTGGTGGGGCGTCCCAAGGTATTCTCACTCTAAAGGTCATTGGGACAGTGGACTATCAGTTTGGCAAGTACCACTTATCCAATCACTTTCAAGATATCGAAAACCTCATTTAACCTATCATTTTGGGTGTGGAGTGGTGGCAGAAGTTTGACGTCAGAACCAACTTGAAAGAGAATACTCTAGCCCTCACATTAAAGAATGATCGCACTTTAGATGTTCCTTTGTCTGAGGCTAACATCCAAGGAAAATTTCCCCAATGGCCCCATCTTCACACCCTTAAACTTGCCCCTATGCTGAAGATCGCCATGGAGGTTCCCCTACCTTCTTGTTTGGTGGGTTTATAATCTTCCTTTGATGAAGCATCAGGTAATCACTACCTAAACACTTCAAGTTTGATTGTGAGTTCAAACTCACTGTAGATCTGGTGCATGTATCTTCCCCCATTTAACCATTGACTATCTGGGAGGAAGAGGCGTTATATAAGTGGGTGAAGGAGCAGTTAGACAAAGGCGCGATTTTTCAGCGTACCTCCCCTGTTTTCTCACCCCATCTCTTTGTTGAGAAGGCTGATGGTACTCTACGCCCATGCATAGACTATGGGAACTTCAACAACGTCACTGTACCAGATCTACATCCCATCCCTTTGGATTCCCAGATTGCGCGCTATGTGGAGAAGGCTACGGAGTTTTCCAAGCTGGATTGCCTCAATGAGTTCAATCAGATTCGGATTAAAAAGGGACAAGAGTGATTAACTACATTCTGTACCAGAAAAGGGATTTTCCAGTTTTGGTTCATGCCATTTGGGCTTAAGAATGCCTCTTCCATCCTTCACCGCCGCATTGATGTGCGTTGGGAGACTTGTTGGGCGTGTGCGCGGTTACCTACATGGACGATATACTGGTATCCTCCCCTGATAGTGAGTCCCATGTGGTAAACTTTTGGTGTTGGTGGAGAGGTTTAAGGCAGCCCGCCTTACACCAAAGATCAGCAAGTGTAAATTATTCAAGTCCCAGGTCACTTTTCTGGGCAACGTCATATTTAACCAAGAACACATGATAACTTTAGACAAGGAGAAGGCTATTCGTGAGTGGCCCACCTCACTTCAGTCAAGGAATTAAGGAGCTTTTTGGGGACGTGTACGTTCCTCAAGAAGTTCACGCCCAATCTTTCTGAAATGGCAGCTCCCTTATACAAGGCTAGCAGTGCAAAAGTGCTTCAGTGGTCCCCTGTTTTGGAGGATGCTTTCCAAGCAGTGAAGTTCATCCTGTTGTCCACGTCTGTCCTTTGCCATGTCAACCCTTCAAAAGAGTTCATTGTGTCTATGGATGCCTCCAACTTTGCCATAGAGGCTGCCTTGTTACAAGTAGGCGAAGATGGGATAGAGCATCTGTTGAAATTTTTTTAGTAAAATGTCTCTTCCTGAGTGAATTACGACGTTTATGACAAAGAGTTACTAGCAGTGGTGGAGGTGCTGACTTGTTGGCGTCATCACTTACAAGGCTCCTCCCAACCTTTCCGTGTATGTACAGATCACCATGCCTTGCTGTACTACCAAGCCCCTCATGTCTTAACCCCACAGAAGACCCGTTAGCATGAGACCCTTGCCCAATTTGAATTTTCTTATGAGTTAACCAAGGGTAAGGAGAATGGTTTGGTGGATTCTTTAAGCTGCAACCCTGCTTTAGCTTCTGATCCAAAGGCTGTAGAGATTCATAACTCCCAGTTGATGATTCCGCCAGATAAGATTTTATCTCAACTTCCCACTTCCTCGGCCAACACACCAGCGCTTGAAACTCTGGTATGCAAAGGAATAAAGTATGTTCATAAAGGTAGTCCTTTCTCAGCCGCTATCAGCCAAATATACTATGGTACTTGCTAAGGGTGCTTTAAATCAGGAGGACTTATCCAGAGTTTTCACGTAAAGGATGAGATGGTGTGGTTTCAGGGGCGCTTATGGGTTCCTGCTGGACCACTGCGCCTGGAAATCATCCGGGACTATCATAATGGAATCACCATTGGTCGTCCTGGGAAAGCAAAGACTTTGGAGTTGATACGTCACACCTACAATTGGAAGGGCTTGCCTGCTCAGGTGGGGGGATATTGTAATGAGTGCCTGATCTGCAATCAGATGAAACCCAATTGTCAACCTTTAGTGGGGTTGTTGGTACCAGTCCAAAAGGCTGATGGGCCCTGGACTTCCATCTCTGTTGATTTCATTGTGGAGTTACCTGCCTCTGATGGTTATGATGCCATCATGGTGGTGGTGGACCACTTTACAAAGTTCTCCCACTTTATTCCTTTCAGAACAACAATAACTGCGGCTGAGATGGCTAGGATGTTCATCACTCATGTGTTTGAGCTCCATGGGGTTCCCCAAGATTTTATCAGTGACTGGGGACCCCAGTTTACCTCCGTCTTTTGGGAAGAGTTGTGTAAGAGTCTTCAGATTCTCCCTGCCGTTCAACTGCCTATCACCACCAATCAGATGGGCAGACTAAACGAGTGAACCAGTGCTTGGAACAGTTCCTGCGGTGTTAACCGCCGCGGTTCATTCAGATTGGGTTTCTCACCTCTTTATGGCCCAATTTAGCTACAACAACACTTTGCATTCTTCAATAAGTTGTTCTCCTTTTTTACCACCTTGACTTTGACCCCGCCTTTATCATGGAGCCCATCTGTGGATATAAAGTTGAAGCGGTGGTGGACTTTGCCAAGACTATCAAGAAGGTCCACCAGGGGTTTCCACAAGTTTGGAGGCGGCAATGCAAGTGTATAAGGAGAACACTGATGGTAAGCGCTGAGTGGGTCCAGCGTACAAGGGGGATCTCGTGATGCTTGATGCTCATAACGTCCAGATCAAGCAGCCATGCAAAAGCTGGGACCAAAGAGTATTGGCCCTTACCTCGTTGTTAGAAAGGTGGTCCACTCCTCATACCAGTTGGATCTTCCCTCTTCATTTCAGATCTTCTCTGTCTTTCACGAGAGAAAATAGACGTGGTTCAATGGCTCCCCACCAGAGACTCCTGAGGCCTATCTCATGGATGGGGCGCCCAAGTGGGAAGTTAAAGAAATAGTAGCCTTTCGCTGTTTAAAAGAAGACTTGAGTAACTGGCATCTTGGAAGGGTTTTGACACTGCAGAGAACAGTTGGGTCCCAGCTCACAACTGTGTTCATGCTCAAGATCTGATTGAAGCTTTCCACAAGCGTTTCTCCCAGGCTGCTGGATCTCAACCCAAATTGACTGTTGCCGCTATGAAGTTGGCTCCTGCCCACAAGAACTTTTCCCTTATGCAAACCCCTGGAGGGGGGTTGAGCCCACTGGGAGGAGATGGTAATGTCATTGTTGGAAAATGACATCATCCTAGGGGCCAACGTAAGAGACAAAGATGCTTCAGGAAACTAAGAAGGTGAAGTTAGCAGGCCTCCCTGACCTCAAGTACACCATAGACCAACGCTGAGTGAAGGAAAAATATGACCAAGTTGGTCCTATGGAAGCAAGCAAAGTTTGGCTCTGTAAGATAGTAATGACATTAAAACGAACTAGCTTCATTACTATGTAAAATGGCTCAATTTAGTTTTTGGGTGAATGGGGGTTTTAAAACCAGTTTGGTTTTCACACTTTCCAGCTCAGGTCAGCCGATTTTACAGTCAATCACCTGAGTTCAGTCAATTTCATAATATAAAGATTTGCCCAATAGAAACATACACCTATTGGCACATCTCAGATTAGACCCTCTTCCCTCAATTGATTGATTGCCCAAATTATCTTAAATTTCTCATGTTGAGACCAATCTTCCCTGTTAGTTGAAAACTCCCTTAAATTAAGCCCTTTTATGTGCACCGTTTCCATTATGTTATCTCAGATATTCCTATGCATGGACCTCTATGAGGATGTCTCGTGAAATGTTAACAATTTAATTTGTAAAACAATAAGTTGATCCGTCAGTGCACCGTTGGGCCTCCCAGGTTCCCTCCAACCTAGATCGCCTAAACCTTACCCCTCCATGCACCTTGACGCTTCTAATTGGTTAAATATCCTAGGGATAACCCTTTACTTCCTAAGTTACTTGAGCCAAACCCTCTGCAGGTTTTTGTAATTTTTGTACTATTGACTAGTTTCCTGGTGTTGGCCCTGTGCATCATGCACTTCCACGCTGGAAACGGGAGACTTACATACACTCTCCTTACAGGTTATCAATCTAAAGGATGCAGGGTTGATACCACCCTTTGCACATTAATTTGGGGTGCCAGCCAAAAGTTCCCTACTGGTGTTTAATAAAGTTACCAACACAAACACCTTTACCATAAAAACCAGACAAAATTGACTCCCAATCCATATGAAGATAAAAACTTTCTTTAATGGAGTAAACCTGTTCAGGTTTTAAATTGATTTTCTTACCTTCAATTCATTTTTGTAATGTCTGTTTTCTGGTCATGTTGATTTAAAAACTGATATAAAGATTTGGATAAGAGGTTTTTGGTCTTTTTGATTATTTGAAAAGTTCATTTTACTTATTAGACTTATCAATGGCATTGTCACAGGAGTATCAAAATTGTCAATTATCAGGATATTTCACTCCTAGTTTTGCATTTAGATCCCATTTATTCTTTTTTATATGATCTCCTTTTGATTCCATCAAAATCCTTTTCCTTTGACTATTTTTAAATTGATTAGGTATAAAGACTGATCATATATTATATTAAAAACTAGATAATCCATCTTTTATTCGCTTTGTTGCTCTCAAATTTTAATTTTTAACCCATCTGCCTATTATAATAACCGGAAATATTTTCTATTAATGCCTTATTATTACTGACTTCCAAACTTTTAAATAATTGTGACTTTGTCTGATGCTAACAACACATTCTCTCATGATAAGACTGTGACTTTAGTCTATTTATAACAGAATGGTGGCCCTGCCAGTGACAATATCCTGAAACTGTGAGCACCTTCTCTTTGGAACAAATGACTTCCATTATTATGAGAATCTGGCTAAGAAAAACTTGGAGAAGTTTGACCATGTTTCAATTGATGAATGGATAAACAACTTTAATACCTGGGGTGGCTATAGTTTGAGCTCACAGCAGTTAAAATGAGTAGAGACCAGTCTCCTCATTAGCCAAGAGCACAAATGACACAGTTCCGACTTATCTTTCAAGTCTTGGAAGATTGGCAAACTCATGCAAGGTATATATTTTGAGTCTCCTCAACCCAGCTTTACAAAGATTTTCACCAACTATATTCACAAGATATCAGCCGCATTTGATCTTTCTAAATAAATCTGAGGAACTAATATAATCTTGGAATCAAACCAAATATTGACACTATGAGGAAGAGGATCACAACTCCTTGACTGGCTCTTTTTATAAACTTAAGAGCCCTTTGTTGGGATTCTCCCTTTATTGGGAGAAGCCCTAACTAGGGGTCATGATCTTCCTATGAGCGGATGCCAGATTGGTCTCCCCTTAACTTGGGTTGAGACCAATCTGAAGCATCAAGATTGGCCTAATAATAATCAAATTAAATTTGATTTAAATTCAACACCAGCGACTAATGCTGAGAATGTCAAAACTCAATCAAGTTTCGGTGAAATCCCTTTTGGCGCTTGACCCCATTCAAAGTTACCCTTTTGGGACCACCAGAAAATTATGCTAATGATGGTTCTGCTCCCCTTGTATTATTTATTTATCTTGGTTGGAAATTGACACTGAGTTTTCTTTTTTACGATCCAAATCTAGCCTTGAGGTCCTATAAATACCTTGAGGCTTATCCAAATAAAACTACCGTTTCTCACCTGTCCTTTCTAATTTTAGCTTTACTAAAGGCCTTAATGGCCTATTAACTCACTGGGGCTTTGAGGCCCCAATTAATAAGGGCCAGGTTGGAGTTGCTCCCCCAAAGTCCTGACAGTGGTGCTCACTACAGGGGCTCCCAAGTTCTCATCAAGAGCTAAAATTGGAAGAAGGAGGGGCAGTCCCTAGCCTTGGACCCAAGAGGCAAGCCAGGATGATGGGGGCTAATGCCCTCCAAAACTAGCCTGGGTGGCCAAGCCCAGGTTAGCAGGGTTTCATCCCTGATGCCAGCTTTTATGCCGATGCCAGCCATAGCACTAATGCTGGGACCTCCTCCAAATGCCAGCACCTGCGCTGATTCCAGCTCCAGTGCTAATGATGGGTGACAACCCCAATGCCGTGACCTTCTCCTGATGTTGGCCCCGTGCTAATGCTGGCTCCAATGCCAATGCCAGGTGCCAATATCAGTGCTGACTTTACACCAATGGCCCTGCCTCGGCTCTGACCCCTAGTTGAGGCTTATAGGGGCTCTCAGGATTCTCCCTTTATTGGGGGAAGCCCAGACTAGGGTCATGACCAACCTACTTGTGGATGACAGATTGGGCTCCCCATTAAATGAGTTGAGCCCAATCTGAAGTATTGGGGATTGACCCCAATAATAACTAAATTATATTTAAATTTAAAATTGACACTGGTGATTGATGCTGAGGATGTCAAAACTCAATTGGATTGCGTCAAAATCCCTTTCAGCGCTTGCACCCCAATCAAGTTACCCTTTTGGAACCACAGTTAATTATGTCAAGGATGGTCCTGCTCCCTTTTATTATTTATTTATCTTGGTTGGCAATTGACTCCAATATTTCCCTTTTCTAATCCAATTATAGCCTCAAGTTCCTATAAACACCTTGAGGCTTATTTCAATAAATTTACCATTTCTTACCTATCTCCCTTCCAATATTTAGCTTTACTAAAGGCCTTCATGGTCTATTAACTCGCTGGGGGCTTTAAGGCCATGATTAATAAGGACCAGGGTGGGATTGCTTGCCTGAAGTCCTGACACCCTTTTATAATTCAACGTTAATGGCACACCTACCTGTGTTGGTTAGGCAAACATGATTATCAATGTAGACCAAACTTATGAACCACTGATGTCAAGAACCCAAAGCCGCCACACCCATGAAGGCTAAAACCTCAAATTTAACAGCGCAGAAATTAAGGGCATACCTAAGCTGCATTAAACTATGCCACCAACAAAGACAAACCAGAAGATATATGTCATCTTGGAGCAAGTCCAACAGGTGAGCATGCTGGGTAAAGGGCAATTACTACACAAAAACCTTTATTTCTGTCAAATTCTGGTGGTTGACCTGAATAAAACCCTTTGACAACCAATAGATCGTGAAAATTATCATCCCAATACTCTAACCAATACTCTAACACTCAACTTCAATCCTATTGCAATTACAAGCTCAGGATGATTATCCCAATGACAATTTAATCAATTACTTTATCAAACCTCTTGGGATGAATCCACTTGCGCATTATGGCTGATTATCAAAGCACCAAAACTTGGCAATTGATCCCAAGTTAAAAAGACAGTATCAAATTTAACATAAGAATTTGTTTGGTATTGACCCAAAGATAACGTCTAAAAGTCCCATGGACAGAAAGATGTTTTACCATAATCAATTTCTCGCCATAGGGCGAAATTCATATGTTAATTATTTTAATCAGAATAATGGTACTTGCACATGGACTGCCCAAATGGGAGTACCTAGTGCTATTGAGAGAGAGGCTTGTCAATGTCTCCATTAGGGGTACATCATCTACTTCAATTGATGCAGTTTTTTCACAGATGTATTTTGTCATCAGTATGAAGAAACTCGAATCAAGAAGATCCTAGGACAATTTTTCATGTTCTTATTGCGATTTTTGTCCCTGAAATCATCCCAATTTTGAGAGTATTTTACCAACAATAAACCTATTGATAGGTCTCAGTCATATCAGTTCAAGGGCCAAATTGAAATGGAAAATAATCTGTTGAAATTACATGCTCAAATGTGGCCAGAAGATGCCCTAGAGATTTAAATACTGGCACTTGGCCTAATGATCATTATCAAATAAATATCCTCTATACTAAGATAAATTATATTTTATCTCTTTCCTAATTTTTCTATCAGAGTATTTTCTTTGGAGAAGTGTTAACAAGCTGGAAGTACTGAATCCCAGAATTGCAATTATACCTGCCTTGGAATAAGTTCCCAATTACAAAGGGAAAATTAAGCCAAAATTTGACCAGAAGAGTTGGTGTTTTTAAATACGCCTTATGAGTTTCCAAGCATTGAATATACCGTAAGCCACTGGCAATATTGAGAATCATTTAGCCAAACTTCATCCCAAATTAAGCATACTGGATTTTAATTATCAAGAAAGCAATCCTCAGGATTTAACAGCTGGTATTTACTCAAAATTGGTGACACTTTCTGGAATGGATACACATAACCAGTTACTGGCAGATATGGCCAGATGAGAAAGTGACAATGAGATGAAAACTAGAGACAAGGAAATCTCAGATTATTTAAATACCAGCCGCCAAGGCTCTGAAGCGGGTACCTCCTACACCCTGGATCTTATCACAGTGGGGAAGCTCATGCAGATACAACAATCCTGATTGATATTATCTCTGCAAGCGTAAAAGCTATGGGGAAACACTATATCAGGGTTTTAGGTTGGTACTTCACAAATCGATCCCTCCTTTGGCCTGTTCTACTACCTTAAGGATCAGGAGCTCAATATAGAGATATACATGAAGTACTGCAACGCAACCATGGCATGTCTTGCCAAACATCTTACAGACAATCAAGCAACTAACGAATTCTTGGTTAACTTTATTCAACCCTCTTTAAGCATACCCAGAGAATTATTGCTAGACAAAATCTAGAAATCATGGAAATCTACCATGTGAAAGGGGAGGAACAATTTTCCCAAAATGCGCCACTATAAAAATTAAATTCCAGTTTTAAAAGAGTCCAAAAAGCAATTGTGATTAATATGAGACTTGCCAATGAAGCTCATGGGAGATTAAACACACTTGAGGAGCAATTGAATGAAGGAGTCCTGAAGATAGCTGCAGAAGTCCTTGCTCATCATGGGCTATTGCAAGAATGGGTACAAAACATGAATAACTGCTGCCAAAAATGGAAACTCATTTTGATTTCCTATTATCCCAGTCAGAACGACTTACCATACATGCCAATTCAGGCCAAAAAAATCTCTTGAAGCTTAATTTCAAAGCACAATGACTTTGAGGATTACGTTTGGGCTGATCTAAATACTGTAAATAAAAACATAAAGACCTTGCAGAAAAACCAGTTATCCTGAATAGGGATGAAAGGGATGCTCATATCAAAGAGGAAATTTAAAAACTTTGGACTGTGATGTCAAGATTGCATGCCATTAATACTGAAATTACTCAGGAAAATTAGGAACTCAGAATGCAATTATCAACTGCAAATTCCTGAGTAGACATTTAGGCCAAAGACATTAAAAAGAAATCAAGCTTTATTTGAGGAGGAGTATGACAACCTTAAAAAGAAATTTAAATCCCTCAAAAAGAAAAGCTGCCAGTGCTCACCCAGCTTTGACGAAAGAGAAATAGGAAAAAAACTCTGCTTAAGTTTGCCAAAAAACAGTTTGAAAAAACAACTAAGGGCCAAATTCAAGCATCAGAATCCAGTAGTTCAAAGCAATATTAAAGAATTGAATCACTAGAAGTCAACACTGATTCAGAAATCAATATTGTGAACAACCGTCCTATTCCTAGAGTACTGAAAATAATACTAACTCCAAATACTCCCCAACGGGAAAGAGGGCTGATTCTGAATGATGATACACCAAGATGTTCAAGTAGAAGTACAACCCCTATGCCCAAAACAAAGCGAGATGACTTTAAACCATTATATTTACCAAAGTTTGATAAGGAAGGGAACGTTCACTCTTTCCTCAAGCTATTTGAAAAAGCAATGCAAGGAGCATTAGACCATGCAAAAGGATCAGCACTGATAAACTCTCTCGATGCCTATAGCTATGACCTCATTATGCCCTATTTGGGTGACGATTGGTCCTATATGGATGCCAAAATTGCAGTGACAAAACAGTTTGGAGGGCCTGAAAAACAAGAAAAACAAAATAGAAAGTTTCTTAATATTGAAATAATCAGAACGAGACTATTAAGGACTTTACAGACAGATTTTTCAATGAGGCATAAGTCTTGTTCAAGTGCAATGCAATAGATAAGTTTGATGCCAATAATGCAATGGAACACGTAGTCATGCCCTTATGTGAAATGCAAAATGTCAAGATAACTTCATTCAAATGAAGCTTGGAAATCTAAGAGCTCACCAATTACCTGAGAAGCTGTTCCGTAATTTTAATACCCCTAATCAGCCCAAGGATGAGCAAAAATCCCAATTTTGGGACCAAAAAGCAACACTATGTCTGACCTGGGTGAAATTCAAAACTAGGCCCAAAAATTCAAGCAAAAGCAGCAAACAGGGCTGATTACATGCCACAACTGTGGTCAAAAGGGCATTTTGCTAGCCAATACTACAGATGGTCCAACAAAAAGCCTGGGGTCAACGTTGCTCTAGAGATCAACAGTGACAGTGAGGCAGGAAAAGAGCAGGTGGAGTAGAAACGGAATTCTTTAACTCCACTGATGTTCAAGCCATTTCACTGACCCTGGCGAGTCTTTGGGGCTAAAGATGCCGCCAAAGATAAACTCCATCATATTGTAGTCAATGATGTCATGATGGTCACTACTTTGGACACAGCAAAAGCAACTAAACCCTTGAAAATTACCAAAGAATCCCAAGCAGAGGTAACAAAACCTTACGTGAAATAGATTATTGGTCAAGGTTTAAACCTCCAACCCAGATGTTCAACCGACCTACCTTTGCTTAACAATGTAAAAGTAGCCATTCCATGAAGACCTTAGCAGATAACTTCCCAGGTATTTTCTCAAGTTTGAAATCACACCTGGAATTGGGAAGCAATCACAGCATTCATACAATAAATACCTCTGAAAAATACTCTGAATGTACATATGTAGACATAGAAGTAAACAACATGCGAGTTCAGGCCAACATCAGTAGAGTGCTCCTATCAATATAGTCAGCACAAAGTTGGTTAAAAAACTGAAAATTGCGCCCGATGTTGCCCACAGTCAGGAATATGGAACAGCTGTGGCGCAAACAACTAAATTTGCCATGCGCATACAATACCTACTTCCCAGATTTATATCTATTGTAGTAACAGCAGCTGTTATAGCGTTGCCAAATACAAACTATGATATTCTAATTGGGACTGATTTCCTAAAAAATATATAAAGTTGCTACCAATAATACGATGATACTCTCACCATTATTGGACAGACTATTCCACTTTGCTATAACTAGGATATGGTAGTTGAGAAAAAGAAACCCAGCCTATTCAGAAATCTGGCCTACAAAGATGGATTATCCCAAATGAGTAGTCAAAGTGTGGTCAAAGATAAAAACAATACCCACTCAAATCAATGAGTCAAAGAGCATTCCACTTTAGTCAAATCAGCATATTACTATACCCTCCAGAGCTCAAGTAATTCTCCCAACTGGACTAACAATTATATTCCTGGAAGGACTTTATGGTGAGGTATATCAACCATGGTCTAAATCTCGATTCAAACCAAACGTTATCCTAGGTATTATCATTCCTGGCCATGGAGAATTACACATCTTATGTGCAAACCTGAAAAATAAGCCCATCCCCAAAAGCAACATCAATCAGTCGAATTTCTGCATCTTTTAACTACCTTGAAAATTCACTCATTCCATGAGTTTAACTTTTGTCAAATTAGGGCTCCCCAATAAGGACCTACTCAGCACAAATAATGTCGTCACTATGGCTTATTTAAGCAGCCTAAATAACTCTGATAAAATCCAAGCTCAGGAGTTATTATCTAAATATTAGTATATATGCACAAGATGATTTTGACTTGGGATTTGCTAAGGGTGTCACCCAAAAAATAAATACTGGAGATCATAAACCAATTAGATTATTCCCAATTAGACGCTCAAACTTATCAGAAGAAGCTGTATCCAAGGAGATTAAGGAACTCCTCTATTGTGGCATGTTAGTGCCTTCAAAAAGTCCATGGGCGGCAATAATTTATATAATAAAGGAAAAAGATGGAAGCAATCAAGTAGTCATCGATTATTTGAAGTTAAAAAACATGACAAAAAAAGACTCATACCCTCTGCCATTAGTTGACGTTGTCTTGGATAGGCTAGGGGTGCAAAGCACTTCTCAGCAATGGAACTTATTGGCGGATATTGGCAAATAGATCTTCCTGAAGAGGAGCGCGAGAAATGTGCAATTACACCCCAAGAGGGCTTATTCCAGCTGACGAGAATGCCTTAATGGTTCTGCAATGCCCCAGCTACCTTCCAAAGGGCTATGGGCACAATTATGAAAAGTTTGAAGTCTGTCATGTGTAATAATGTACCTTGATGATATCCACGTTTTCAGCCGCACTTTTGACAACCACCTGGAACATTTAAAGGAGGTTTTTAGAAGACTAGCAGCTGCAAACTGGAAAATCAAGATTAGAAAGTGGCAGTTCTTCAAAGACCAACTGGAATACCTCAGATTTGTAATTGACAAAGTGTGTCTTTAGCTCCAACCCTCTAAGCTGGATGCCATCTCCAAAATAAAATGGCCCAAATCCAAGCGCGATATCCAAGTATTCTTAGAATTATTGGGTACTAAAGCCAATTTATCACCGATTTCATACAACTTGAGGAGACACTTTTCTATCTACTTAAAGATAAGGTCCCATTTAAGGGGACTCCAGCTTTCCAGAATGCATCTAACCAACTCTGATCAGCCCTTTTGAGCGTTCCTGTTCTTTGATACCTGGACCTTGATCATTGATTTATTGTCCAAACTGATGCATCCCTAAAAGCAGTGGGGGCTGTAATATCCCAAGTTTGAGAAGATGGTGAAGAACATCCAGTTGCCTTTGTTAGTCGGACCTTAAATGCTTATAAAAAGAAACTACACGGTGATGAAATGAGACTGCTTAGCCGTTATATATGCTTGCAAGCAATTTTAGTTCTTCCTTCATGGCACATAATTCAAAGTTGTTACCAATTATTCTTCCCTAAGATAGCTAAACAACTTAAGAGAACCTGAGGGCTGATTAGCCCATTGGGCATTAAAGCTATAAGCTAATTAGTACACAATTGAGCATCAAGTTGGGGAAAAACAACAGAAAGCCGATTGCCTATCCTGACTAACTACCATTGCAACACTTAGTCAGGCTGCCAACGAGTTGTTTAAGAAGATGGTCAGCGGGGAGTACCAAGATGAGCCTAAATCCATCCAAAAAAATATTATCAGATCTACAAAAATTACAAACATCAAAAATGGTATGCTTTACAAGATTGTTAAGGGCAAGAAGCATATTTTCTCAAGACCATCAGCCCAAACAGACCTATTAATGGTGGCGCATAAGGCCATAAGGCATGGCGGATTCAAAAAAATGAAAGAGCATCCAAAGCAATTCTACTATTAGTAGTTAATGCATTTTGAACTCCAATAAATAATAAATGCTGTGCGGAGTGCCAAGGCGAAAATTGTTCTGAAAAAGCACATCTTACCAGCTTTTTTTACCCAAGTTCATTTGGCACACTGTATCTATCAAAGTAGTCGGCTTACATTCAACAAGCAATATGAAGGCCAAGTACATTATTGTAGCCATCAAGTACTTGACCGAATAGGCCGAGGCCAAGGCTAATTCAGGAAGCTGGAGCGGAAACAACAGCCAAGTTCGTCCTTAATAACATCATACATAAGCATGGATGTCTCCAGGTTATTCTGACTGATAATGGAACTAATTTGTAACAATGTCCTTGCCAAGCATAGCCAATTAGTGGGATATGAGGTGTTCATTATGCTCCCTATCATCCTGAAACTAATGGTACTGTTGAGAGTGCAAATGGGACGTTAGTGAACACTATCAGGAAATTAACTTCGGCCAAATCATCCAAATGGAGTACTTATCTAAGTTCAGCAGTACTTTCCTACAATATCTCCTACCATTCGTCAACCAGGATGTCCCCATTTCAAGTATTATATGTGTTATAAATTTGTCAGTATATGAGATATACGTTGACAGATTTCGCACAGGGTTCACCACACTGAGCAATTAGGACTAACAATATGATGATCGTTGTCCTCAACACAACATAATAAACTTTTAACAAATAAATATGGAGCACTCACTTCATCAACTCTCTTTTATTTATATACTCAATACAGCGGATTCTCGCTGTTACACTCGCTTTAAAACTAACAACTAACTTCCTTGATCATCTTATCTCGTCTATATTGTAGCAACTTTGGTTGCTATGCTTTCATGGTTTAGTGATCTGATTCGCCAATTCTCATTGGTTCCCTCGATTCTTCATTTGTTACTTTCATGATCACCTAATTTGAGGCGATTTCCCAACAATCCAATATCGCCTCACCCTGAGGCGCTTGAATATTCATTATTCATATTAAACTCAGCAGATCCTATCCATTCCGCCATCATGACTTAGGGCTTATCATCCAGTCATATAGAATCACGACAATACCTCCCTTTGACTGGACATTAAGCTCCTATTGCTTATTGTCATGAAATTGACCTTGGGCTCCGCAAGTGTTCCAGACCAACCAGTATGAATACTGGTGGCCCTTTGCTATTTCGCCTTCATTGGCATACCAACACCTATAAGTCCTGCGTCCAACCTACCAACTAACCACCAATGGCTTCACCTTTAGCCCCAAGCGTCCTCAGAGTGTGCCCCAGCAAGTCCTGCCCCCTTCCTGGGCGGCTCAGACACTCCCACGCTTCCCCACCTTTGCGACCCTTCACCAACCCATCTGGGCATGCCCCAGAGAGTCCAACCCCTTCTTGGGCAGCTATGGCACTTCCCGCTCTGCACCCCGCTAGGGTTGGTGGATATGCAGCTCACCCACTGGTAGCCAGCTGGCCAGGTTCCCACTAGATCCTCATAAGGAGGAGGTATGGGAGCTGGCAGTGCCAGCCACTCCAGGCATGATCACCCGCGCCTTTGGGGATCTCCTATACCATCTTCCCCACTCTAGTTGCACTAAGCTACTTGAACAAACAGGAAAGATGGCAAATGAGAGATGTTTATTTAGAGGGAATGAATGTCAATTTATATTTTCAGGGCTACTGCGTTCAAGTACTCTTTGGCCAATCATCTGCTGTAAAACCCATTGGCCTCTTGATTCCAAGCCTCTATCAGATTATAAACTCTTCATTCATACTTCATAGCGATTCCCTCTTAGATCTGCTCATCTGAACATTGAATACTAAATTAGGTCAATCCATCCTAAGCATAAGTCGCTGGTAGATTATATATAAACTCATAAATAAATATGAATTTGAGCATCCTCAGCATGAGTCTCCGGTGCTCCAAATTAGTCAGTGGAACTATTTTGGGTGATTTGTAATGGATTCATCAGCTTTCCACTGGAACTTCCCACAATGATCTTTAAATGGAATTTAGGCAGCAAATGCAGCTTCCATCAAACCTAAACTTGATCAAATATATAACATTAAATAGTATCAAACTAGGTGATTATCTAGCAATTATGCTCAACTAACCAAAACCCTTGATTCAGATACTATCGGAAGGATTCATCTGGTTAAATTCCAACCCAAATACACATGGAGGAACTTTGCATCCACTCGGTTGATGATCCAACTGCTAGCAGGGTCCTTGATAGTATATGCGTTGACCCCAATTTTCTCAATAAGTTCAAACGGACCAATCCATATACTGGCCAGCTTGTGTTTCCACCCAAACCCATGCTGGTTGTGGAAGAGAACCATGTCTCTTTCCTAGAACTGCGCTAACCCACTTTGAAGTACCTGATCAGTGGCCTGATTCCGGATCTTCTTGGCTAAGCTGAAGGAATATGTTTCAGTTTGCAATTTGATCAGAATGTTTGCAAGGTTAGTCAAATAGCGGTGGGGTTCCACTCTGCCGGTGTCTTCCACACACAAATAAAGTAACACCAGAAGAGCAAGGTGTCAGCTTTATAGTAGTTGGAAGGGACTCTTCCCCATGGCAGAATGGTAACTGATGTTATATGCGAACACAGCAGTGGAAAGAAGGGAGGCCCAATCAGATGGTCATTCCATTACTAATTTTTGCAGGATATTCACCAGAGTCCCATTCACTTGTTCAACCATTTCATTAAATTTGAGGTGGTATGGGGTCATTAGAACCCCTGCGGGTACCCATAAGCTCATTCAATTTGGGGAGGATGTGCAAGGTGAAATTGGTTCCATTATCAGTGAGAATAAACTGAGGGAATCCATGTCGCTGAAATAATGCACTCCATCATAAACTTGGCCACTGTAACTTCCCCCAAATCTCATATTGCCCTTACTTTGACCCACTGGGTCAAGTGGTTGATAGCCAAAATAATGTACTTACACCAGTTAACTCCTGTTGGCAAGGGACCAATGACATCCAGGAAAACAGTATGCCAAGCAAAATGGGGCTTCACTACCTGATACAAATTCTTACGGTGGAATGGCTTCTCCACTTGGCACTGATGGCAAAAAGAAATGGTTTCAAGCACATAAAAGTTCAACTTTCCCAATAGTTCTGAGGGCACAACAACTCCATTGTCTTGCGCACTCCACCATGTCCAACTTCCTTGTGGGCGCTCATAATAATTCCCAGCTAGGCTGAGGGTCGTGGAAAATTCACCGCAGAATTGCCAATCCACTTGTACAGTTCTCCATTCCATTGGAAGGTATTTGTTCACATCTCATTTAATGCTTTGATCACTTGGGATGGTTTTTTTTCATACTTTCTGCTGAACATCTTGTCATACATCACATCCCTGGGGTCTGCCATCACTGTAACAGTTGGCAAATGAGATAAACTTTCGGCGTTCTGATGCTTTTCTCCTGGCCAATGAAGGATCTCAAAATCATAAGACTGCAGCTTAAGAGCTGTAAAAATTTACTTAAGTGGTTGATTATTGGCCGTCAACCCAGTAACCTTTTTACTGCACAGGTTTTATTTACTTGTGCACTTCATCACATTGTATAGAATGTATTAATCATTAATAGTATGGAGACTATTATCCATAGTTGAGATTGAACTATTATTAGGCCCAAAGCTTCAGCCAGTACTTCCAAATATATAATCTGTAAGCCATACTTGTAGGGATTCATTCCCTACATTCTTGTCCACCCAAGCTTCATTAAGATACCCCAGTGACAGTCTCTCTCTGCCCAACACACAGTTGGCAGCTATCCCTGATTGTGGTTCTTTTGTCTCTAGATCCCCGCTCAGATCTTTACTCTTCTCTCTGAGAGTCTTCCAATTATTGGCTTCTGCAATAATTTTCTCGAGATGGAACAACACAAAAGAAGCTGATAGTCTAACTATACACTGAATTGATAATATTACTGTAAAAGTACTTGTTATCTTTAAACTAGAGTTTTTAAGGTTTTTTATTATAGTAAATCCTAGGGAATTATATAGTAGGGTATTTGGCCGTCTAAACTCTGTTGACACCTCTTCAATGAAATGGCAGCCATTGCCATTAAATCACCCTTCCTCGTCTTGGCAGCGATGATCTTCACCGTCCTGGATAGGACTCTGTCTTTGGACATCCTTGAGACCTCAAACGGAAAGAATCAGAAAACGTGTCCCTAACGTTTTCCTCTTGATCCAAGCGAACCAACCATAATTGGCTAGCGACCTGCTTAGTAATGGGACTTATAACCCATTATGGCAGGTCACTTCACCAACCAATTGATTTGCTAGTTGCAGGCGGTAGCTCGCCTCACAACTCACTATTCATTCCATTCAGTTGGTGATGAAACCTGACCAATCCCTAATCAGTACACCTGACAGTTAGTCACTATCAGATGCCCCTATTTCGTCGGCCACTCTGCCCAATGAGATCTTAGGTATTCATTCAGATCAATCCTTAATGGATACAACCAGGTGGATATCCCAAAATCCCCTGAACGTAGTTCCTCCAAAACTTGGGCCAACCAATTTCTAAATTCACTTCGCCTTAGGGAATTTTCCCCTAGCAACACCAGGTAATCTAGCAGGCTGGGAATATGGGCAAAAATCCCAACAAGAGCCCATCGAGCTAAATGGCCTTCAGGTTTTCTAAGGTTCTGCAACCAGCATAATGACGCGTGGTCTGTTACAACTTTAAACTTTACCCCATGAAGGTAGACTATGAATTGCTTATATGCATAGATCACTGCTAAGCATTTTCACTTGGTCACAGTATAATTACGTTCATGGCTATTCAGGCTTTGGCTGCAGTATGCCACTGGGTGCTCCTCCCCTTCATCATCTTTTTGTGACAAAACTGCCCACAGCGGAAAGAGATGCATCCATTTGTACAATAAATTTCTTTTTGAAATTTGGGTAGCATAACACGGGTGCACTAATTAGTGCCATTTGAAGTGTATCAAAAGCGCATTGGCGCCATTCCATCCATTCGAACATGGCATCCTTCTTTAGCAGCTTAAACAGCGGACCTCCTATGCAACTGAAATTGGGTATGAAGCATTGGTAAAAACCCACATATCCCCAAAAACACCTGAATGTCCCACTTACCAGTTGGATTAGTCATCTTCTGAATAGCTTCCACCTTGGCTGGTTGGGGTCTCAGCCTGGTCACATCCACCACAAAACTGAGGTACTCTAACTGATCCTTGAAGTGACATTTCATGGGCTTGATCTTGATATTGGCCCCAGCCAGTCGGCGAAATACCTCCCAGATGGGCAAGGTGCTCAGTGAATGTGCGAGAGAAGACGTTAATATTGTCAGGGTACACAAGTACACATGACAGCTTCAGATCACCCAGAATGGTGTCCATTGCTCGTTGGAATGTAGCTGGGGCATTACATAGCCCTTGCAGCATATGAGTTGGTTGTAAAAGCCCTTTGGATGTGATTATGGCGCATTTTTTATGTTCCGTCAGGGGCAACTCAATTTGCCAATACCAGATATCAAATCAATTGCCAAGAAATAGCAAGATCCACCTAACCAATCCAATTATCATCAATCCACGGAAGAGGGTATGAGTCCTTCTTGGTGATACTATTAAGCTTTCAGTAGTCAATTACTATGCAGTTAGTACCATCCTCCTTCTTAACAATTAATACAGGTGAAGCCCATGGACTCTAGATGGTTCAAGCATTCCCTGCACTAACAGCTGGTCTATCACCGCATTGATGACTTCTCCAGGTGCCCTTGATTGGCGGATTGGCCGAGACCTATTTGGTGATGATCCCCTGTGTCCAGCCAATGAACAACCCCCCAAGAGCACCCTAAACGTGATTGTCAACACCAAAGATCTCTTCGTATTTTTGAACTAAGGATTCCACTTGATCTCTTTGGTCTTCCATCAACCCTTTAAATTTTCATGCGTACAATTGCCATTATGTTGGGTTGTGTTTCAAAGGGCAGGCCAAATTCATCCAATGAACCAAACTCATGAGCCTGGAGGACATCTTCAACTGGGATGAAATGTAAGTACGCCACAATTTGGTGTTGGCAGATTTTCATTGGTTTATTCTGAAGATTTGCTACTAAGTTTTGATCTCCCATATGTCCCAGAAGTATAATGCCTGGGCCATGTGGGGCTTGAGCCATGATTGTTGATAAGGCCCAATGACCTTATAAAGCCCATCAGGAACTTCCACCTCTAACTCAGTGTCTATGATTACTTGGTGTCCAGAGGGAATAAATATAGGGCCCGCAGCTCTATGTGGTAGCCCTTGACATTCATAAATTTGATGGGTAAGGGCCCATGTCTTGCACTTAAGTTGATGATAGCAAACTGAAACCACCCCACCACCATATGCAAGGTTAATGTGACTCATGTGTACTGGATCTTTTGGAATTCCGCTGGAGGTAAAGTAGATTGGGATCCGCTGCCCCAGAATTTAAATGTCTCTGCGGTCATATCAACAACCCTAAAGTGGCGCATAAAAGCAGTTCCTATAAAAGATCTTAGTTTTTGTTTGGTAGCACTATGGCTGGGGATACAATGACAATTGACCCAAATCGCAAAGGTAGTGCGCTGTACGCTCCTTCAGAGACCTTGCTTTCCGCGCCTGCAGTCCCATACACCATATGATGTTCCACGTCAGGCTTTAATTCCAGCCTAGCCATCAACTTTTTGGACACTATGTTAATTGGGGGCACCCATATCAATTATCGCACAAACTTGGGTTTTCGCTACAACAATTTCACAGTAAGTACACTCAGAATAAGATGCATTCTGATTGTTTATAACATGGACATTTAAAGCATCACTTTTTCCAAGGAAGCTCATAATACCCTCTGTAACTTTAGAGAATTCTTTAACAATAGCTTTCACAGAGAGGGCCACATCTCTCCTTTTAAAAGAAGCGCATCAGCATATGGATCTGGTTAGTCAGTAGAAAATTGATTAAAAATTTGACAGGCATAAGGCTTTGGTTGCTCCTGTGGGCCTGCTTCCACTATGTCCATAAATTGCGCTTGTGTCAGCTTATTCACCCCCCAACTGGCTGCTGATATATAAAAGCAACGTCATACTGGGGAACTTCCACTGGGGGTGCTGGGATAGGTTCAGGTGGGACGTTTTGAGTTAGAATAGCGGAATTAGAGAGTCCCATCTCTACTCCACTCTGACTTTTCCCTGATTGTACTGTCCCTGCGGTAGGATATGCACCTGACAATGAAGACAACTTCTGGCCAAGTGATTAGAACGACCACACAAAAAACAATTGATCCTGTAAGATCTGCGTCCATGATTGTTGTGAAATGGGTCATCCCAAAAGTTAGGCTGGGGTCAAGCAGTGTAAACAGACCCTTCCTGATAATTGATCTGCTGGTGACAACTCCGTTCAAGATGAGGCATGTGGTGACAATAAGGCCTGGGTTACCAAAAGGACGTTGAACTGGAAGAGATGACTTCCTCAAATAAGAAGGTCCAGCAGCGTAGAGGATATGGTTCCACTCTATGTTGGTCAGAGGGAAGGTAGCGGATAACCGGCGCAAGATTTGAACAAGTTTAAGAAATGGGATACCAACTTCTAAATACAGAGCCATGGTAATGAAAAGATCATGGTATGGGGCCACAGCGGAGCTCAACGCTATGTATACATCTGATTTGGTTAAAGTTCCTGACCCAATTAACATATGGGCTTCCGCCATAAAGTGATCAGCAAATGCAGTGAGGGTCTCATTAGGCTGAAACCCAATGGTTAAGAATTCAGCCTTCCACTGTGACAATTTCATTGCTCCTCCGAATAACCACAACACAGTATCTTTAACTTTTTGATAGGTAGCGGAACTGGTGAGAAGTTAGCAAACAACTTGGTCAGCACTTTCGACATCCAAAGTGGATATTAATAATTTGGCTTTATGCCGGTCAGAAGCTCCTTCCACTGCAAACTCAAATTGCTTAAAAAAACTATGGATGTTCCCATTGCAATCAAATGTAGGCAGCTTATTAATACGAACTTCCTGTAGAAACTCCTTTTTCCACTGGAGCACAGCGTCCAAGGCAAGCTTGAATTCTGCATATTCAATGGTTGCGGCATCTCAAAAAGAATCCTTGCCAGATCAAGCCTTATAAAACATGGCCAGCAACTGAGGAAGGTTGTTGGTTTTGTGATTGACCAATGGGCCCCTGTAATGAGCACCACTGTTATAAAATTGGCGGTATATGAGAGATATGCTGACAGATTTTGCACAGGGTTCACCACACTGAGCAATCATGACCAACAATATGATGTTCATTGTCCTTGACACAACATAATAACATTTTAAATAAATAAATATGGAGCATTCGCTCCCCTAAACTCTCTTTTATTTAATATGCTCAACACAGCGGATTCTCACTGTTACACTCACTTTAAAACTACTAACAACTAACTTCCTTGATCATCTCGTCTTGTCTATACTGTAGCAACTTCAGTTGCTACGCTTTTATGACTTAGTATTATGATTTGCCATATCTCATTGGTTCCCTTGATTCTTCATTTGTTGATTTTATGATCGCCTAATTTGAGGTAATTTCCCAAAAATCCAGTATTGCCTCGCCATGAGGCGCTTGAATATTCATTATTCATATTAAACTCAGCAGATCCTAATTATTCTGCCATCATGACTTAGGGCTTATCGTCCAGTTGTACAGAATTGCGACAATATGGAAGACATCTGTCCCTACCAACGCTACTATATTCAGCCCTAGAGGAACCTGGCAAAACACTTATCCTCATTACTTCAAGAAGCTTGCAGATGCTTTAATCTAACTACAAGCTCAAGCCTTTAACAATAGTTTTACCATGAAAAAGCCCTGACATCAAAAAGACTTAGAAAATTGCTAAAAGTGAACAAAATCAAAGTTATTGACGAAGTTTTATCTTGCACCACATAAGGATCAGGCCAATTGCAAAGGTTAGATCACATCTGGGTAGGGCCATTTGAAGTGATTGAGAAGTCATCTATGTTCATCTACACAATCAAGGATATTAGACTGGCCATATATACAACCTAGTCCATGAAAAATTCCTAAGAAGGTTCAATTAGTGGGCTGATTAAGAAAAGAAAAGAAAATAAATAAATATATATTAAAAAACAAAACAAACAATATATATATAATAGTTTTATTGTAATTAATACTTTAGTTTGCACTTGAGGATGGGGATAGGGTCTATCTATGACTCATTGGGCATTCAGGCCAAAGTCACCAAATAGAAGATCCAACTTGAGACTTGTTGGGTGCTCAGGCCAAAGATAACAGATGATGAAGATCAACGAAGGCTAATTGGGAATCTTAGGGCTTATGTTCGAGTCAAGTGGGAGGAAATGTTAGACTATGATGGTTGACCCAAAAATAATCGCTTCAACAACCAACAGATCGGGACAATTATCCTCCCAAAACTCTAACCAATATTATAACCCTCAACTTCAATCCTATTGCAACTACTCAGCTCAGGATGATTATCCCAATGACAATTCAATTAATTACTTTATCAAATCTCTTAGGATGAATCCACTTGCGCATTATGGTTGATTATCAAAGCACCAAAACTTGGCAATTGGTCCAAAATATAGAAAACAATATCAAAGTTCCACATAAGAAATCATTTAAGATCAATTCAAAGATAACTTCTAAAAGTCCCATGGGCAGATAGATATTTTAACTTAATCAATTTTCCACCCTAGAGCGAAATTGATATGTTGACCCTAGTAATTGGCATGATAGCACTTACACATGGACTGCCCAAATGGAGTACCTAGTGCTATTGAGAGAGAGGCTTGCCAATGTCTCCACTAGGGGTACATCATCTACTTCAATTGATGCAGTTTTTTCACTGATGTATTTTGTCAGCAGTATGAAGAAACTCGAATCAAGAAGATCCTAGGACAGTTTTCATGTTCTTATTGCGATTTTTGTCCCTAAAATCCTCCCAATTTTGAGAGTATTTTACCACCAATAAACCCATCAATAGGTCTCAGTTATATCAGTTTAAGGTCAAATTGAAATGGAAAATAATCTGTTAAAATTACATGCTCAAATGTGGCCAGAAGATGCCCTAGAGATTTAAATACTGGCACTTGGTCTAATGATCATTATCAAATAAATATCCTCTATATTAAAATATATTATATTATATCTCTTTCCTAATTTTTCTATCAGAGCCTTTTCCTTGGAGAAGTGTTAACAAGCTGGAAGTGCTGAATCCCAGAATTGCAATTATACTTGCCTCAGAAGAAGTTCCTGATTACAAAGGGAAATTAAGCCTGAATTTGACCAGAAGAGTTGGGGCTATTTAAATATGCCTTGTGAATTTATGAAAAGATGAATTTACTGTAAGCCACTGGCGTTATTGAGGATCATTCAGCCAAACTCTGTCCCAATTAAGTGTGCAGGATTCTAATTATAAAGTGATTGACTTGGGAGTTAACAGTTGCTACAACTGCAACCAGCACAGCCATCGTTTCCATCAGCTCTAATCTCCCTGTGTACAATGCCAAATTAAAAATAAATATACAGTTCCCCTATTGTGGAAAACTAGTTTGGACAGTGTAATCAGCTAAAACCTGTTAAAGTAGCCCATATTCAGACTTGATTTCAAAATCAACCCATAATTGAGATTCAGTACAGATATATAATCAAGACTAGCCCAATGTTTTATAAATATGTGCACCATATTCATTATAGAGATTAACCCCTATCAACAAAACAACAAATTCATTTTACTGTTGGAAGAATATGCTACATAAAAATGCAAAGTCGAAGAAGCTCAAAGGCAAACCTAAGTCACTACATATCTGAAGAAAGTTAAGGTTGATTAATTACATAACAATAAAACTAAAAGTTTGAACTCCAAGGAATTACCTTCGAAGAAAATGACCTTCTCAAGTAAATTTCATATGTGTATTAAATGCTACTCTCAGTATTTTTCAAGGGTCACCAATGCAAGATTGTCAAACTAGAATTCTCAAACACATTAACATTTTAACAAACCTCTGGGCCCCATTGAGAAACCTCAGTCCAGTCAGCAAGTCTAGAATTTTGCCAAATTAACAAATTTTTAAGCTTCCTAAGCAAAATCCAATTCTCAGCAATTATTCCATATCAACTGGATGAGTTTTACCCTTAACAATTAAAAAAACACTATTAGTGTTTCTTAAAGATTTATTAAAGATAAACCCTACCTTAAAACAATATTTATACCAAGCCATAGAACTTACTTGACTCAGAGACCTATATCAGAAACCCAAAACCCTGTTTACCAAAATGGAGCTCCCATACCCAAAGATCTTATAAGGACAAGGGAGCCCAACTTCTCATTAGTGATCACTGCCAGTTCCTGTGGCTCCACCTGAGGAACCACGCAACAAGGTGTAACAGCTGGAAAATTTCAGTTCCAACTACCATATAAGAAATGAGGCTTTGCCACATCAACAGCACCAAAGCAGACTGACTTTGAGTAGAGAGAGGCTTAGTGTACCAACAACGCCAAGCATTTCTTACATCAAGTTAGTTATGAAAGATCTTTTTTGTGGTTGGTCTGACCTAACCATGCAAAAATTTCTCAAAGTTGGATACCCAAAAAAAGACTGACAGGTAAGTGATGTATGCTAACCCCAAAAAAATCTTTATTTTTATTCTGGTGATAGAAAAAGGGCCCTCCACACAGAGCTTGTCTGGGGAGCAACTGACAATGCTCCCAGGAGGAAAAGCTAGGGGCAAAATTCTGAAGTTAGCTTCAGAATTTGTGTGTGCACCTTTTAACAGCTGCCCTTTGGGGGCCTCACCCAAATCATTGATTAGGCTCATATAAACCTAATCTGCAATTTGGTCAAGGCACAACCCAGCGCCAAAACTGAATAAACTGAAATCTTTTTAAAATGATTCAACATAGATTCAGAAAATCACTTTTCTTTCTGATTACTATCACTTTTAGTAATATGATTTAATTCAAACAGCGTGATTTGATAATCAACACCAGGCAAGATTAGTATTAATAACAAGGTAAAGAGCTGGGCAAACGCGGTAAAGGGCAGCAGACCTGGACCTGCACTGCCCAAAGGTACCAAGAGCACAGGTACTTATGAAAATCTCAGCAAAAATAAAAAACCTGAGGTGGCACCTCCCATGGGTTTCATCAATTATAAATAAAATACTGTAGTTACTGGAAGTATCCCAATCACAACCACTGTTATTGATGGAACATGGGATATGAGTTTTCCTGGGCTTAGAAACACCAATGCTGTGGGAAAAGTTTGGTGAAGCCCAATAAAATTTTTTTCCCGCACATGATGTACTTAACAACCCATACTATCTGCAGAGGTTGGGTAGATCTTGGGTTCAAAACAGTGGAAGAAGCAAATGAAGCAGTGAAGATCAGAGTGGTACTTGACCTTCCCGATGGACAGCAATTGGTCCTGACCAAACTCACCCATTAGACTAAATAAAGGAAATTTTCATAATTTTTGACTATCTTCCAACCACACTGGCGCATGCAGTAGTCAAAAGTCATCTCAAGAAGGCTTGAAAGCCTATGGAGAGATTAAAAAATTCGAAATGCAACGATTCCAGCTGATGCTGACCCTTAGTATGGGGAAGGCAATAGCAATAATTTCACCAAACCAGGATTTAGTAGAGGATATTACAAAAATCCCCCACATCGCATCCTTCACAATTGATGGGAAAAAATACCAGCTGTTCTGTGCAACAGTGGAAAGTGCACCCCCCATTTGCAACCACTGCCAGGCCTTTGGGCACAAGATTCATGCTTGCCCCATAAAAGAAGGCCTGAGAGAAATGGAATTATGTGAGGAGGAAATGGATGAAGATGACTCAGAATACGCCAAAATCACAGACACTACCTAAGCCTTCAACTGGGGAGAACATGGGCAATATAAAATTATTGACCCTATTTCCCCAAAAGAACAAAAAATGGCCAAATAAGCTCAAAAACTGGCTGCGGCCAAGGCGAAGGCCTCAGCGGAATCAACCATATTGCTGGAGCAGATCCAGGAAGACATGGAGGAATTTGAGTCCATGAACCAATCAGATCCCACAGAAAACCATACACCCTGTCCAACCAGTTTGAATTTGGAAGAACCTGATTTAGAAATGAATGCAACAAAATTGGGGTTCAGTGCACCCCCAGAAATTGCGGAATTTAACCCAATTGGGAAGGAAAATCAACAATGGAATGCGCAAGAAAACAATGTGGCCAATAAAAATCCACAAGTGCGCCACAATAACATTTTGAAACCAAGCAAAGCCAAGAGAGGAGCAAAAACTGCGGCAATGAAAGGGGCAGAATACACATCAACTCCTACTCATGGTTATGCTCTCCACAGCAGAGGTGCAGTGGAGAGCAAGGCGAGCAAGGGAGTAGGGCTGGTAGGCCCTGCTAACCGCTCCTGAGGCGCATTGGGCGTCTCAGTAGAGATAGGATGCTGAACATAGTGGGACTCAAGGCCTTAACATCCTGGGCCAAGAAGTTGAGTCTCCTACAAAACCAACCTGTGGATATCCTGGCGGTACAGGAAACCCATTGTCCACAGGGAGAGGAGGAGGCATGGGAAAAATGCTCCTCACAACAATATCAATTTGGTTGCTTCACTGTGGGGTGATAGTACGCGCAAACCAAAACTTTAAATTTATTAATAAAATTATGTTCCTGAACAGCCGCATACTCACTGTACATCTTCATGTCACACCAAAGTGCACACAATAGCCAGTGAATACACTCCAAACGGTGTGCATGACCAAAGAGGATTTCTCTCAGCCTTAAAACAACTAAATCTACCAGCAAATACTTTCATAAAGGGAGACATGAACTGCTGGATTAACCCAGAGATGGACCAATGGCCATACATAACGGAGATACCACAAGGGCAAGTGGAACTCTAAGTACTAAAGGCCACCTTGGGACTATATGATCCACGCCAAAAAGGCAACCCCTGCTACAAAACATGACACGCCCACATATACACAATGGTACACTTGTCTCTATGTCGAGGATAGACCTAATACTTGCACCAATAATTTTATGTCACCAAATTCAAAAATTTAAAACTGCAAAATTGAATTCTCTGAACATCAGCTTGTTTTGGTGTCTTACAAACTGGAAGAACCTAGTACCCAAGCACCCAGATGGTGCAGAATACGCCCAGAAAGTTTAGCTGACATGGAATTTCAATCCTGGATGGAGGAAATATCCTTAACCAGGGACTTTTAAACACCCTTTTGCTTGGACCCACTAACCACCTGGGAAAACTTCAATTAATCAACAACCCAACAAAATTAAACATACATCGTCTAGAAGATACAGGGAAGTTTCAGCCATTATCAAACACACATTGGCTGAAATTGACCATCTAGAGAACAACGTACCAAGAATAGGATACAGCCATGGATGGGGTCGCAAATGGGCGAGGTTTCTTCTTGGCTAAACACCCTGATCCGCGAACACCAACAAAGAGTTAGAGTCCAATATAAAGGCAAAAACATAAGAGATGGAGAAACTTGTTCAAGCTACTTTTTCGCCACTTCCACGCCAGAGAAATACAATAGCTTGCACACAGGTCCATCAACTGGACAAATCCATAGCAGAAACACCTGAAGAAGTTATGACCAAAGTGCACAGGTTTTATATAAAAATGTATAAATCTGAGCTAGTTGAACCAGAAAAATCAAAAAATTTCTTAGAAGTGCACATATTGACACCGCGGCCTAAAATCACAATTTAATCAACCTAACATCGCACAAGGAATTATGTGAGGTAGTATGCGATGCACCAAGAGGGAAATGCCCTGGACCTGATGGAATCCCTATGAATTTTATATAAAATATTTTACTAACATCTCTAAAATTCTTCTAGCTTCAATGAACAAGTGTATTATGGAAACATGCCTCCTACCTGGAGGCAAAGAAGCCTACACGGTCACTTTATTCAAGAAAAGAGACAGAATAGACCTATCCAACTGGCGCCCAATTTCCCTAACCAACACAGATACAAAAATTTTCACAAAAATTATGGCTAAACGACTAGGAGAAATTGCAACTGATGCTATATCCCCATCACAATATGGATATGTTCCAAGAAGATCCATATGGAATAACATCCACACAGTTGCAAATGTCTGCCAGTCCAAAACCTCTGGAGCACTTGTCTTTTTAGACCAACAAAAGGCATATGACATGGTAAACTGGACCTATCTTAGGGCCTGCCTTCAAAAATTCAAGCTTCCAAATAGATATATAAACTGGGTAATGTTGTTTACAGAGTCTGCAACCATGGCTGTACAGGGAGAAGGCTTCTTAACCAACCCAGTTATCCCACAGAGATGACTAAAACAAGGAGACCCCTTAAGACCTATACTCTACAACTTTAGCCTAGACCCCCTAATCTGAAATACAAACACACTGCTCAAAGGAATTAACGTCAAAGGCCAACCACCAGTCAAATTGATGGCCTTCGCTGATGATTATGTGGTGGGAATATCCAACAATCAGGACGTTTGCAGAATTGAGAAGATAATACAAGACTATTCTGCCATAAGTAACGCATCATTTAACACTGAGAAAACGGAAATTATACTCCTGGGGTAATATCAGACCCCGTGGATGCCATCTACACAGGGACAACAAGCTAGTACAACATCAAGACTCCTGACCAGACATAGGAGGCGAAAACTAGCAATGACCTCACTGAAACTTCCATTCATCACTAAGCCAACAGCTGGATCTGTTCGTCACTTGGGAGTATGGTTGGAAGCAGGTGGTTACGCTAACTCCATGATGGAAAATCAATTATTAGACAAAATAAAAAAACACATTGCCTCCTTACATGGAAATCAAACAGGTCTAACAGGAAGGGTCACGGTAGCCAACTCTATGATTCTATCAATCATATGGTTCACGGCCCATGAAATCGCTTTCTCACCATATTTCTTCAACACAGTCCATGCCCTATTACATAGATGGCTATGGTCCAACCATAACCCCCCTGTACACCTCGAAACCCTATTTGGATCTAGAAGGAACAGAGGCATGGGGATTACTAATTACGTAAAGCAAGCAACCCATATACTGGGATCCTGGATAGCTCAGGTGACTAGCCCAGATCTTCCAGATACACACTGGCCAGAAAAGCAAGATATAACTTCACATGTGCACTACAATTAAGAAATCCAGAGCACCCAAACACATTAATCAAGTATCTGGCATCCCATTCTACAACTGCAGGACCACATGGCACTCCTGCACATTTCAAACGAATAATCCTAGCCATGAGAAGAGCGACATGGCGGATCCACATAAATGACCAAACTAGTCACCAAGGACGCCCAAGGCTATCTCATAGACAGGAAGTCAATGCCCAAATATTCACAGACAATATAATAAGCAAAAGCCCAAATAACATAGCCAGGATAGATTACCTGGACCATATGGATATACCATACAACCTGGAGACCCAAAGAAGTGTATGGAGATACATACATCACCCTCTACTCTAACCCAGGATAAGAGCACATGTATGGAGGTGCATGAGGAGAGTATACCAAACAGATGAACGGTCAAACACCAATCACACCTCATGTGCAATATGTGGTCAGTATGAAAGCCTAGCCCACCGTTTAGAACAATGCCCAACATCAGTGGCGGTATGGAAAGAGGCCATGCTCCTTTTCCGCCAAGAAAACGGACATCCATTTAGCCTAGCAAGGAACATGTTCGCTTATAACATGGACTCTCCTATCCATCCATCTCTCAGGGCACTAATAGTAGCAATAGCACTATGGACGATACATACAATGGTACTGGAATCGTTCACAGGAGCAGTGGCAACAATCCAAGAAGCCTTTATCGCTTCCACAGCCATATACTGGAACATTTCCAAGCATGGCTGTTTGGACATATGACCACCCATAATGGAAGGACAATCAACACATGGTTCCCCATATGGTTCCTAAGAGTTGATCCTTTCCTTCACACATGTTGCATCTAAGAATAAGACAGCATAACTCCCCTTCCCTACCGTCCTAATCTTGGTGATCCTGGAGACAACAAGAGGGGCCTTGAACCCTCTGGGGTGTCTTTATTTGTCAAATTTCATTAGTTTTCTCACTATATTGGAAGTGCTTATCCCCTGTTTGACCTTCCCCAAATAAATTTAGATTCAGAAAAGCTGAATATAAGTCAAATTCAACAATTGAGACAAACTCAATTTTTACATTAGCCCCCACTAGAGAAGGGCCCCTCCCAAAAGGAGGGGCCCCATAGCAGAAGGCTGCCACAATGAGGGCTTCCTGGGGCGAGTTACCTCAAGCCCCTGGTAAATTAGCCTGGAGAAACTACAGGCCCCTCAAGGGAAAAAGACAAATGGCAAGAGCAAAATTGGGACTGGGATGCCAGAATCAGTCTACCTGGCATAAGGACGCATGCCCAGCACATGGCTGTTTTGCGCCCCCCTCCCAGGATCCTGTTGGTGATGGTCTTCACATACTGACCAGAAAGGCGCTTTCTCCAACAGAATTGCGATAGGGGCGCGCAGTTCATCATGGCTGGATGGCCATCCCTATCAGGTGGACCATCCGTTGGTGAAGGAGCCCTGCAGGGACAGGTCCCCTCAGTGCCAACTAAATCCATGATGAGCGGGAGGCCCCGCTGTGATTTTCTGCTGACAGTATTTTTGGGCCCAGTATTAGACATCAGTCACCGGCTCCCACTGATGCTGGTTCCTTTGACAACTGAGTCCAGGTGACCACTGAGGTCAGCTGAACAGGCGATCAGAGGCATGAAGCGCACATTTGACTTTAGGTTTTATGTAACAGTCAGAAAATCCCAGTTCTGATTGCCATATAATAAATGAGGCTTTGGAGCACTGACAGCGCCAAAGCAGACTGGCTTTGAGTTGGGAGAGGTTTTGTACTCCTACAGCGCCAAACATTCCAACTTTGAGTTAGTTATGCAAGGCTTCTATTGTGGTTGGTCTGACCTGACAATTCAAAAACTCCTTGAAACCGGATACCTGAAAAAGACCAACAGGTAAGTGAGGTATGCTAACCTTGAAACAACCTTTATTTATATTCTGGTGATAAAAAGGGCCTGACAAACACAGCTTGTCTAGGGAGCAACTGACAAAGCTCCTCAAGAGGGAAAGCTAGGGGGAAAAATCTGAAGTGAGCTTTAAAATTGGTGGGCGCGCCTTTTAACGTTTGCCCTTTAGTGGCCTCACCCAAATCATTAATTAGGCTTGTATGAACCTAATCTACAATTTAGCAAGGCACAACCCAGCGCATAAAACTGACCAAACCAAATTTTTTTGAAACAATTAGACTCATATTCAGATATTCCAAATTTGAGTCAAATTTAACAATAAAGATGAACTCAATTGTTACACAAGGATTATGATGGCTCCCATGCCCTCTATCCAAAGAGGCTCAACTGTTTCAGTGGGAGTGCCAGGATTCACCCCACTCTGGGTGAAGCCTCTATCTTAGGATATAACTTATTAATATTATTAAGTTACCATGTACTGATTTGTGCTTCCCATTTGATTATAGAGTTATTTTAAGAAAAAAGTTATTTATAAAACTATCTAAAATTAAACCTGATAGCATTTGAGTTTTACAATTTTCCAGTAATATATTCTGAAAATAATCATAACTATAATAATTATTTATGTTGCTGGCTACTGGAACCTTAGTTTTCACTCTGCAAGGCATTCAATTGATAAACCTTGCTTAACACTAATTTTATCTCCTACTTATAATACATGCTCTCTTTACTCTCACTTTTAGACTAAAAGTACATTAAATAGTGTGAGGCTCAATCTAAATAAACTTTCTTTTTTCTTGTCTATTAGTTACAATTGTAGTTATTATGGCTTTGAGGTGACTAGCCACTGGGCACTTTGATGATTCTGAAGTAACTTTGGGATGGTTGAATTATATCTCCTTATTTTAAAAAAGTGGTGCTCCCTGCCCAGTCCCCCTGAGCTCCCCATGTAATGTACACCCCAGGAAGGAGGAGCAATCATCCTGCCTTATACCTCTGCACCAGCTGTCAAAAAGACAAGCCCAGGATGATCAACAAGATTATAAAACCTTAGATCAGGAGATGAAATATATCAGTTACTATAAAATTTTTGATCGCACCTCAAAATTCCTCATATAGGGTCAGTTGGAGTGCTTTTCCTGGCTGATTTTATCAATTTTGTGCCAGTTAAAGTGTTTTTATCAGATAGTTAACCTTCTTAACTATGGATATTATTAATTTAACTCATAGAACCTCCTGTTCTGTCTACAAAAATTAGAAGATAGATCTTTTAGGAATGGCTGCCTACTGAATCATCTAATTTTATTTTATTTAACTGAGGTAAGCCGACCAGGGGACAGACATTACCGAATATATGTGAAACTAAGAGAATAACTAAGAACTATAAAAAATTGGGCACCCCAGGGTACTCAAGTTACCCCTGTTGCCAGCGGGACTGCCAGGTATGGGGGTTGGTGCACTACTCAAGGGGTTTCCCTGCTATGGAGCAGGTGTGAAGGAAAGGGTCTGTGTGGAGGAACCAGAGTGGGAACCATGATTCTATGAGCGCTGTTTGCCTTGGTCTCATATATCCATAGAGCCAGGCTTGGAAGTGCTCTAGTAAGTGGACATGGAATCTGTTAATAATCCTATGAATGGTTGGGACCGTGCCCTTGAACGCATCTAATGCAATTGTGTGTATTGTCCACATTGCAATGGGTATTATTAGGGAGCGGAGTGTAGATGGGATTGGTGACTCGATCTGGAGCGCAAAGATACTCTTTGGTATTGAGAATTCCTGTTCGTTTTGAATCTTGAGAAGGCGTGCGACTTCCTGCCATATAGATTTGGTTGGGGGGCATGTTTCTAGGTGGTGATGTAGGGATCCCTCCCCACCACATACTGCACATGTTTTGTGGAGGGAGTTGGAGCGGTCCACTGTCCTATATGTCCTTCTCAAACAGCGCCAGGCGTTTGCTCTTATCCTTGGCTGTAGGAGTGGGTGGTGTGTCATTTTCCACATTGCTTTCTGTGTGGTTAAATCATAGGGAACGTCCAGCATATCTAGGTATTCTATCCTAGCTATGCTTGGGGTTGTTGCGAGAATATCCCTCTGGGGGTGGTTTTCTGGGTTTCTTAATTTGAATTGGGGGCTGAGTCTCCTTCCCTGTATAGTACCCATGTTCTCTATAGTCCATCCCATACGGCGGATAGTTTGGAGGATATGTTTGAAATGAGGGGAGGTTCCATGTGGACCCGTTGCAGTAGGGTGCTTGGCAAGGTATGAAAGTAGTCTGGGTGGACTATGTGGGTTGGTTAATTTGAGCGCCTGTGCAAAGTTAGTCCTTGCTGCTCTGGACCAATGTTGTTGCGGGAGGTCTGGAGCAAGGATTTCCTTTATCCAGTTACCTAGGATGTGATTGGCATGGCTCTCAAAATCTATTAGTCCCATGCCTCCGCTTGAGCGTGGGCTAAATAGTGTTTCCATCTGTATAGGAGGGTGAGAGCCGGGCCACAGCCAGCCCTGGATAAGCGCGCGAATTGAGGTTATAAAGGTAGGTGAGAAGGCTATCGCATGGTTCTGGTACCATAGTATTGGGAGGATGAGCGAGTTAGCAACTGTAACTCGTCCTGTTAATCCTGGGGTTCTTCCCTTGAGGGAGGCGACGCGTTTGGATACCCGTTGTAACAGGTTACTTTCTATTGTCTCATTAGCATATCCTCCTGATTCTAGCCAGATTCTAAGGTGTTGGACAGGAGTGGTGGTGGGAGGTGTTGCAAAGGGTAAAATAATTGGGTTTTTTCTTTGAGTGTTGGTGTGAGGTTCTGATGTTGTGGCCCGATTTTTTTGTATTTGCCTAAGAGGATGATTTTTGTCTTCCTTTTGTTGAGCGATGCATTGCTCACCTTGGAGTATTCCTCTAGAGTGTGTTCCAGCTGTTGGGCATCTTCATTGTTTGCTATACCTGCTACGCAGTCATCTGCAAAGGCCAGTATCTTGACTGTTGGTTGTCCTTGTGCGGTTATCCCCATGAGATGTGAGTCAGTTACTCAGAGGAGCGGGTCAAAGCTGAAATTGTATAGCAGTGGGCTGAGGGGATCCCCTTGTTTGAACCCTCTGTGTGGTTTAATCTTGTTTGTTAGGAATCCAGGGCCGCATACAGCCATGGTTGCAGATTCTGATAGGAGCATCGCCCATCTTATGAATCTTGGTGGGAGTTTGAAGACATGTAGACATTCTTTTAGGTAGGCCAGCTAACACGGTCATACGCCTTTTCCTGATCCAAGAAGACCAGGGCACCAGTTGCTTTGGATTGGCAAATATTTGCAACAGGGTGAATGTTGTTCCATATTGAACGCCCTGGTATAAACCCAAACTGGTTGGTGATAGGACGTCAGATGCAATTGCGCCTAATCTAGCTGCTAGAATTTTTGTTAGAATTTTTGTGTCAGTGTTGGAGAGTGCAATTGGGCGCCAGTTGGCTAGGTCCAACTTGTCACCCTTTTTATACAAGGTTATAACGTAGGATTCATGGCCTCCTGGTAATAGGCGTGTTTCCAACAAACTATGGTTCATTGATGCCAATAGGAGGGCGGCGATTTGTTGATAATATTTTTTGTAAAATTCGTAGGGTATCCCATCAGGCCCTGGGCATTTCCTACGTGGTGTACCACGAATTGTTTCCCAAAGCTCCTCCCATGTGATAAGGGATAGTATATTGTAATTTGGTGGTGTACTTTATATCTTGACAGTAAGAATAAATTCTTTAATTTTTTGTGGATCTGTTGGCATATCACGATATAATTCAGTGTAATAGTGGTGTACTTCCGCCTTGACCTCCTCAGGGTCAGTTGCCACAGTGCCGTTGGTCTTGCGGACCTGAGTGCACATGGGCTGGTTTCCGCGGGAGTGGAATTGACAGAAAAAGTATGTCAAACAGGTTTTGCCTTCCTTTATGAACTTACCTTTGTTCAATACTTTGATTCTGTGTTGGTGTTCAAAGATGAGATTGTTAAGTCGGGCTGAAATTTCTGCCCATTTGCGTCCCCAATTAGGGCTATAGCCAGATCTCAGAGTATTTATTTCTAGGTGGTTTAGTTCTGCCAAGGTACGCTTGATTGTGGCTGTGTCCGCGGTGTACTTGTGTGATGCAATATGTTGGGTTTTGTTGATTAAATTTTTTTGAAATTTTTCCATGTTCCAATGGGATCCAAAGTGAATGGGAGTAGAATTCTGGGTTTGTAGCCTTGTTTTCAACCCAATCAGATATCTCAGGCAATCTTATATTTTCTGGGTGAAGCTTTCTCCAAGGTGACACCTGTGTGGGATTGGGTTGGCACTAACTGCACCGTAATTAATTGATGATCAGAAAAATTGATCTTTTTTGTTGTAAATTTAGAGATTCTTTAGTGGTGGGATTGTGGGATGAGGATGTGGTCAATATGACTCATTGATATGAGCAGTCCCTCACATATGTTGGGTCTTGTCATATGGGGAAGGATTGGTGAATTGTGAGGAAGAGCATCCTGTAAGCCAAGAGATGCCTTCATTGTGCAATATTCAATGTGTCCAGGTGGGTATCCCCTGGGATTAGGCCATCGATCTGTATTGGGGTTATCCCAGCAGTTGAAATCGCCTAACATGATGATATCTGGTGGGAGGGTGAGGGTAGAAATTTTTTCAAAATTTTTTTTCTCTCAGTTGCAGTGCACGGTGCGTAGATACATGCTAACGAAATTACTTCATCTTGGCATGTGATTGTTGCTACCAGGACTCAACTGTGCAAGTGTGATGATGAATTTGTAATTTTAAATTTTTTGTTGTTTTGGACTATCACCCCACAGTGAGATGTCCATACTGATTGTGATGGTGCGACCCTGGTTGACCAGGATTCTTCTTCCCCTTGTAGGCAGTGGGTTTCTTGGATGGCCAAGATGTCTACAAGAGGTTTTTGCAGGAATGCCAGCTTTTTGGCTTGGGACATATGAGCCCTGGCTCCCGCGATATTTAACATCCCTATTGACACTGAGGTGCCCGTGGCGCCTCAGGAGAAGTTGGGAGGACCCTCTGTCATATCCCACCGCGGCTCATTTTGGCCATGCTCCGTGTCTGTACTCCAACTCTTTCAATACCATTGTTGGTTACCTTGATCTGACCCAATGACTCAAGGGAATTGCGGTTTTTTGCATTTTCATCAACTTTTCCTGCACAGGTCTCATGTTGATTTGATGCGGGTTGTTGATTGGATTTTATACTTTTGAGGTTCAACTTTGTTGCATTGTGCAACGCATTTTCAACCAAATTGCGGTTGCATTGTTCCTCAGTATGTGCATGACTGATGACGCTTTGTGGCTCAGTCTGGTTAATGTGAAAATTTTTGACCTGGGCATATTGTTCTGTTTGGTTGGTTCAGCGAATATCTGAAATATCCTCCTGAATTCGTCCGTGGTTAATGGCAGATTCCACGTGTGCCGCCGCTTCAGCCGCTGCTCTCTTGCAGGCTTTTTGTGCTGCTTTACGCTGTTTACTTATAGCTGGGTCCACGATGGAGTATAGTCCATCTTCACCCCAGCGGAATGGGTGGTGGCCATCAGTCATTTTGGCGAAGTTTTCATTAGCTTCGTCCATAGCTTCTTCACAAAAATCATTTTCCATTAAGCCCTCTTTTACAGGGCATCCATGTTCCTTGTGGCCCAGTGAGCCACAGTGGTTGCAAATGGGTGGTGCGCGTTCCAGTGTAACTTGGAATGCAGCTGACTGGCCCCCATCTGCAAAGTGAAATTCTGCTGCGCGGGGAATTCTGGATAAATCCTCTTCCACTTCTGGGAAGGGGTTGATTACAGCGATAGCTTTGCCCGTGCACAGGTTGGGCATTAAGTGAAATCGCTGTAATTCAAGTTGTTGGATTTCTCCGTAGGCCACAAGACCTTTGCGGAGCTCCTCCTCGATTACCTTATGAGGAAGGTTGGTGGGGAGCGAGTCAAAGGAGATGAACAAAGTTTTTGCTTTGTTCCATCTGGTGCGCGCGGTGTGCACAATTTTTTGCCCTCAGGGAGGGCAATTTCCACGCAGATTTTTGCTGCAGCATTGGCTTCATCAGCTGTTTCAAAACCAATATCAATCCAGCTGTGGACCATGTTGTTGGTGGCTACATACACCGCGTGAGGGAAAAGTGAGGGCTGTGCCTCACATGTTTTCTCACACAAGGTTGGTGACTCATCCCCAAGGAAGAGTCTGATCCCGTGTTCCACCTTTGACAAAGGTTGGTTAAATTGAATGACATGTATTGCGCGTGCTTTACAGTAAATACCATAAACCCAGATGGTGTCTGAGTTTGCGATTTCTTTGCAGATTGGGTTCCTGGTCCCCCTCCAGGGCGTTTCTTGCCCTTAGTTGCACCACTAAGCGCATCGCTTGCCGTGACGCTCGCCCATGTTGTATTATTTTTGCTATTAAAGTTGCCCATCTTTCCTGTGTGTGATTATCCAAATTTGCTGTTCAAATCGAATTGTAGTAACTAAAGTGATTGTTATGAGAAAGAAAAGCCGCTGAATCATCTAATTTTATGATAGCTGTTCTTATAACTATTAGGGACAATTCCCAATATCATTCATCATTCCAATTAACCAGAGACTTAGGATGAGAATATATGAAAGTATAATAAGTAAAAGTTTTTGAATTGTGCTTCCTGTTTAATTTGGTTAGGCTAATTTAGGTATTGACTGGCAACTTATGCCAAGGATAATCAGATTTCCAGCTTAAATACTGAGGATTTTCAGCAGGCAAGGCATTATATTTTCCTTCATCCCTGTGTTTTTGGAATTTCTGGAAACTAAAGCTGAGGATAGTTATTTTGCCTGCAAAGAAACTGAGGTTTTGCAATAGGTTAGGCATTCAATTGCCATTTTGCGCCTAGGAGTTTGTGACTACTGGCGACTGATGCCAAGGAAGATCAGAAAAAAAGGTTAGTATTTACCTGTGACTCACTCCAAAAATAATCATGCTACCAGCAATCAATGTAAATGATTTTCAGTAGGTGACACATTTAATTGCCATCTGATGTCTATATGTAAACCAGTGACTGATGCTAAAGATAATTTTTATCAGATCTTGCTTTTGTATCCGTGCCATCTACCTTTGGCCCATACCACATGCTACATTTAGCTTTAGTTTTGTCTTCATAAAACTATGAACATCAAATTTATAGTTGCTTCTTTTGTTAAGCTCTAAGCCAAACTACAACTGAGGGATTCTGATATCCCCTGACTCTTCTCAGATGCAGACAACTCAGCTCTTGACCCCCAGTTGAGGCTTGGAGGAGGTTCTGTCAAGATTCTTCCTACTTTGGTTGGAGCCTCTACTCTGAGGTTATGACTTATTAGTAGTATTAAGTGATTATATATGGAATTTGTGCTCCCTATTCAATTGGTTTGAGCCAGTTCAACAGAGACATTTCTAAAACTATTAAGATTAATCCTGGTAAATACTCAAGTTTTATGATTAACCGGCAATTTATGCTGAGGATAAATCATAGTTATAATAAATATTTATGTTGCTAGCAACTGATGACAAAAATTTTTACTAAAAAAAACCTTCAATTGCCAATAATCACATAAAAATCTGTTATATCCCACTTATACTGAATCCCATCTTTAACATCACTTTTAGCCTAAAAGTACTTTAAATAGTGTGAGGCTATATCCAAAAAAACTATCGTTTCTCTTATCTATTAGTTCCAGCTGTAAGATCTTATGACCTTTGGAGAGAATAGCCCATTGGGCACTTTGGATAAACAGAAGTACCATTTGAAGTTAGTTGGATTATATTCCCTCATCCTGACAGGGATTATGTTGGTCACAATAAGTGCCATGATGCATAAATTTTTTTTCATAAAACGTAAAAACTTAAAAAGTTTGGCAAAGTCAATGTTGAATATAAAAACCAGGGATATGAAAGCAATATATGAGTTTATCTTCACTATTAGGCTCACTGGACTTATAATGAAATGGTATTTGAGAGGGGTAAAACACTGAATCTTGGGTGCTGCATAATCTTCTTAAGTTGCAGGTTCTTCATGGTTTGCACTTGAGAGGGAATGTTAAAAATTTCAAGTTTTTTGCATTAATTGGGGTTGGAAGTTATGATGGAGGATTTATTATTTTCTGCTCCATAATTAAGCTTAAAACATTCAAAATTTTGAGCCTAAGATGTGATCCACCCGCAGAAGATCAACATTTGATTGTCAATCGAAAAATTAAAAAAGACTATAAGAGATAAAATAACGGGAGAGCCAGAATTTGTAGTTTAGCATGAGGTTGCTCATTGTTCTACTTTCACAGGTTAGAATTTGAAAGTCCAACTCTTAGCTTTACTGTATAGCACAACTATGCAGTAAGCTCACTAGTCTTTAGTATAAATAAAGCTACACTAAAGATCTACACAAATGAACGATAAGTTCAACAATAGAAATGATTATTTATATAAAATATTGAGAAAAATTTATAATCAAATCACTCTTTATAAGATTCACCGGTACTCTCATGATAAGGATAATCAACTATTGGTAAAAATTATGGGAGGAAGTGATTTTTCAGTAAGTGTTTATGGGAAGTCACAGGATTGAATACAAAGAAACTAAATTTATGTAAAGCTTGTAGGATTGGGTTTGTATTAAGACTTTTATTTGCAAACCAAGAAACAAGTCAACTATTGTTAACACTTCCCTCCTTAAATTAATTTAACACGAGATCTTCAATGTGATAGCATCAGATTTGTATAAGGTCAGAGAAGCTTAGCATTAACATGATTAAATATTCTCCTTTCAACTAAGCTACAAATAGTGTATGATTTGGCAGCAACCCAGCCAAGTACAATGTAAGGTCCTTTCCAGGTAGCTAACTTATGCGTCCTTCCAAATCCATAAGTATTGCAATGAGTGACTTGATTGCCAACTGCAAAGCTTGTCAGTTTGAAACTATGTAAGACATCTCTTTTTCTGTTAACTCTTCCTAGTAAGAGCTGCTTCATAGTCTTTGGTGAGAATCTTATTAGGATTTCACCAATTGGACAAAGTATTCAGATGGTCAACTCTCATCCTTATGGTAATTATTGAATGTAATAATGGCAGCAGTGAATGGTGTCAGATGTATAAAAACTGGAAAGATGAATATTACATACCGCTGTGGCAACTGATAATGTAAGTAAAACAGTTGAGTCCACATACTTGGCCCATTAAAATGAAGTATTGTTGCAAACTTTCAAAGAGCTTGTAAAGTAACGTTGGCATGTTTCACCATCCCATTGATCTCGGGATGATAAGGGATTGTAAGAATACTATATATTACTATTAGCTTAATCCTCTTGGGAATAATAGAAGAGGTAAAATTAATAGCATTGACTGAGAGGACATTTTACAGACAACCATGCCATTCTACTACCTGTTCTATTATAATTTTGAAGTCAATATCACCCCAAGATATCTGATGCCTCAAACTTCAACCCATTTAATAAGACGATCAACTTTCGACTTTTTGGAAGCTACCATGAGTATACTAGGAGATAATTCCTCACCCTCTAGAAGGAATCCTGCCAAAATACAAACACCCAAAGATTTAAATGTGGAAAATTGAAACATGGACAAGGAAAAATGAACCCTCTTTTTTAAATGACACAGACTAAAGAATATACCTGATGGTCAAGGTGACATCATACACAATAATCAGATACCTGGGAGGATACCCCAGTGGTAGAGTGTGGACCCTCTACCACTGCCTCCCAAGTTCGATCCCAGTAATGGACTTTGGGTAGGGGACGATTTTGACTGTGTTGGTTTTGCGCGCCAATGCCCCAAACTGAGATAGCGAATAGCAAAGGCGGCCCATGGAGTTCCTGGCCTATCATACGCTGCGCATGGAGGTTTTTCAAGTTTTATCCTCCTTTCCCATTTTTTTCACTTCCCTAATTGGTGCGGTATCATTCCTCAGGTCGGCCCACCTTGAATAAAATTAAAATAATCAGATACCTGCTGACTGAAGACATTTGCAATATAAAAATGACAATGACAAAACACCAGTGACTATGTAGATTGACCCCAGTATACCTTTGAGGGGTCTAAAATAACGTACAATTGACCAGAAGGATTAATGATCAACCTGAATTAATCCTATGGAGGCAATCAAACTTTCCATCCAAATATTCTTAATAAGAACTTCAACCAATATTGAGAATCAATCAAAACCCTAAAGCATGGTGCATCAAAGCAGCGCCATCAACTAGTCTTGACTTAAGCATCAAAGTACCAAATTGGATAATAAAGAAATAACCAGAAGAGGTATGCCACCTCAGACCTAGAAGTGGGTAATGAGAAAGGGCCAATGAACTCCTGGTTCAGGGAAGTCCACTATGAGATGTTGCTTTCAGATTAAAGCATTGAACAAGATGGATGCTATCACCAAGACAGAAACCAAGAGACTAACAATTGGTTTGTGAAACCTCTACTATGTTGCCAAACTTCACTCCCAATTGCTATCTAAAATTGCATTTATTCTATATCTAAATTTTTTTCATAAGATTTAAAATACTTTTATCCTAAGCACAAAATTTTTAGTTTATCTTTGTTTTACATTAATGGGCTTAAGTGAGAGACAGCCAGTAACCAGTCTTAGATCTAAAGAGGAAGAAACTTATTTTGGAGAACACCTTGGGTTATTGAAAACGCCAAAAAAGTGGTTGAGAGGTTCCATTAATTCTTGTGTTAGGCCACATATAGAAGTAAGTATATGAGTGACAACAATAATACTGCCAGAAGGGTGAAGAACATGCTAATGAGTCGTCAAAGCTACATCAGATAGCATCAAGAGATGATATATCCATTAAGGATGATCGAGCGCCTTCCTAAGGTCTCCTGGTGTCTAATCTGTATGGAACAGAACACCTCCACAGCAATTCAGCTAACCAAGTTAAATGAGAGAGGGCTGACGAGCTGAATGTGGTGCTCACTATAGGGGTGACACCATTGGGTCAGAGTGAAAAAACTGTAATTTCTCAAAAACAAAATGATGAAGAAGGTATGAATTCCTATCATTGTGTAATTTCCATGAACTTCTGGCGAGAGATAAAAAACTATCCAATCAAGTCTCCAAAAATTGGAACTAGAAGTATCAGATTTACATAACAAACATGAGAGTGTCAAGGAGACTTCTAGAAGAGCCCACATTGCCACTATACCAGTTGTGAATGAACCTTCTGCCATTAAGATTTAATAACCATTAAAGAGATTAATAAAAGCTGTTATTCCTTTAGAACAAAAAGGAAATTAACGCCTTACATTGAACAAACAATAAAAGCGTTTATTACATAATGATTTTTATTCTGAAAACATGGATAATAATCTGGATGAGTTGAAGGCTCAATTAATTATTGTACCAGACTCTATTTCATTTTGAGCAGATCTAGAAAAGACATTAATTTTGGCTACTCAATCGACTGCTGCACTAATATGAATGATGTACGCTGAAATATTAAGGAGCATGAACTTCAAGCCCTACTTTAAGTTCATGTATACACCTGAATAAAACCATTGTAGGTTTCGTACAGATTCTGAAAACAGTATGGATTGTGTAGTGATTGCTATAATGCTCGCCACATTCAAGGCTGCATGAGTCACGTGACTCAAAAAAATACTACAGTGTAGGTTTTTGTCCTGGCCTAATTTTTAAAGGAGTGAAGAACATTCTCCTGTCTGAGTTTGGAAGTAATAAAGACGTCCTGAACAAAAACAACACTTCCTATTCAAGAATATGGGAAGTAATAAGTCAATCACTAATTATGTCATTTATTACATCCAAAAGGCTCAACAACTATAACAACAGGAATTTTTGATCTACCAACTGCGAAAATGGAGATACCGAGTTCCCTAGAGATGCATACCACTTTAAGATGCACATGACCTTAGCCATCAAGGCTGCAATGTTGCTGAAAGCCATCAAGGAGGCCTTACTCAATGTCTGTAGAACTTATAGAATGGAATACAAGGCATTAGGACAATTCCTTAAAAAAGCAAGGTTGACTACGTTGCTCAAAACAAGGATGAGAAACCTAGAGATAAGACTTCAAAACCAGCTAATGACAGCCTTAGAAAGAATTCATCTGTAAGAAGTTCTAAAAACAGTAACTTTTTGGCTCTTGTCCAATAAATGCCACTGAGAGGAAGATATGCCCCTATCAAAGATGCAACCTATTCAATTAATTGGGTAAATCTCCACATTTAATGGGAAGACGATCATAAAAATGAGAATCTAGTCAGTGCAGGATAATATGCGTTAGGGACGCCTAGTGTGGTGGCTGTATTTTCCATAATATGAATGAATAAAATTGCTAGAATTAAACCAAGCTATATCTACTTGGAACAGGCCACTAAAACTACAAGGATCAAAAAATCATTAATAAGGAGAGCAAATTATGATTTTACCTTCAAGAGCATAGAACCACATTTCAAAGATACTACTAGAACCACTTAGCACTGGAAGCTCTGAAGAAGCTTAAAGTGTTAGCCACTGAAGTTTTAATGACTGAGAACCTGTTTGAAAAAGCGTCACAAAGGCTAAAGTAATGATACATAGGCTTCACGTCTTGGCTTTACTAAACACTAGAGCACCTGTAAACTGTTATATTCTCCAAGTTGATGAGGAAGCTGAGCTTATGCCAGGAGTAAATTATATATCAAGTACCAGAGAGCTGGACGTTGAAAAACAATCTCTGGACAGATTTACAAGGGCATATTTCTTTACTAAGAAAGCTTCCTGTATGATGACAAGAAGCATGAATATGAACTTATAACGGTTCAGCCAAAACATGATCATTATGTAATCAAAATACTTAGTCACTTTCATCTAAAATAATCTAAACCAATCACTTGAAAAACTACTTAGACTAAGAACAAGAAAATTGGTGAGCTAGTTAGGGTAAGCTGGGGCCTCCGCATAGTGCAACTGTGGAAAGCCTATTGAAACATGGGTGAGTAGATAACACCAGAGCCCAGAGAGGTACGTTGGTCAGGTCCTTTAGTAGCCTGAAAGTAGTGTAGGATGGCAGTGATGACTGTGTCAACTGTTCTTGTGGGTGGCTACCACTCCCTGAGGAGAGAATATGGGCATAAAGGGGGTATGAGTTTTGCATGATGCCTGTCAAGCGGCCTCCCCATGAGTTGGGGTTGCGCAGGTGCATAACACAGGACAAGGTTGGGGCAATCCTGGTTGGCTGCGCTTTGGTGCATCTGCTACAATAAATGCCGCAATTTTCCAAGTTGGCCTAAAGCTTGGTTAGCTGCCAGTTTAGTTGGCATGAGCCAGCTTTTGGCAAAACGAATCATAAAAGAAGTTGATAGCATATTTAAAAGGACTCCAAGGCTTCCTTGACAAAAAGGGTCTGGAGAGCATAACTCCATTAAAAACAGGTGACAAAGGGAAGGGCTCCGGCTTCTCCCCCTCAGGGACCTTAAACGTGGGGGTCATTGGGCCTTGCCCCCTGCAAGGGGGATGGGAGGCATATCGCCTGTCCTTGCTGGTGCAGATGAACTTCCCAGTACTTAAATGGGTCGGGCATATGTCAGTTTAAGAGGTAGCGTGAGCTACTTCCAATTGCGGTTGAGCCCACATTAAGTGGCGCTTAGGCTTGCACAGCTCTAGTGTGGTGGGGGGAAGTACCCAGGTCTTAATCCTGCAATAGTTGTCTGCACTAGGAGCCCCACAAGGCTTTTAAAACTCAAAGAACAAGAAATATATAATAGGGGGTATGATCTTCATATATATAGGTCACTCATGGCAATCTGATGTCCACTTTAGAATCATTAGCATCAGTTGCCAAAAATAATTAGGCTATTATTTAATGACCTGCAGCAATTAACATGGTATTGGTCAGACTTCCATTGGCTCAACTCCCACGGTGGTGGAAATTGCACCCTTGAGTCTAGTAAACTAAAACTATTAGGAATAATTCCTGTAACTCATGGAATTCTACTCATCAGATTAACCATAACTGCTGATTTGGAGCTCCCTCCTTTGAATCCTAAAAGTCATCAAATTAGCTTCATATAATCAGGTACTAAGTCAGAGCTTTTTTTGAATTTACTAAAATCAATGGCATCAATGAATCATATTGAGGTATAATCTCCTGATATTTTTTAGCATTGTAACATGTTGGGAAAACAAACTTGTTAAAATCACAAAATATCCTTTAATTTGACAGATAATCTTTTTCCAAAAAGTCACTGGTGCAAATTCTTTCACACAATCCCCATATCCTAAAGATAAAGAAAAACCAATGTCATTTTATATTGCTGAAGTACAAAACAAAGTAAGAAAAACCAACAGCATTTGGAGTTAATAAAATAATGGCAGAGCCACAAAGAGTAAAGCCTGCAACTATTGCTAAAAAATTGATAACCCTAAGACACATCTAAAATCAACAGAAATCCTGATATTAGTACAAAAATATAAAATCAAATAGTAGCATTGATCATTTTTGTTAGATAGTTGCATGCTCTTAAAAAACTTAGCATGCACCCTATTCACAATAAAACTAATTAAATCTCCTTGATCATTTTGGAATCTAATAGCAACTTAATAATGATTTTAAAGTTTCCACTCAGGGCTATTCTAAATTGTTCTGTCATTTAAAGCCATGGATTTCACAATAGCTAACCCCATCACGAATTTCAAAAGGTAAAAGAGCTGGCCGTTTTGCATCTCTTTATAAACTTTTGTTTTGAGCTCCCACTTAAGTGTATTGGTGTAGGCGGTGGACTGTACCCCTATCATAACTATCAGCTAGCCCACAAGTATTGTAGGGGCGTCATTACCATACTCATTTCAAACGTGGAAGATAAAATTAGAGGAAAAGTAACCTAATGCCCTTAATAATTCAAAAGGGGATTTCCCCATTGACAAACGATAACTTAGAGTATAGGAAAAATGCTGCTGAAATTTTTTCTTTGATGGAAGGTTATCCAGTGATACGATTCTTCAAGGTAGTGGCTAGAGTACCAATTACCTTTTTGACCATCTTATTAGTTTTTGGATTGTAAGACGTAGTCACAACTACTTGTATTTCCATTAATTCGTTAAGTTTCAGTATGACATGAGCAGTAAAATCGTTGCTGTTATCAGTTGAAATAAACTGAGGGCAGCCATGCTAATAAATCAACTGCTTTATAATAAACTTGTCAGTGCTTCTGACATCTACTTTAGATATAGCATGCATCTCTACCCAATGAGTCAGGTGATCAATAGCTAACATACATATTGACTCTTCTCAGTGCTCATGGTCAAAGGCCCTATTATGTTAAGGGATAAAATATGCCACGCAAATATAGGCTACACTATTCAGAAGGTAGGGGCTTTCTTATTGGTCTTTTGTACCTGAAACATCACACAACAACCAAAATGTTCCAAGGCATCAAATTAAGTTATTCAAATAGTAATATAGTTGAACTTGCTCCAGAGTTTTCTGCAGTACTCAATGGCTGGTTACTATTGAGCTGCGTTAATAATGTTGTGCGTTTGGATGGCCGTGGAAACAGTAGGGATATTTCCTGATAATTTTTAACAATTGACCCTTATAAATTTTTGTAATCTTATCATCTTACTCAATGATTGCTTAATCTCCAGTGGCTGGTCCCCAATGTACCCGCTAAGCATCTTCTTATACAAGGCATCCGTTTCACTCTGCAACATCAGAACAGTTGGTTTCTGTGACAAACCATCCGCGTTTGATTCATGGTACCTGCTTGGTGCGCAATCTCATATTCATAACTTGTAGCTATAAGGATCATTAGGCCAACATCCCTTCAGGATCATTCAAGTTATGCATCCATCTCTGCAAAAAATTGTCTGCATCACAGTAAAATGGTTTTCATGATTATATAATTTGAACTGCTTACAGGCATATATAACTGCAAGACACTATTGCTTGGTCACAGTATAATTCCGCTCTTTCTTGCTCAAAGTATGGCTCACATATGATAAATGTTGTTCATTGCCAAATTCGTCCACCTGTCTCAATATGTCACCAACTGCCATCAAGGATGCATCAGTGTGAACAATGAACTGCTGAAAAAACTTGGATATTGCAATATAAAACTCAGAAATAGATATATTCAAAGAGCATTGAAGGAATCCTGGGCTTCCTTGTTTCATATAAAGCCCTTATTATCTTTAAAAAGTTGAGAAAGTGGCTCAGCAATAAAAGTAAAGTTCTTGATGAGCTGGCAATAATAGACTACCATTTAAAAACTGCAAATTTTGAACACTCTTCAGTTGGGACATGGCTTGTTTCACCTCAACCTTGGTTTTGAGGGTGTCCTCCATTAGCATAAGCAACAAATCCCAAGTATTCATTCTACTTTTTCAGAAAAAGTGACAAAACTGAGGTTTTATCTTGAGATTTGCTGCCAATATTTTTTTGAAACTGCTTATAAGTGCTCAAGGTAATCTGTAAAAGAGCTACTGAGAATATTAATATCATTTAAGCAGACAAGAACGCGCAACAACTTCAGGTCACATAACATGGCTTCCAAAACTTCCTCAAATGTCACAAGTGCATTGCAAAGACTTCGAAGCATCCACATTGGCTGATATAGTCCACAGATGGTAACGTTTGCACATTTATATTGCTCATCCTTAAGTAGGTCAATCTTATAGTACTTGGATATGAGATCAATTATTAAAAAGAATTGAGCCCCTCTTAAGCGATTGAGAGCATCAATACATGGAGGTTGATATAAGACCTTTTTTGATATCTTATTTAGATAAAGATAATATATGATATCCAAGTTAAATCAACCTTTTTACTTTAAGGATTTGACTTGCCCAAGGGCTTCAAAATGGGACAAACACCACATGATTGAGTAACTTAGCAACTTCACTAGCAACTAAGGCCTCACTCTCCCTGAGTGCCACATTGGTCTCATATGATTCAGCATTATTCTTCAACATTGACCTTATGCACAATGTCTTTGGAGCAACCATTGTCATAATAATCTTGCGAAAAATTCCCAGAATATCATATAAATAACTTAAAGACATGGTACTACTGTTCTTCTAAAATCAACACTAATTTGTCATAATCAAACACAGCAAGAATTGCCTGGGATTCCAGGTCATCAGATAATCCTATTTAATTTGACTGATCAAAGGCATGGAAGGATGAGAGTTCCATAGTAGAGACTAAATGAACAAAGGCCACTACTTGATTATTTTCTATCATCATTGGGCCTAATTAATAGGTTGGTGACCAGTATCTGAATTTCTCCGTGACCAGGAATTAAAATCCCAGGTGCAATATAGGAAGCAATTATAGCTTTTTAAACAGTGCGTGGATTTCAGCTACAGAAATGCAGTTTTTTAAAGTAAGTTCAGTTCCTATGATACGTTGCTCCATGGAATTCACATTTATTTTCATTTTGCATCCTTAAAGAATCTTCCAACACTCTACAACTTGAACTGGCGGCAGCCTTGGACGCTTACCAGTCTGACACTACTTTACCGGGATGATCCCAGCCGCATATAATTGACTGATGCAATCGCTTTTCTTAATTAGGGTTAGACTTTTTACATTTTTAAAACAATGACAAGTTTCGCCCTAAAATCTGAGAGTAGTTTCTTGAAAATTACACTGAACCTCATACTGTTACATGAAGTCAATGCCAATCAAATCTCAAAAACTCTTATTAGGCAGAACTATTGCTAGAGCGGTGACAAGGTGTGATAAAACTATAAAGGCAAGGCGCTATATGCTCCCCTAAAAAGTAGTGATATGCAGGACCGCCGTTCCATAATCCTTATTATGATCCACAAAAAGTGCAAGCATTAACTTTTTTACTAACTTCATAATGACTATAAGGTGGAGCTCCACTTTCAATGGCTCAGAACTTTACTCTATTTACTTAAATATCGTCATAAAGTGATGTAAAATAATTGGAAGCTTTGTTTACGCAAAGATTGCAGCATTATAATCCAAATAAAAGGAGTGATAAAGATGTTCAACTACATTGGGATATCTCTTCTTAATGGTGGTCATGAATTGATATGCTAACATAAATTAAGGTACTTTCAGTCTCCATGTATGCTTGGGTGGCTTAAGGCTGCTTCACATATGGTTGCACCACCTTTTCAGTCAAATCAGGTTCAGTGGACTTTGATTGCAAACTATTAACCATAAGTGCCTCGCTGATCATCTCAATTGCTATATATGGTCGGTTTACTAAGTTAAGGTACTTGAGCATAGGCGTAAATAGTTTTTTCCATGTCTAATCCACTTTATCTTTTCCTGAGTAGGAAAAATGATCATTTGCAGGTACAACCATATTGATCTTGTCCAGTTTATATGGGAGTTAAGCATAACCTGGCTGTACTTGCCACACCTCTAGCAGATGACATAATTCTTAAATTGCCATTTTGGAGCTTTTTAAACAAACTAATCTGAGCTTTAGGGTTGTAACTACTTAGAATTTTTTGAGGGATTTCACTGCATCAATTATATTTCCAGTATTGGCGTCATGGCAGCTTTTGTTAGGAGAATCAAAAGTATTCCCACAAACCTGAAAAATATTATTATATTAAGAAGTTTTAGTATCCTCATTCAAAGCTGAGATTATACCTGATTAGCTCCTTATGTCCTTAGTGCCAATTTCGTTACGGTATAATAATTAAATTAGTCAATGCTCCCACCCCACTGTGTATCTGGGCTTTCTGATAGAATCAGTCAGCAAAAGGGTTTGATGTTCTCACCCTTTTGAAATCAAATTCCCATAATTTCTTACTTCCAGATGGCAGCATTTTTAGGGCTTCTGAATTCCTCTATAATAGCATCCTAGGCTTCTGCATAAGTTTATTCATTTGTGGCTTATATGGGTAGGACATACTTCTGACTTTCCATATCAAGACAGTTGAACATGGTCACCACTTTTGATGATTTCCATACAACCCAACAAGGTCATTTTGATTAGCCAAAAGAAGTCAGGAATGTTGTTATCCTTTAAAATTTGGAAGCTTTGTATCTGGCCAAAATTTTACATCTCAAGAGGATTGTTGTCAATATCTCCTCATCAGCTATTACTTAACTTGATGCAACAGGGCGCCATAATTGATAACAAACGGACTTTCAGGCGCCTTCCATAAGTTTACATGGCTAAATCTAATATGCTGCCCTCCCTAGATGAAAACTCTCTCTGAAAAAGGCAGATGAAAATTTAGAATTCTCAAAACTGCGGTTGGTGGTTCTTTAAAACTTAAAAGACAAAAATGAAGGTCTTTTACCATTTCTTCCAAATTCAACTTCCATATCTTTTGTTGCAATTTAGTTTAATAAGTCTTTAATTACATATCTTAATCAATTTAATTTAATTTTTACTATTTAGACATTGATTCAATTTCTTTGCCTTTTTAATGTTATATATTCAATTAATCTATGAAGCATGCCTCAATGCTTTTGTTAATATGGTGATTTAAGTTACAACAGATTACCTTGCCTCTGTGCCCACACCTTATGTGTAACTAATAGTCAATAGGATCAAATTTTTATTAATTTGCTCTGGGCCATGACAAGGATAGTTACCATAAATTGAATTCTTACCACCACACCTTCAATATCCCCAAATTACTTATTAATGATTTGCGAAGCTTTACAGCATCAGTATTAAATCCCTTTATCATCATTATATTTTTCCCTTATACCCAAGCCATTATAAAAATAATCGCTAAAAAGTTTCATTAATATCAAGTTCTGGGTAATAATTTCTACTATTTACAGAATAACTATGAACTGACCAGTATCTTTAGTTTAGTTATATGTTGGGAGCTGCAATGTTAAAGTGATCTTTTTTATCTAGCTTGTTTAAGCTGCTGATTAAAACTTAAGCAATAAAATCTTTCTTATTTTAATTCTAAGGTCACTGTCTTCATGCAATTTTCTTTAATTTACAAAATTTTCTTCTGAACTATGCAGTTTTTTTGATGGCGGAGAGCCAATTAAAACATTTGGACCTCATTACAGGGCCACTTTAGGTATCCTGCCTTCTTTTATATGAAGGCCAAAATATCACTTTGATGATGATTGTCATGGTTACCTGCCATATATTCCATATGACAAATCCAAATACAGGGAAGGTCCATTTAGTTCTAGTCTCATGGGCATACCTGCTTATCCTTTTGATTTGATATGGAAATACCTAATTATCATGCTTCCTTAACAGCCTTGCTTTATCAATAGATGTGCAGTTCTATTGCTGGCCTTGAGCATAGGCTAAATAATTTACAAAGACTGGTTGAATCTCAGGGGAAAGAAATCCAGAATTAAAATTATCGTTTGGTTAAGTCTATCCTGAAACAGGAAAAGGTTAAACAAAAATTTATGGTGGAATAGCAACACTTTGCTAGCATGGTAAAGCAACAACACCAGGACCTTGAACATGCTGGTGTAAGTGTAGAAAAGAACATAGACAATCTGATTCTTCAAATTTAATTTCTTACGATTCTATAGAGGAAGTTGGGAGTAACTTGACCAACATATTGACTACCACACTCCTAGAATCTTCTATAAGGCCTGCTATAAAGACTGCTACTTTTGTTAGTGCTGGTTCCAGGACGCCAATATTGGTCACTCTAGTGATTCATTTTGCTTTAAGCCTGTAACCTTGCCCAAATTTGATAGGTATGGAAGTGTCCATACCTTCATAACTTATTTAGATCACTATAGGAAACACCAATAATCAGAATATACTGGAAAAGCTAATAATATATTGGACCCTTTTAGTCAGGAGCCAGTATCATCATTAAACTGAAGCTGTATGTCTTACCTTACTCCCAAAAAATTTTATTATTGAGGAGTTTAGTGGGGCAGAACTGATTGAGTGGTAAACTGCTTTGCTGGATATTGACTTAAAAGGCAAAGAAGTTCTGGCTTTTGTAGAACAGTTTTATAATGAGGCTCAAGTATTGTATATGGCCCATGTTCTGAGTCATTATGATGCTCAGATCACTTTCCTCTATGCCTGAAAGCCTTACAAGGACTTGTATTAGGCTATGTTACCCACATTATTTTCCAATACTACCATTAACAAAATGGTGAATTACCTCTGTCACTGCGCCCTTACTTTTGGCTCTCTTATTACTAAGCCTTATAAGAAAGTCAAGTATTCATTTCTAAAATTGATTTTAACAGAGATTCGGTGAAAGCTCTGATGGAGTTAAATTGATATTATAAATTCTTCAAAAGTTCAAATATACCAGTTAACGGCCTAGAAAAAACGGAAACCTTCCTAGTTAGAAGAATTTATGATCTAATTATAGAAAAAGTTCTCTACGCCTTTACAGCCACAGGCGAATAATAACTTGGGATACTAGAGTCAATATGATACACTTGGCACTCATATGCTTACCAGCGCAAATAATCACGCAAAATGTACATATGTTGATATAAGCGTGTAAAATGTACCAGTGTGGGCAATAGTGGACAGCGGGGAACCCATCAACATAGCTTTTTCAACATCATTGAAACTTAAGACTGTACATATAACGCCCATTGAAAACAATATGGCATTGTGGGACCAAGTGACTCTATTTCACTAGGGCGCATAGCTCCTTGCCAAAGAAGTTGGTACAAAAGCGTGATCTGCTTCAACCATTTTTATACCTCATAAAAGCTATAAGTTACTAATTGGTGCATCTTTTATGAGGAAATATAGGATTTAAGCCAGTTTTGAGAATATCACTTTGGATGTGGGGGAACGATCTCCACTATACTATACTATACTATACTATACTATACTATACTATACTATACTATACTATACTATACTATACTATACTATACTATACTATACTATACTATACTATACTATACTATACTATACTAATAAATCCAATTATGATAAATATGGCCTTATGTCCAAGATAACCAAGTGTTCGGCTGACTCAACTAATGCTGCTTTTCCAACGCCAGATGAGGTTATGATGAGTGGCTCTTACAATCAAATTGACGTATTGAAATCTACAGATTTTTCACTAGGGTTATATCACATACGATTTGACAATGTTTATACTGTGCTCACTCAGCTTTCACTGGCAATGAAGATTAAATCTACTACCCAATTGGAGCTCACATCACAAAATCCATTAATTTTGTATGTTGAGTTAATTGAGGGAATTAGTCCCATAAATTGTTGTAAAAGTGGCTGAAGTACCTTAAATTTACCTCAGTAAATTTTAAAGCCCAATAATATTTGCCTCCACACTGTATGAAAGTGTACCATTTAACTTGGCCGCCAAGCACTCATCAGAAAGGATATTACTTTACAAATCCCAGATAAATGTTATGGTAAGATTCTTCCACCAATCAGCCAATACATAATGGATCCCATTGCCGCCTCTGCTGCTGTTCATCTTCACCATAAAAAACTTAAGGTGTCTTTAGAGAAAACTTACAATTACTGGTGCACATCAAAAAGTTATCAAATAATTGCTTTTGCTTATGTGTTTTCTGGCCTAATGACTTATCATTATAGGTATCATCTGGTTCCCACTCATTTTGTTCTTGAATGTTTGGTTAAGTGGCGGAAATGTTGCAATTTGGTTTGACCAACAATTCAATCTCATAAATTATTTTTATTTTTTTTAATATTTATTTTTAGATAAGGATTCATTGTCTTGGGTTTTGTAGCCAATGAAAAATGTTAGACTATTATATGAAAGATTGCCTCAATGCAATTTCAACATCTCCACTATTAAGTTACAGAAGATTACCTCTCCTCCACACTCACACCTTATATATAGTTATTAATCAGTAGGATTAGATTACTATTGATTTCCTCTGGGCCATGAAAAGGTTAATTACCAAGGTTTAAATTTTCAACACCCCATTGGAAATATCCTCTATATGACTTATTATCAATATTATAAAACTTCAAAACGGCTGAAATTCAAATCCCTTTTTAATAATTTCTCTATTGTATCCAAGCCTGAAATAAAACTATTTGCTGAGAATTGTTATTAATTTAATATTCTAGACCAATAGTTTTAACTATTTTCCAGAATGATTTGAACTACCTAGCATTCTCCAGTATAGTTTATAATGATGTGAGTTGGAATTTTTTAAGGTAACTTTCTTTTTACTAATCTTATATAAGCATCTGAATGAAAGCTCTAAGTAAAAAATCCTTATCATATTAGTTTTAAGCTAATTGTATCTATATAGGTTTCCTTTATTTATATAGTTATCTATTAACCCTTGCAGTTGTAAAAACTGTTGGAGTGCTGATTTTAACGCCTTCAGCTTCTGATAATTTTACCATAGTTCCTCCAACTCTCTGGTAAATTGACGGTACTTGTCAGCAATGTTGTCCAAATTATTTTTCTAGAAGCATAATTTAATTTTGAATATTAATCAGGTTTAAACCCTGTTGTCATAATACTCTCCATGGCATCAAATTTTCCCATCAGTACTTCTCTTGATTCATGGATAATAAATACAAAGTTCAACTTCAAGGCATGATAACTCAGCCACACTCTTTTAGTCTCATCCTAGTTCTAAGTCTTCAAATCAAGAGCTATAAGGTCTTTTTTGAAATTTTATTCTATGGAGTATTTTTGCTGCATATTGAGAAACTAAATCTACTTAATAGATCTCTACAGCAGTCTCCATTAGAACATATTCCAAGCCTACTTTTTGGGGATTAAGCACTCTCCAGCCTCAAGTTGACAGTTCCCCTCTTCACTTGATGGTTCTCCGCTCATATTCTTAACTCTTTACTGATAGACCTTGTCAGCCCAGAAACCCCCCTGTACTGAGAACTATTTGCTGAAATTTGGTTGCTACACAGGTTTACCATTTTTTTATTTCTTAATTAATAAAGCTTCCTGTATGATGACAGGAAGGATGAATCTGGACGGTAACATTTCAATAGAAAACGTGGCCTCTGTTCATAAATTTATATGCATTTCCATCCTACAATAAACTAAACCAATTACTAGTAAATTCTGCAAGATCAAGAACGAATAATTTTATTAGGGATATAATTTTCATATATATAATTCACTAATAGCAATATAATGCCTTCTTATCAGAATTATGAGCATCAGCTGCCAGAAAATAGCTTTCCTACTATTCAATTGACTTCCATCAATCATCATGCTATTGGTCAATGACATCCACCAGCTCAACTACATCAGTGATGACTGTTGCATCTTAAGTCTGGTAAACTAAACTTATATAAATCATCTCTTAAAACATATAAAAGTTTAATCATCAAATTAACATACCTGCTAATTTGGGGCTCACTCCTTGGAGCCTAAAAGTCATCGCCATAGCTTCAGTTGATCAGGTATTAAATCAGAGCCTTTTCCTTGGAAGCATAAAATTCAACACTAACAGATCATTTGAGGATGATCCCCAGATAAATCAATAGCATTGACACATATTGGGAAAAATTTAAATTGGTTAAATTAAAACGCTGTCCAGATGCCACATGTGCCTAAAGAACTTATTCACCATTGCTGTTGCATTTTAAGAACATGGTTCTGACAGCCACAGTAGTAGTTCTATCAACAGCCCACTATGATTTTTTGATTAACCTAGTTTCAGCATGAGTTTGGTGCTAAGATCGACTTCACCACCAGTACTGTTAGCATACTCAGCTACTTAATACCACTGGTGCTAAAGGATAAAATACCAAGTCACTCAAGAAAGGAAAGGCTTGGTAAATTAATCAGTTAATATATCTAATGAACTACATCCTTAAGGAGAAGGGCACTAAGCAACTACCTGCCACAGTTTGCTCAGAAGAAGGCTTACTCTTAAGCGCAAGTGAGGCTCTAGAGATCTGACCTGGAGAACAAACCTAGATTATATTATCAATCAGAGTGAAGATAACTTCAAACTCAATTAACGAAGCTTACAGTTAGGATGGAATAAGAGAACAGGAGCCAAGAGTAAAGCCTGGGTTCTTATATACCAATTACCGGAGGAATGACTGTCATAATGGGGAACATAACACTACCAACCTACCTATGTTGAGAAGGGGAAAGTCATCGCTAAGCTTGATAAATAAGATGCAACTCAGTGAATCAACGCATACTGTAGTATGCTATTTTATGAATTAGGATTTGGTGATGTGACCTACAAGGAGCAGAAAGAATTGGTTGGGCTCCTGTATAAGTTCAATGACATCTTCAGCATTGAATCAAATGACTATGGACTGTGCAGAGGAGAGGTTCATAGAATGTACACTGAATCTGCCACCCTTTTTAAGTCTAAGTTGTACTGCAATTCAAAACTAAAGATAAAATTTTTATCAAAGGGATAAATCAGCTATCTGAAGCCATCTTGATCAGACCATCAGAATAGCCCATGGGCTTCTCTACTCTTCTTAGTGCGCAAGAAGGACAGAACTCAAAGCATGGCTATGGACTATCACAAAAAAACTAAGTTACCAAGAAAGATTTGTATTCACTTCCTTGTATAGATAATCTTCTAAAGTACCATGAAGAATCAAAAATACTTCTTTGCGATGGACTTTGCCAGTGGCTACTGGAAGATGGAGCTCTCGCCAGAATTCAATAGAAGAGTTCCCTGATCAGCAGTCAGAGATTGTTAAAACCTATAAGGATGCCGACAGGAGCTGTGCAAAGCCCTTGCAACCTTCCAAAGAGTGATGGACCAAATGTTCGGGATCTCAAGCTACCTGTGTGTTCATCTGTCTGGATGACATAACAGTATTTAGTTGCACGTTCCAAGAGCACCCCAACGCTTATAGAAATGTTTACCAAACTAATAGAGTCTAAGATAAAGATGAAAAAAAGCAAGTATACCTTCTTAAAGAGACAGCTGATATTCCTAGGACATGAGATCAGCACAAAAGGAATTAAGCCTCAGTAAAGGAAGATCTAAGTCACTGTAGCCAAAGAACAGCCTATATGCGCAACATCCAATTAAACCTTAAGATGGTAGATACTATTGACAGTTTATCCTATAAGTGGACTTGGCTGCACCGCTAACTTACCTGTAGGCCAAGGAAACCAATTTAATTGGGGCCTAGAGCAAGAAAAGTTTTTAAAGAGTTGAAATCTACATTGGTAGAGGCACCAAGAATAGCATACCCGGACTTCAACAGGACGTTTTACTTTATAATAATGCTAGTGACATTGACTTGAGCAATACTCACCCAACTAGATGAAGAAAGCATATCTTGGCGTAAAAGTTCTTTTGACTGACGAGGATATTAAAAATGAGCTCAAAGCTGAAACTAGCGGAGAGGTTGAAAAACTAAAAGTTGGGCAAAAGATATACTAGTTTGTTGATTTAAAAAGTGTTAAAATGTAAAGGGCATGTGGGGACGCGGTGCCTTGGGACCTTTGTGACACAGTATGATTATAATCTTTCACTCCCTTTTCAGATCGACTTCCTGGTGAGCACCCTCATTGTTTTGCGTCCTCTCCTAACTGCAGCAGTGGGGGCCACACCTATTGAGATTTGGGAAGTGGTAATGGGATTCCTGAAGGTGTCTTTATTGATTCTTATGCGCGTGATGCTTCCTGATCAAATATCATATTAAAGCCTTCAGGGTAAGTTTCCATTTGCACTTGCTCAATAGTTAATCTACTGAGGCTCAATTTAGGAGCAGGGTTTTTGACTTGCTCATCATCTCGAATAACACAACACCCAAAAAGATCTTATCAGAGGGAGGTATATGGCTAAGGAATTGACAGATAGTTGATTCATTACTGTCCCCTGATTGATGTTGTCAATGTAGTACTTTGAATATAACTTAGAGATAGCCTTATAAGGTCAAGTCCAAAGAACGTCTAGCTTATTCTGTCAACCTCCAGGTTGATGATGATAAAGAAAGAGGTTATCTAATTAAAAATTGGTAAGGAGGTCATTTGAAATTAAATGGAATTTATCTTTATGTTGTTGTGACAATGCCTTTCATGGCTAGGGCTTGAAGCCAGAAAATTTTATCAGCTAAGGCCTCATAGCTAAATCAGAGCTTTCAGATATCAAGGCATTGAGAAGGGTTGAACAGTACTTGGCAAACGAGGACAAGCCTATAATAAGCTTCAAAGGTAAACATCTTGATGATCCAATTAGCTTATTTGTTAAGCAAGCAATGCGCTAGGTAGATAATGATTCCGCTGTGTAAAGTCAGAGGCAGCCATCTTCTACAAAATAGAGATAAGGGTTCCATTAGTAAGATACACCGCACCATTGGTAAATGGGTCAAAGGGGAAGTGAAACTCTGCTAGTTTAAAAAAGTGAAGTAAGTTCTGGACTACCTGCGAGGTGAAATTTAATCCATTGTCCAAAAGTAAAATTTGTAAGCATTCATACTGGGTGAAAATTGATCAATTAAGAAAAAGAGCTTTAGCTTTTGTAGTGGCAGTGGGGACAGAATTCGCTTCAGCCCATTTGGTCAAATGGTCCATGACAAAGAGGATAACTATGGCCATATAAATCCGGTGAGAAGAGGGATGTTACATTAATGCTATTGACATTGAAAGGACCTGATATGGCTCAATAAAGTGCTGATATCTGGGACTATCTTATTATTAAAATTAGCGTGGCATACACGCTTCCAGGACCACTTGGATGGTTTCTACCATTTTGTCCCTGTAGCATAGTCTCTTTAGCCACTCATGAATCTTCTTCACTGGTACAGGTCCCATGGTCACAAGCCCTTCTAGAATAACATTGGTCCAAAATAAGGAATAATGTAGGGAAGCCATTTCTTATTGACCTTCTTATACAGTTTTCCTTCCTTGATCTTATTTGTCCTGGTTCATTTTTTGGAGCTTGGCTTGGTTTCAGGAGTCTCCAACTCCCAGCGTTCAAGGATGACTGATTAGATCATATAGATAGTCCTCCTAAGGGGTAAAAGCAGCCAGCACTGGCATCATTTAGGCTATTGGCGTTCTGATGAATTGCTCTTGCGCAGTGTAATATAGTGAAATCGTAGTTCTGCAGCCTTAGGGACCATCTGTATATCCAGCCATCTAGGTCCCTCATTTGCTGCAACCATCATAGCAAGGAATGGTTGGTGACAATAGTAAGTGGGTGCCATAGAGTTAGGGCTGATAGTATTTGATTGATAACAAGACAACCAGGCACTCCCATTCAGTAACGCTATAGTTCCGTTTATCCTTACAAAAGGTCTTGCTAAAGTAAGCTACGCAATGAGTGACATGGTTTTCATTGTGGTTGTCCAGGATACCCCCAATGGCGTCATCACTTGCATACATGAATAACAAGAAGGGTCAATTAAAAGGTTAGGTGAACTAAATTAGGTTTAGTGCAAAGAGCGGTCTGTAACACATAAAATATCTGATCTCGTTCAGGCTAATACTAAAAGGCACCTTATCTTGCAGGAGATAAAATAGGGACTGGGCTTGGTAAATAACTTGAGGGATAAACTGACATTAATATCCCACCATGCCCAGGAATGCCTGATTATCTCCCAGGCTTTGGGGGCATGGCATCTTCTTATTGGCGTAAACTTTGTCCAGTATGGTCTAGATACTCTCTTTTAACACCTTGTGTCCAAGAAAGTCCATTTATGATTGGAAGAAAGAGCACTTTGAAGGCTTGAGTTTATCTAAGCCTTCCTAAGATGATTAAATGCTTCCAGAGGTGTTCCACATGATTATTAAAGGTCTGCAAAAACGGTGATGTCATCGAGATAGATGAGGACACAGCATAACTATAAGTTCCCAAGGATCCCATACATGGTGCATTGAAAAGTGTAAGGCGCGTTGCAGAGCCCCTGGGGCATCCTCATGTGTTCAAATTGTCCTTAGTTGGCTATGAGCGCACATTTTGCTCGATTTTCAGGGGTAAGCTCCAACTGCTCAATAAGCGCTATTAAAATCCATTGTGAAAAAGTATGCGACCTGGTGAGCAAGCTGATAAAGTCGCCAATTTGGGACAGGAAAAAATGTATTCCTCGGCGCAATTGAGCTGACAGTAGTCCATCACCACGTGGTGGCTGCCATCCTTCTTCCAAACTAACAGGAGAGGTAGGCCAAGGGACTTGTAAAGGTACCAATAGACCTGCTTTGAGCAGTTCATATATTCTCTACTGCCATCTAGGCTTCTTCAAATTTATTTTTTTGTTAAGGCCAGTATTAAATGGGAGGAGCGTCCCCAGTCTCCATATGATGTAGTACCCCACTCATTTTTCTTCAATCATAGGTAAAAGTTAGAAAGGGATCTGAGTCTCCTCCAATAATTCTCTAGCTTGGTTCTGTTGGTCCTTTATGAGCTTTTTTCCAATACAAGTGTTGACTAGAGACAATGATGGGGTTGTTTCCAGACTAAATTTTTTAAACTTTCAAAGCTATGAAATTTATCAACCGCCTCTACTGGTAGGAGATGAACATAAGCAGCTGGAGTGTTATGGCCCACTACCCTAGGGTTGTCAGTAAGGTTAGCCAACAACACAGATATCGATCCATCATAGGCAAGATCTAAGATCCCTGGAATTGTTAGGACCTCTTTGAATGATGTTTTATCTAGGTCCCAGATCTCTTGAAGGTATCTGTATGGGAAATTGACGTGGACCCAGGTGTCAACAATAACATGGGACTTCGATGGTATAGTGATTGGTTTGGGCAAAAGATTGGCACGTCTTCATGGGTTTCACCTGCAGATGGGGCATATGAACTTGGGAGCCCCTCAAGTGAAACTTGAATCAATTAATTTGGCTTTCAATCTCCATTAGGCAAGCCTAAGCCTTGACCTCCATTTTGGCGTTGTGCAGGGTTTTGAAAACCATGGAGACCCGATGTCCTAATAGGTTAGAGTCTTTCAGCAAAGTGCACTACTGCAGAGTAGTCCTTGAGAAACTGAGTCACAAATAGAAGTTCATAGCTTAAGTTATCCAGTGCAAAGGCGGGGTATTCACAGAAAGCTTTCCAATACGTATAGGTAGGGAAGAATAGGACCTAAAGGCCTAAGTACACTGCACTCTAGCCATGCAAAATTCCATGTAATTCAGCAAGTCTGAGCAGCTTTGATGCGTTTCATCAAATTGAATGAAATGACATTCATAAAGAATCACTGTTGATAATGGCATGGATCATACTTTTATGAATAAAAACAGCAACGCGGGTGATTAAGCTTTTAAACTGCAAAGATAACGTGAGAATTTTAGGGGATTCATCAAAAAGAAGAGTAAGATGTATCAACTTCTTATTATCAATGTTTACTGAAACCTCTACCTAGGTACAATAAATCCAGGCTTTCTAGAGGTTACTGATGGTTCTTGAGGTGAAATAGGAATGTCAGAATGAAGTGCATCGTCCTTCATGCTGACGGTCTTCCTGCCTCCTCAGCAAGTAGTTTCCAGCATCTCTTTTCGCATTGACAGAAGACATTATAGAATTGCATCATAGTTAAGGGTTCTTTGGGTTTCTGAAAACATGGACCTGGGGTCAGTTAGAGGAGATAGAGGCGGCGGCCTTAGAATGTAAGGTCAATGCTGTTATCTCATAAAGAACTTCCTTAATTTCTTAAATGCTAGTAAAACCATTTTTTGGTATGATCATAGGCATCTGAACCTTAGGATAAGACTCCAACGTGGAGATGACAGCGGTTATGAAATTATCTAAGGTAATACGTTTATGGTTTTTAAGATCTGCGCTTGGGCGTAGAACCAGGTGATGAGTTCCACATGGATCACCCATTTATTCAGGCAAATGTCTATAAATGATTGTTTTTGATTTGCCAGAGTTTAGTTGCTGCCAAATTTTGGACTGATGCGATACATACTTGTTCCCATGTATGGCATTCCTTTAGATGGGGTTCATAATCTACCAAGCGGCGCAATTCAAAAAGGAGTTGATATGTTTTAATTTCTGCAGATCAGTAGCCTCTTTCATGGAACTCTCATATACATATAGAAAAGGGAAATACTTTCCTAACTTGGGGTGAACTTCTCCTTAAAACCAGAATTAAGAAAAGTTACAAAGGGGAGTGGAAAGGGTATTGACACCAAAAATTAGTGCAGGCTCATAAATTTCAGTTTCTGCTAGTTGTGGGGAGCCTGCTGATCTAACATCATCTTAAACTCTTAAGGTCATATTGGATATCATACCAGTTCTGGTATAGGCAGGTAATGGCGGCCTTTTGAGCAACCTGCTCCTTTTATGCTTGGATGTTGGCGCTTTGATGAAGAAGTTGTCTTTCTAAGTTGTTCAAGTGAGTGTTGAATCCTCATTAGGTTTTCTTAAAGATGGGAAAAGCGACTATTGGTGAGCTTGGTGAAGGAGCTAATAATATTTATCTCATTTGAAAAGGCCTCAATCAAGACCATAGGGTCAAGAGGGACCCCATCCACTCAGAGCTTACATACTTGGGCCACAATACGGTTTTAATACCTTAAGACGGTGAAGGCTGCCAAAAAGTCCTTTTTCCAGGAGTTGTCAGGGTCGCCAGAAGTAGGCACTGCGGGATCAGAGGTCCATTGAGGCCCACGAGGACCTTCTAACCCCCTAGGCCGTTCAGGTCCTTGACTCCTGGAGGCGAAGTCGTGAGAGGCTAGCTCATGGTAGTTCTGCTGAAGAGTCCGCAACAGGACATTGACTTGTTGAGGCATTAGTTATAGGCAGCCTCAGAGTGTTGTAAACTCTCCATAGCTGGTCCTTTAGGTAACCCAAAATTCTGCTATCCAATAATGCAAGTTGGTTTCAGGACACTTTGATTAATTGTCAGTTATCAACAATTACTTCTGAATTATTATGGATGAAGGAAGACTATATTTTTTAGAAAGTGACAATGATAGAGTGTAAGGTTTTTGTAAGCCATAGTTGTTGGGAGACCTCATGATGGTGCAATACAATTACTTTCAAAAGAGGTGATAAAAGGTAGGCTGGACAAACTTTTTGAGATTACGCTTAGTCCCCAAAGTTAATCCCCCATGTGTTAGTTGGGCTGAGATATATAAATAACACATATTAGATGGCACCAAAGAAGCTCTGGAGCGACTGGAGCGCCTCCCATAGAATAGATGACATTTAATAGCCGATGGATAGTTTCATTAAAGGTTCTCATATTGAAGTCGATATTAATTTTGAATGGAAGGTAGAGTGAACTGGAAATAGGCCCAAAGCACTAAGCTTCTGGGATGCATGAGCATACTTCATATTGTGAGGTACAGTCCATTGAGTAATGCTTCTTGACCAATCATAAGGTTGATTTTCTTAGCTGCCTTCTCTCCATTGTTCGTGAAAGATATTTTCACTTGAACATCTTGGAGCCTCCTTTAGTGAGCATCACTTTTCTCAGCGTAACAGTTCTTTTAATTGATGCCAAAGTTCAGAAATGGACTAAAAGCTGTAAACTAGTGGAGAGGTCAAAAAGCAAAAAATTGGGAAAAATAGACTACTTTATTGAAGTAAAAAGCGTTGATATATATAGGGCGTGTGGATCATGGTTGCTCAGGGACCTTTGTAGCCAGTATGATCAGGCTCTTTCACTGCCTTCCAGATTGACCACCTGGTCAGCACCCTCATTGTTCTACATTGTACTTGTGACTGCAGAGGTGGGGGCCGCGCCTCTTGAGATTCAAGAATGGGGGCGGGACTCCTGAATGTTTCTTTATCCATACTTATTCACTTGATGCTTCCTGATTGAATCTTTTATCAGCGCCTATAGGGTAAGGTTACGTTCATTCTGGCTTAAGAGTTGACTTACCAGTTCTCAATTTGGGAGTAGGAATTACAGCTCACCCATCATCTTGAATCCTGACAGCACAGTAAAATCCATTGAAAAATTTTCCAAGGTCATTTCCAGAGCTGAGAGATATACACTGTTATAGGAAACAGAGTGCCTGGTATTTATAAGAGCGGTGAAACATTTTGACCTCACTTATATGGATTATACTTTAAAGTCATGATGGATCATACATCACTTCGCTGGAACCATAACATTAAGGATCCAGATGCATGACTTGCCAGATGGGCAGTACAACTCCAAGGGTATAATTTTGAGATCATACACAAAGCAGGCAGCAAGCACCTTAACATTGACAGACGATAACAATAAAAAAATTTTCTCCTCCAAGCATATGAAAGCAATCACCCCTTATGACCTGATGAGATTAACAAGGGTGGAATAGAAAGATGAGATTAACAAAGTGACTACTATCCTAAGAATATGTTCCTAAAAATACCTGTTGTTGGGAAGTTGATATGACTGGGCAATATGCTACCCATACCAGTGGATCAGAGGGGGAATTGAGATGAGTCTCGAGATTTACAAAAACAAGGGTATTCAAATTATAATTGATTAAAATGATGACCATTCGGCGAATTGAGGGGAATTATGATGAGATTCAAAATGAATGAGAGCTTCTAGAAAAAAGAAAATGAATAGAAGACTACCAAGCCAATGATGCATCTGGCTTGAGGAACTGAGATACAAAGAGTCACATGGAGGATTGAAGGGGAGGTCTTTCCAGGGTGATTAGGTGGTTGCAGATAATTCTGCAATTTATATTAGTTAAAGGTCAAAATAAGGGGCGATAGCTCCATATATAGTTTATCATGTTTTATTAGAAGGTCAGCGATCTTCATATTGTCCAATCTGTTTTCTCAGTGGCTAATACCCTGTGCAAACCGACTTGGCGGAATCAAGCCTATACGCCAAGAATCAACAGTGGTTCTCACTACAGAGGTCACTGGTCAACAGTAGTTTTTATCAATAGGTTATGATGATGATCCCTCATTTGTTCTGAAAAAATTTGATCAGATTACATGCGCGGTATGCTGAAGAAGCATGGGAGGCAACTAACAACAAACTGACACTATTTATTGTAACTGAACCGGGGGATGATGAAGTTATGATCAATCTGAAATTAGAAAATTGCACTGAGCTGATTACTAACCAACAAGAATGCTCCTCAAATGTGACTCCTCAGCAGCTGCGGGATATTATGGAGTGGCTGTTGCGTGGATAACGCCTATACAAAGATGAGGCTGGGGAAAACGCTCTGAGTTTATTCTATAACCAATGAGACCAATAAAATCGCTATGCCCTGTAAATATCTTATCTGGATGTGACTACAATGGGGTTGGCTCGCTGCCTTGTTACCCAAAGTGTCAAGGAATATCTTTTCACTTATGTGCAACCATCAATTTGCAAGCTAGAGCGTGTGCTGGCTAACCAAAATATAGAAATTGGAGATGTTTTACGGTTCACTTGAGCACAGTAAAATGATACTCACCTCCTGCTCAACCGCCCCAACTGTTTATTTTTCGAAGAGCAAGGGAACTGGTACAGATGGACCATCATGTTGGGGACATCCGCCATCAGTTGGACATTTTGGCACCACAATTAAATCTAAAATTACCTCTAGTAATAAGAGAACTACTGGATCAGCATGGCCTATTGGTGGAGTGGATTCAAGAAGTAACAATGTTGGGGAATAATAACGAGTGCTTTATGACGAAGCTAGCTGAATGGGCGGAATCCCTTGAAGCTATGATTGCTCAGCTTAAGGAAAAAATGACACTGGCGGAATGGCAAGTGGTGGACCAAGTCAGCTCTTTCTTGGCTGAATTAACCCAACTCCATATCAAATTGAGTACTTAGCAAATGGCAGATAACGTGCTTAACTTTTGGTCAAAGTCATCCAAATATCTCCAGCTTATCAGTTGGGTTACACAGCTGTAAGTTTCTAGCCAGGGTGAGCGCCAACAAGCTTTCCCTCTTATGATCGGTGAGACAAGAGAGTATGCAGACATGCAAGGGCGCCTTGATACCCTTTGATGGGCCAATGAGGAATTGGTATGGAAACAAGCCTCCCTCCTTAACCAAAAAATGATGCCAATCAACAAGCGGATAATGCTCGCTGGCAGCACGCCCACCTGCAAAACATAATCGAAGATGTCCTCTCATGATTACAAGCTGTGGAGCAAAAACTGAACGCTGAGAGGGAATTCTGCCAGAAGTTGCAACATCAATATGAAATGCTGAAACAGGAATTCCAGGATGGACGGTGTAAATGCTCTTCAGTTAAAGCGGAGCAGTTGATCAATGAACAGTTCATGAGGTATTCTGGATCCAGGGGAAATGGGACAGTTAGTGGTGATTTGAGGGAATAATGCTATGGATCAGCAAACGAGTATCCATTGGGCGTTATGATGGACCCCCCACGTGACACCACTTCTCCCAAGTCCTTTTTGATGGATTTGAGTCCATCCGGCAGGCTGTATGATAACGCACAAAGGGGTGGTTCCTACAGTCACTCCAGTTTAAATCTAAGCTCCTTGCAGCAGGAACCTGAAGCAAGGCGAAGTCATTCAAATTTAAAAATTACCTCCTTTCAGTCACTATGGGAATCTCCATGGTTACTTTAAGCATTTTGAATTCGCCATGGAAGGGGCTTTTAATTGATGGAAAGTGAAACTTTTCTTGTCTGCCTTAGATGTGGAAAGGGCTGATCAAGCTACCTGCTATCTTCCAAATAACTTGGTATCCTATGAAGAAGTTAGAGTGATTATTCTCTTGCTGTTCAGGGGCACTACCAAGATGGTCCAACGGAAAGACAACTTTATGACTATAAAGTTTCACCAAAACGAGACCCTTTTAGAATTTTCTGAGAATTTTTTGGCAGAAGCACATGTCTTACTTGGAGCTAACATATTATCTGTCAAGGATGTTAGTATAGCAACGATGGCGGCTGTCAAACCACATTGGGAACTATATAACGCTATGTCTCACATGTTGGATTGAGATGCTAGATTTATTCAAATCATGACACCTTATGACAACGCTCTGCCATGATCAGCGCCCCCAACGCAGCCCGCAAAACCTCTGCTATCTCTGCTCCAAACTCTTCTTGATATGGGCTGCATTGACTGGGTTATCACCTGCTGGAATGTATTCGCCCCTCATACAAATCAGTGGGCCCCTTTCAGCCCATGTACGCTTTGCCAGTTCATCCAAGACCTTGGAACCATACTGGCAACTTCTGAACTAGTCCTTCCGCCACAATAATATATGTGATCCATTTATGAGCACTTGCTTCCAGTGCTGACAAAGAGGGTATTATGCGGGTAATTGCCCTAGCAAACCACAAGTTTATGCAATGCCAACTGAGAAAATTGAGCAGGGAAAAGCTCTCTTGGAGTAGAAATGGGATGCTCTACCTCCGCTAAGTCCAATTCACTAATCCCTTATGATTCCCAAACATCTTTTTGAGTAGAATTCAAACCTCAATAGGATGATTTATTATACCAGAAGCTTCCATCGGATACCCCTGCTTCCACTTCCAAGAGTAAAAGTTCACCCCAGAGCCCTGAGTTCTACCAGGAAGTGCAGAAGCCATATGTGTGGAAGATCCTGGAACAGACCAGCACCAACAACGCGGATCCCTCAACAGACGTCGCCTCTTTAGTAGGGGTTAATGTAGCCATTCCAGTGGAGAAATTTGATAGTGAGTATCCTCAGGTTAGCAAGGGCATTTCCTCCTTTTTGAGTAACACAAAGCCCTTGGACATACATGTAATAAACACTGATGGTTCTTCTTACTAAGAATGTACTTGATGTGTTATTTTCTTTCAAAGCATAAAAATAGAGCTATCTTAGACATGGGAGCCCCTGTAAACATAGTCTCTACCCAGTTGGTGGCTAAACTTCTGTTGAAACCATATGTGGACCATCAAGTATATGGTCTGCGGGAACGCATAGCACTGTGTCTGAAGGAGCATATAGCGCATTTCCTTTATGATCTGGATCAGTCCGGGCTTCCACTCCAGCAGTGGTTTTGCCAAATAACAACTATGACATATTAATTGGCGCAGCATTTATGAGGAAATTTGGTGTTGTGATAAATATGGAAGAGGAAACTCTTACTATTTTAGGCCAACAGATACCCATATATTTCACCTCTTGTGGAATACCAATGGATCTGGTCCGCTCTAGTCAAATCAATATAGCCTACAGTAATGGAGTGATTCCTGTTCATTATCGGCAACTGGCGGTGGACTAGGAACCTCCCCAACCAGATTTATGAGTACAAAGGGATCCTGCTTTGGGAAGCAAGCGCTTTGATCCTACCATCTGGACATTAGTGCATAGTAGGGACTGAGCTTGAAATTGATATACCTAAAGGGTTTTATGAGAAATTATGGCGCCTCACCAGTACTCACAACTTGAACCACATTTGGTCCAGAGTTACTGCTACCTGGGATTGGCGAGGTGAAGGTGCTGCTAGCAAACTTACAGAAGAAGAAAATAATGATCCAGCTGTACCAAGTGGTGGCTTACCTACATTTAGTCCCTATAGAGGAAGTTCTTCAGATTCATGATTACAGCTCATGGGAGGATTTTGGACTAATGGCAAGCTCATCATTTGGTGTACTGATCGTGATCCTGTGGGTTTGCTTACAGGATTATTGGTGGAACAGCAAGATAAGGCTATGCCATTATTTAAAAAGTATCAGTATTATTTTGCACATAACGATCATGATTTGGGGTGGGCTCAAGGGGTGGTGTTGGGATTTTTGCCCATATTACCAGACTGCTAGATTAACTGGAATTGCTAGGGGAAAATTCCCTAAGGCAAAGTGAATTGGAAATTGGTTGGCTCAAGTTTCAGAGCAACTATGTTTAGGGATTTTGTAATATTCCCTGGTCATATCCATTGGGTATCAATTTGGACAAATACTTAAGATCTCATCGGGTGGAGTTGCAGACAAAATAGGGGCATCTGATAGTGATTAACTATCAGTTTACCGATTGGGTCATTCAGGTTTCATCACCAACTGATGGGAATGAATAGCAAGTTGTGAGGCAAGTGATGCCGCCTGCAACTAGCAAATCAATCAGTTGGAGTATGACCTGTCTTAATGGGTAATAAGTTTCAATATCTAAGCAGGTCGCTAGCCAAATATGGTTGGTTTGCTTGGATCAAGAAGAAAACGTTAGTGACACATTTTCCAACACTTTCTGTTTTAGGTCTCGAGGATGTCCAATGATGGAATCCTAGCCAGGATGAGAAAGACCATCGCTACTGAGACAAGGATGGGTGATTCAATGGCAATGGCTGCTTTTTCATCAAAGAGGGATCAACCGAGGGTTAGATGACTGAATCCCCACTATAAATTCCCTAGTTTTCTCTATATTAAACAGATAAAAAAGGAGTAATTAGAGAACAGATAATAAAGTACTATCCATTTGGTATATAGTTTAAATGAGTAAACTATCATCATAAACCATTGTGCTGTTCTGCCTCAAGGATATTATTACTGTATGTGATAATTGGAAGACTCTTAGAGAAAAGAGTAAAGATCTGAGCGGGGATCTAGAGAAGAAGGAGTCACAATCAGGGATAGTTGCCAACTGTGTGTTGGACCAAAAATTGTCACCAAGGTATCTCAGCAAGATCAGGTTAGACAGAACAAGGGGACAAATCCCTACAAATATGACATCACAAGTATTTAATTGGGAATACTGGACGAGAGTTTGGCCAAATTACAAGTATTCATACTCAACTATGGATAATAGTTGTCATACTATTATCAAAAAATAATTTACTATACAATGCGACGAAGTGCATGAGGAAATTAAACCTGTGCAGTAAAAAAGTTACTAGGGTTGCTTGCTGAAAACAACCACATAAGCAAATTTTTACACTTTGGTGCTCACTACAGGGGGTAGTTGAGTTGATGAATTTATAAGAAACTCATACAAAGATGAGCTACGCATACTGTGGACTGAGTTAGCCACTGTAAACCAGAAAGCTCTAAACTCAGCGGACTATTGAAAGTTCACAGCCTTGGAAGAACGAGTCACCAAGGTGGAGGAAGGGATAGATGATATAGCAAGATTTGGAAACAAGTTACTTGGGAAAATAACTTCATTGAAGAAGAAAGAAGGGGATCTCATTCAAGAGGCCTTATACCTGAAAATGGAGTGAGAAGAGGATCGCGTTAATTTAGAAATTTTGGTGCAGATATAGAGAGATTAATCAAACAAGTGGAAGAAGTTAAAGCTCACAAATGTGCTTATGAGCCCAATATGGCAAGCAATGCTGAAGAAAAAAGTCCTTGAATGATACTTGGGAAGTTGAATACCCCAAGGAACATGCCGCTCGCTTCTGCTGCCATTTCAGAGATGACACCTGTAGTCACTCCTCAAGTTAGCCAAGTGGCTGAACTGAGAGAATCTTCCAGAGATAACTTGGAGGAATATAAGGCAACGCCAAAATTGCCAAAGTTCTATTGGGATAACGCTCCAGCGTTTTTCTGACTGTTTGACATGACCATAAATGTTTATGGGGATTGTCAAAAGTTGTTTTTTTAGTACTAGATGGTCCCAACCTAAGGGGGATTCATCGATGTTTATTAAATTACGCCTGGGCCCCTAAGAGCCTGAGGTGAGGGAAGGGGAGGGAGGAGGCATCGAGAAAGGGAGGGGGTTTGCGCGCCAGAGCCGTGCTGCAGTGACAACTGAGCGGGGGAGGGTTGGCGACATAGTGCAGACCTTCAGAGCCATCTCAAAGTGTACCTGAAAGTGGGTGATCATGTGTGGAAGGGTCCACAACTGCTGGTCAAAGGCAGCACGAAGGAAGGAGTTATGGATGTTCCAGATGGCTGTGGCATAGGCGAGGACATGGAGGGATTGGTGGCAACCAGGCAACGTCTGCTCGAACATGAGGTCTTACACAGGGTGTCCAGACCAGGGCTGAACATAAAGAGCGCGCGGGCCTTTGGCCAAAATGCGGTGACACCTGGAAAGGTGAAAAAATGATGGAGATGGGAGTCAATAGGCTCCACACAGCGGGGGCAGCTTCAGTGCTGGAAGGTAGGGCCAGTCCAGTCCCCTGTCCTGTATGAACAGTGGAGCACCATCCATAAGGTGTTGGACACCTTTGCTGACAGGACGGGGTGATAGACGTCTTTCCACAATTCCTTAAGGTCGAATCTCATGGAAGGAGGGAGGAGCTCAAGGATCCTTGGGTGGATGGGAGGACGATCTTGGGGGTTGAGGCGAGTTGTGACAACTTGTCCATTGTGCACAATTGCATGGCGATGGGGGCTCAGGCCAGGGCCATCCCTTCTGTATGGGAAGGCATGGTGGATCCGTGCGCCTACTCATTTCAGGGCAAGGAGAGCCTGGTTCCAGTAGGGGGATGAGGATGGTTTTAGGCGATGGCCTGGGTGGTTTGTGAGCCACTCCTCTAATGAGGTCAGAGATGCTCTAGGAAGACCCAGAGCTGCTAAAGCTGACTGGCGGAGGGCGGGCGCCCATTGGGGCATGGGGGTCGCGTCCCAACAGACAATCGGCCATAGGAACTTCAGGAAGATTGTGGTGGCATGGGATCGCGTGTCCAGAAGCCCTAGGCCCCCTTCATTGCAGGGTCAGGCAATGGTTGAGAGGGCCATTGGTGGATATTTTGAGCCCCAGATCCAACAGCGGAGGAGTATATTGAGCCGCTTATAAAAGGCATCTGTGAATGAGCAGACGTGAGCTAGGAACCAGACTTTGGAGAGGAGGAACACATTGTACATCAGAGCTCAACCCTGGGGGGTGATGTGCCACCGGTCCCAGCTGGCAATCCTGGAGTTAACTGCTGCAAGGAGCAAGTCCTCATTGTCCTTTAGCGCAACTCCTTGTTGGTTGGTGAGAACGCCCAGGTGACAGAAGGTACCGCGCACAGGTTCAATACCAAATGGTGGGGGGAAGGTGGGGGAGCCGACCTGTACAACTGTTGTCTTGGAGGTGTTGACCATGGCGTTGGACGCCTTGGTGTACCTCTCAATGGTCACAGAAGCAAGGGCAACATCCCCAGGGCAGCCAAATGCAATGGCAGTGTCATCTGAAAATGCCATGGTGCGGGTGGGGGCTTTACCTGGGACCAGAATCCCTGTTAGCTTGTCCTGTAAGGAGGCCAAGAGGGGTCGAGGGTGATGTTAAAAAGGATAGGGCTCAGGGGCCCCCTTGCCGGAGACCTTGTCCAACTGGTACTGCCACTGTAAAACCCATTGGCGCCAGGACTCTGATGTGGAGCTGGTCATAGAGTGCTGATATCCAGCGCCTAGCTGCGGGGGAGATGGAAGCGGGCCAGGGAAGCATCAATATACTTCCAGGCCACCCGATCATCTGCTTTCTCCATATCCAGGAGAGCCACAAAGCCATTCACCTTATGAGAGTTAGCAGTCAAAGTCACGTGAAGGTCATTATAGTTGTCCCATAACGACCTCCCCGGAATAAAACCGTGCTGGGATGGGGAGAGGCGAGGTGACACCCATTTGGTGATTGGTTGGCCAGAAGCTTCATGAAGAGCTTGTGGTCTGTGTTGATCAACGCTATGGGGCGCCAGTTCGCCAGGTTCTCACGGTCTGACTTCTTGTGAATGAGGGTCGTGATTGAGCCTCTGAGTTAGGGAGGACCTCGCCATTCACCAAGAGTGCAGCGAAGAGGTCGCGGAGGGTTCTGGCTATCACTGCAGGTTCCAGAAAGTACACCTCGAAGGGTATTCCGTCTGGGCCTGGGGCTTTAAGCCGTGGGGATTTCAGAAGGGTTTCCATCACCTCCTGGATGGAAGTAGGCGCCAGTAGAGCCTCACCAGCCCGTGGGTCAATGAGAGGCTCTGGAGCCTGCCACAGGAAGTCTTGGATGTCCGACGGGTCCACCTGGGTGACATGGAAGAGGCTGGAGAGAGGCGGTGTAATTCCTGCATGATTTTCTCCTTATCCGAAGTAGTTGTAGTGCCAATCTTCAGTGCAGTAATATCCTGCGCTGTTGACTGGGATTTCTGTTCCTGAAAGAAGAAGCGAGTGGGCGTTCCCATTGAGCATAGTAATGAGATGTTGTAAAGTTTGCTACCCATTCTTCCAGCAGTGTGAGCTCCAAGCGGAGTGCTTCCTGAGCCGCTTCCCAGTCTTTTAACCAACTGGGAGAGGGCGAAGGCTGGCAGTTTCGCTCCAGATGTCTGATTCTGGCTTCCGCCCTTTTGACTCTGGTGCGAGCTGCGGTCATCTGGGCTTTGACACAGTTGTAAGCAACGCGGGTGATGCCCTCCTTGGTCACCGCCATCTAGCCTTGTGGTCAAGCAGGTGGGGTGGGGGGAGGTGAGAGTCTCCCGGATGGTCATAGACAGCTTCTCCTTAGTGAAGGGGTTGTTGAGAAGAGCTGGGGCAACCCTAGGCCAGAACCTACGCGACAGTCTAAGCGTGGTGGTGAGGACAACAGTGAGTGACCTGTGATCACTCAGATGGTTGTCACGAGAGATGGGAGAGAAGACGCGGCCAATTAGCAGGGGGCCAATCAGTGCCATATCTATGCGTGACGCTGACTGGAAAGCTCCTCCATCATACTGGATCCTAGTCATGCAACCTAGGCCAGACGCGGAGGGTGGAAGCGCATCCATAAAGCCACTCAGGCTAAGGAAATCCTGGAGGCGACTTGAACCAGGGCGTTCCTTTGCTGCAGGGGGTAAGAGTCACGGACGCGACTTATGGTTGTGTTGAAATCTCCCAAGAGGACTGTATTCCGTGGGAGATTGAGTTAGACGAGCTCTTCCAATAGCCGGTTTTGCTCATGACCTGCATTAGGCAGGTAGATGCTTGCAGCGAAGAAAGAGAAGTCAGGAGTGGTGAGTTTGGCCAGTATTTGGCGGCCACCTAGATATTATGAAAAAGAATGGGTTTTAACCTGGGGATTCAAAACAATAAGGGCGGCATGTTTTGTCCAGAAGGAGTTGCCTCCAAACTGTTCATTTCATGCAGATTGTTCGTGGTGGAGGATATGGGGCTCCTAGACAGCAGCGATGTCAATTTGTGTTGGCCTGAAGTTGTGGAGGAGGCGGGCTCTCCACTTAAAGTCCCGCAACCCATTCGCGTTGATGGATTGCAGGGCCAGGGTGCTGCCATGGTGACTCATAGATGTTCCCCTCCATGTCCTGGGGGTTGCCAGCGTTTAAACCTGCTGCTGTGAGGCGGCTAGTTTTGAGTCCTTTAGCTTGACTATTAGCTGCAATCCGTGAGGAGCATCGAGGGTTCTGAGGGAAGGAGAGGGTGGGAGGCGGAGGACCCAGTAAGCCAGCCTAGGATGCTGCCCCCGCTCCGTTGCAGGGGAAGGACCTGAGGGTGCTCAACGGCAACCTCCGCGGTGTCCCCATTTGATGAGTCTGAGTCCATATCCACTCCATCCAACACTGCAAAGGAGCCGCGCGAAATGGACTGTGGGGTTGGGGTAGGACTCTTTGAGGTGGCACTTCTACTGCAGGCTGCGGGTTGCCAGTCCATGCTGGCGGGCATAGCTCCATTGGGAGCTGAGGGTTGATGCAATAAATCGCTGGTGGAGGTTGGTGGGGGTGCCGCGGAGCCCTGAGTGGGGGCGGCTGATGAGGGGCGCCCTGTGGGAGATGCCTTGCGCTTGGTGAGAGATGAAGTTGACTCTGGGAGATTGGAGGGGGTGCTGCTGGAAGGGGGCATGAGCGCGAAGGTATCCCATACCAATAGTGGAGATAGCTGTTTCAACTGCTAGGCGTAAGGCCTCAGGGGACAGGTCTTTAACTGGAACCCATTGTGTGGGTTGTGGAATTGCTGCTGGGCCACGTGGGATCATTTTTGGCCTGGTTTAGGCCCCTGGGTGGTGGCTAAGAGGACTTGTTTTCGAGCTGTGCAGCCACTATACAGATGTACAAGGGCGTTACACCATGAACACCGGGGCGCGCCTGATCAGGGTCAACAAAAAGATCTCAGGGCATACCCCAACTACCGCCACATGGGGAATAACCTCAATGTTGTGGGATACAGTGGGGAGGGGATGAACGACGCCCTAGCAGTGTGAGCTCTTTGGGTGGGAGCATAGTAAGAGGGGGCGCTAAAGTCCACTGAAAGAACAGACCCAAACTCCATTAAACCACGATGGAGCGCCAGTTTAAGAGACTCAGGATCAACAGTCGTTGGTAGGTTGGAAAAAGTAACCCATGAAATTTTCTTCAGGTGAGAGCGTGTGCGAGAGATGCAAAGAGATCCACATGGAATAATGATCTGGAGGGTGGCAGCATGGTCAGTAAGGGCAGCTTCAGTGAAGCCCACATCGATGTAGTGGACCTCCACTGATTCATGGATGGTGGTGTTAATTGGAAATGTCTCCGCGATTGCTGCAAAGTATGAGAAGTAATCCTCCATATAGAATTCAACAGGGTTATGCCCATAATAAAGGCGAATTGTGTGGGAGAGGGTTGAGCAAGGTAGAGCTTTTTGCGCTCTAATTTCGGACCATTTCTTCTTAACATCAGCAATAAACGCCACTTCACGGGGGTCAGCTTTGGTTAGCGTTAGTGCCAGAGGTTTTTGCCGCGCCCCAGTGGCTCCTTTGGTATGTTTGTGTTTGCTTTGGGCTACAATCACGGGTTAAATGCGAGCTGGTGGTTTGGACAAGTTTGCGGTGTTCCCCTGTTGCTGGAATGTTTGAGCAGTTTCTGGCGGCATATTGAACTGAGGGGCGGATTGTTAGCTTCGCTATATTGTGGGAGACCCATCCAGATTGTATTTTACTCCAGCCGATTGGAGGAGGGCGATGTTTCATCACCATCCCATTCTATTTGGGTAAATTCAGCCCGAGTATTTGCTGTGATTTCATGGGCAAAACTTACTGGCTGATTGGTGAATTGGTCGTTTTCAGCATATGGAGATAAAGTTCTGACTTGAGAAGTGCCAATTACGGTGTTTAAATGGGACGGGTGAGATTGGAACTGGTGTGAAGTTCCGAAATCCGAACCATTTGAATCCCCATTGGGAAGAGTAGACTGTCCCAATTTGGTGCTTAGTGAACCAGAATGTGCGGCTAATTTAACCTTACATCCGAGGGTTTGGGGTACAGGTAGCTGGGTATCGCCCCTCATGGGGGGAGCCAGAAACACGGCGTCAGCAATAATAGATGGGGCTTAATTAGCTGACACAATGGGAGAGGTGAATGCATGGATGGGCTGAGTGCATTCAACTGAGAAGACGCCATTAAAACAGCGTGGGTGATGGCCTCCTTGGTTGTAGGGGGCCCAGCAGGTTAGTGGGAGGTAGCGCACGCAGAGCTGTTGGGCATGCAGGTTGCAGAAGTGCGATAAGGTGAACTGGCGCTAGTTGAAGTAGCTTCAGGTTGGGGGGTGGTGCCTGCTTTCACGGCTGCTGCTTGAGAGCGGGTGATTCTGGTTGACCCTGAGGTGGGTAACCGAGGGTTGCTTCATTTGGGGTGGTGCTGGCTCGTTTGGCTGAGCCCGCGGGTTCTTTTGCAGGGTTTCCCGCCATATTTGCTAATAGTTTTCATAAAATTCTTTAGTGGAGCTAAATTTCAAGGCTTAATTGATTTTCAAAAAGTGATGCTTAGCAGAAAGAGAACGTTTGTCAAAAGGTGTTGATGGTCATGAATTGCCTAGACACTGACTGTCAGAAATTAGTGTTACCTCTTTTGGAGGGGGACTGCTGGTCATATTTTGAGGCAAAGCAGCCATCATAAAAGAGTTCAGGAGTCCAACATGCATGTCAAAACGCAAGCAGGAATTTATGGGAATCCAGTTCCATAAAGTTGAGTCTCTAGCTAGCTTCATAAATTAGTTTTACCAGGAGTCGTAAATCCTGTTCAGAGAAAACAATATGGATGACTTTGATGCCAGAATCGCCTTGCAAGCGGCCCTTAGACCCTATCGTGATTTGCATCACATGATGTCTTTAGTGTTTGCAAAGGAAATAACTACCTCGCAAATGGTAGATAATTTAAAGATTTTGGGAGGGACATTTGATGCCCCAAATAGAAGCTTCAAATCTAATCTGGTAAGCAATCTGAATCCAATGAAGGGAAACTAAGGAGTTAAAGAGATGACCAATCAAATCGTGCTGGGAATTAAGCCCAAAGAATTCATAAGGTTAAACAAGAAGGAAAAGGTCTGCTACCAATGTGGCGGGAAAGGACATTTTGCTTTGCACTGTAAGAAGATGAAGGATTAGATCAACTTGGTCCAGGCCAAAGAGTCAGCAGCCACCAAGGAATTGGGAAAAGGGCCTGCGGCCTAGATGGGGAACAGTCTAGAGCTGTGGACAAACCTGTTCCTTCTGACATTATGACCAAAAAAATTAATACCAGTGATCTGTTCGTAGACAATAAGCAGGATCATCTTTATCAAGTGGTCAATTTGGATGTAAATGCCGTGACCAGAGCCAGGGAGAAGATAATCAACCCCGATATAATCAAGGAAGTTGGCTGACTGTACGCCCAACAACTGGCGGACAAGATTTAACTGCTGAGAATCAGGAAGAATTATCTGAAGTCTAATTAGATGAGGCAAAATTTTTGATCCCCCTCAGTGCAATAAAGGAATCATTTCCTAATTTATTGGCGCAAATTATTCACACCCTGGATTTACCTAATAACGCCGCTATTCACTCAGTAAACACTATAATGCAATACTCTGAGCTTATGTTTATAGACATAAAAGTGAATCAAGTAAGAGTGTGGGCGATTGTTGACAGCGGAGTGCCCATCATTATTGTCTTGAAAAAGCTGGTAAAGAGAATGAAGATCTCAATGGACTTGGAACATAAAAAAGAATATGGGACAGCTGGGATGAACACCACCGTCTCTTGTGAAGCATATACTGCATTGCCACTACAATTCAGATCATTGGTGGTATCTGCACCAGCAATAGTTTTGGCCAACCAAAAAATAGACATTTTGATCAGAATGAATTTTTTATGAAAATATGGAGTTAAAATTAACTTTGAGGATAATACATTGACCATATTGGGTCAGACGTTATATTGGCATATCAGAAGGATGGTGAAGCTCCACTAAATCGGAGAAATAACTTCATCACTTAAATACAATGACGGCATTGTCCTGATTTGGTACCAATTAGTTAGTAGAAAGTGACGCAAAATGCTGGCAGAAATCCTAGAGAACCAGAAAATTCCACTGAGTATCAAGAAAGAGAGGGCTATACCGCCAGGATCGCAGATGATAGTCAACACAGGGTTGAAATTGGAGATTCCTGAGCTGTTGTATGGGGAGGTTGGAAGCCCCTGGAAGAAGTCCAGAGTGGAGCCTTGGGTGGCTACTGGGATACTAATGCTAGGCCATGGAGAAATTTGAGTTCTCTTGGCGAATTTTTGTAAAAACTGATGAAGATCAAGAGGAATCAGATCATCATGTTTGTTCATTTGATCCTGATGGCCGAATTGAGAAGATTCCACAATTTTGGGACTCTTGATGAGATGGGATTACCAGCTGGGGTAACCAAAAGTATCAAACTATTGGTTGATTGAGAGCAGCTTGATGATCTATTAAAAGGCCAGCAAGAGGAGGAGCTCAAACTGTTTGAAAATTATCAGGAAGTATTCGCTCGGGACAATCATGATTTGGGATGTTCATGAGATGTGATCCACAAGGTTGATACTGGGGAAAATTTGCTGATAAGGATGAGACTGATCTGATATTAAAAAGCTTCTGAAGTGGTAATGGAGGATGAAATCAGCAAATTAGTGAAGCATGAGCTTCTAGTTCCGTTGTCAATTCCTGGGCGATTCCAATTCTTATTGTGAAGAAAAAGAATTGATCCAACTGGGTGGTGATTGACTACTGAAGGCTTATAAAATTACAAAGAAGGATTCATAAACCCTACTGAGGATTGATAATGCACTATATTGTTTAGGAGAAGCGAAGTATTTTTCACAATGGATCTGATTTCAGGATATTAGTAGATTGACTTGCCATAGGAAGACCAGAAAAAGGCGCGATTATTACCACGCAGGGACTATACCAACCAATGAGAATGCCCCAGGGTCTATGCAATGTGCCTGAAACATTTTAGAGGGCCATGGATGAAATATTGAGCGACTTGAAGTTGTCATGCGTCCTGGTATATCTGGATGCTATAAACGTGTTCAGTAGGACGTTTAATGATCACCTACACCACTTGGAAGAAGTATTTAAGTGATTATCCAAGGCTAACCTAAAGATCAAGCCAAAGAAGTGCCATTTCTTTAAAGAATAATTGAAATATCTGGTTTTTGTAATTAACTTCAGTGGATTGCAGACGCAAACCAAGAAGATAGCAGCCATAGAACTGATGTCTGTACTAAAGAGTGTCCAAGACATCCAAATGTTCCTTGGGATGGTCGGATACTACAGAAGGTATTTGGGACTTTTCCTGAATAGCCAAGCCATTATTCCATTTATAAATGATCTGAAAAAAGGGTTCATGTGGAATGAAGAGGCTCAGGACTCCTTCGATGAGCTACGCCAGTATTTAATAGATTCTCTAATTCTGAAATATCTGAATTTCAATTAGTATTTTATTTTTCAAATTGATGTTTCGTTGATGGCGATTGGAGCCATAATAAGCCAAGTAGAAAAACTTGGGGATGAACATCCGATGGTGTATGTGAGCTGGACACTCTCAGCCACTGAGAGGAACTACACTGTGACTGAGCGAAAATGCTTTGCAGTCATTTACGCATACAAGCAGTTTTGGGTGTACATTCATTGAATGCACTTTAAGGTGGTAACGGACCACTCATTGCTGCGTTGACTGCACAATTTGAGGGATCCAGAAGGATGACTAGCCTAATGGGCACTTAAGCTCTAGGCTTCTGATTACAAGATTGTCCACCGAGCATGGGCTTCTCACCAGAACGTGGATGGCTTATCACGGTTATCAATGGTCCAGATGGTATACTCACAGGCGGATGAGCTATTCCAGAGAATTGTCAACAGAAAAATTGGGGACAAGCCCTGAAAAATCCAAGGTACACTTCAGAAAGTGATGGAAAACACCAAGACCATGGATGGACAAGTATATAAGATGATCAACGGGTGCGATTATTATTCCCAAACTGTCAGAAAGAGCAGCTATAGTGCAAGCAGCTCACAAGGTTGTTGGGCATGGAGGCCTGAGGAAAACAACCGATCATATTCACCAGTACTATTCCTAGGAATCCATTAACTATGATTACAAGATTATCTAGCTTGTTGCATGGAGTGCCAGTTGCACAAACCACATAAGAATACAACTGGATACCAACTGGTCCGCCCTTGATTTTCCTAGCACACGGTGTCCATTGATGTGATAAAACCACTGATGATGAGCACAGGGGGAGTCAAGTACAATATAGTTGCCAATGACCATCTGATGAGATGGGTCAAGATGAAGGCCCTAACGAAAGTAGACGCTACCAGTACCGCAAGGTTCTTCCTGGATCAAGTAGTATAGTGGCATGGATATCTGCAGGACCTGCTTAGCGACAATGAGACCAACATCACGTCTCATGTGATCCTGAGGTTGAATGAGATAATGGGTATCAATTAGGAGTTATGTCAGTACCTTACCAGCTGGAGATGAACGGAATGGTACAATGAGTAAATGGAATGCTGGCTGCGACGCTGAGGAAGCTAGTCACAGGGAGTACTTCTGCGTTGGGAACGTACCTGAGCTTTGTGATTTTTACCTACAATTTTAGTCATCATACAGCGATGGGAAAGATGCCATTTGAGTTGTTGTACGGGAGAAAGGCCACGTTGCCGCCAATTTTATATTTGGTGGTGGAGCCTACGTTGGGTAAGAGTACCAAGCAATATTTGAACTGACTGACGAATCTCCTGATTGATATGCAATTGCAAGCATTTGATACAACTTTAAATAAAAGGATATGAGCGAAATTGACAGACAATAAAGAACTGACCAGCCTTGGCAGAATATCAAATAGGGGAAGGAGTTGCCTATTGCAATATGCATTGTTTTGGAAGATGAAACAAACTAGATTCATTGTGGTCAGGTCCATTTGAACTGATCACCAAGATGGTGACTGATGCCTACTCCATCAAGAATCTTTTGGATGGAAGAGTTGTGAATTGAGTCCATGCTAAGTATCTAAAGTGATGGATCGAGGAAAATAAAAGAGTTCCCAAAGGACGAATGAGCCATTAAGTTGGTCATTTCCTGATGATTAAGTCAAGTCCAAAAAGGACCTCTGAACCAATCTAGATGGTTAAGTCCAAAAAAGGACCTATGAACCATAGGAAAACTGGCAGGTTTAAGTACCCAGAACCCAGATTGGGGAAAAAAGTTATGGACTGCTGAACTGAAACAAGGTCAAGTCCCATAAGAAAAAATAATAATAGAGATAAAAAATTGATAAAAGATATTGGAAAAAAACTATAAACCGCATAGAGAAAAAACTGATATAATTTTATAATTTTTTTTTATTAATTGTCCTCAATATGGGGATGATTTCGCCTATGTCACCCCTTGGGGGAGGGAGGATGGATTGTGGTAGGAATGAACAGCCCATCAAAATTTATATGAGATTGGATGCTAGCGAGAGCTAGGCCTACACAAAACCACGTTCTCTGAGCGGATGCTGAGCCCTGCAAGAAAGTAACTAGGGGAATGGAAATTGAGATGTCAGATGAAGCCAATTGTGAAACCCCGGAGCAGGGAGGCAATGAACAGTATAAGAAGAGGCAATTGGTGAATAATCCTGAGTAAACCCAATACAATACAGAGCTGGAAGATTAGTCTTGAGCGCCTGACAATGGGCCTCATCAAGAGCACTGGACATGCGCGCTGGCAACAAACAAGGGATGCTTGACGAGGGCTGCTGAATCATGCCTCCTACCAATGCCATCAGTGGAAGATACTGATGGGAAGCGCTGGAAAAGAGATAGTCATGCAGGGAATGAATGGAATCCTGCAAGCAACAACTACAGGCTTCTTGGAAGCTAAAGCTGAATGAGTGGTGGAACCTGGGTGAGGCTGGAAGCTTTGTGGACCAACTTTGAAGAATTTGGCCAGCAAAGCAAAGAGCATAAGTGGCGATATCCCAATATAGGATGTTTTCAAGATTACAGGGATTCAGCACTAGGGACAAAGCCTCAGTGACTTGGGCCTGAAGTTCAGAGGTGGGAGATTGAAGTGAATAGTGTTACCAATGGTGAGCTCAGTAGCAAGAACAGCAAGTTTGTAATATTGTCCAAGTTGGAAGAGGATCTCAGGAAGCAGGTCCGGCCAGCATGAAATGAGCGATCAAGAGAAAATGTTTTAATCTCCAGAGCATATACAATGATGGTCGATGCATCAGTGAAAGGAGCCAAATCCAGGAGAGCTTTAAAATCAAACTAGGGAATTGAAAGAAGAGGAAGAATTGGCCAAGAGTTGTTCAAAACAATTACAAGCCTGGTTTTAGAGGGATTAGTTACCATTTCTGGTAATTCAATGGAAGGACTAGTCGCTGGCGCCAGACTAGGCGTATGAGTCCTTGAAGGACCATAGAAGAGGTTCTGGCAAGCATTCCAAATCATCTGATGGAAGAGACGGAGGTCTTGATCAGACAAACTACTCAGAAGCTGCTGGAATCATGACTCAGAATTTTACATATAGGCTGGACGAGAGGGGGGTGTCAGACTTATATGGAAGTTGACATTATGCACTATACATTCAATTAAGCTCCAATTTTGTAGTAATTAATCTCAAAAATAATGAGATAAGCTCTTCAAGAGAAGAATTATGAATGACTTGAGCCTGAGGTTATGAAAGAAATAACAAGGGCAAATAAAAATAAGTATTCTTAATTGAGCCATGAAATGAACATTGAAGGCAAGAGTCTCCTGTCTAGGACGAGGAGAAAATCAAGAAATCAAGGATGCTGGACCAAGAATCCTGAATATGACAGCGGGTCATATACCTTGATGGGGGAAAAGTGGATCCTAAGACTAATATCGTCACAAGTAAATTGATCAGCCCAGCACGACAGTAGATCGTGGGGACTGTGCTCTGAGAAAGCAGTAGCGAGGAGGAAGAGGAAGAGTGCAGTATGCCAAAGGTCATCTAATCAGCGTTGAGTATTGACAAGTAAACTCCGCTTTAACTAAAGAAGTTTTTAATCAAGTGTCCAAAGCGGTGCTCTCATGCCCTGGTCCTTTCCTCGCTGGAAATCTAGGCAAGAGGTGGATGTGTTAGGATTTTTGCCCATATTCCAAGCCTACTAGATTACCTGGAATAGCTAGGGGAAATTCCCTAAGGCGAAATGAATTGGAAATCAGTTGGCCCAAATTTTGGAGTAACTACGTTTGGGGGATTTTGTAATATTCCCAGGTCATATCCATTGAGGATCAATTTGGACAAATACTTAAGATCTCATCGGGTGGAGTTGCAGACAAAATAGGGGCATCTAATAGTGATTAACTATCAGTTTACCGATTGGGATCATTTGGGTTTCATCACCAACTGATGGGAATGAATAGCAAGTTGCGAGGCAAGTGATGCCGCCTGCAACTAGAAAATCAATCAGTTGGTGCATGACCTGCCTTAATGGGTAATAAGTCCCATTACCTAAGTAGGTTGCTAGCCAAATATGGTTGGTTTGCTTGGATCAAGAAGAAAACGTTAGGGACACATTTTCCAAGACTTTCCGTTTTAGGTCTTGAGGATGTCCAATAATGGAATCCTAGCCAAGATGAGGAAGTCCATCGCTGCTGAGACGAGGATGGGTGATTCAATGGCAATGGCTGCTGTTTCATCAAAGAGGGATCAACTGAGGGTTAGATGACTGAATCCCCACTATAAATTCCCTAGTTTTTACTATAATATTATACAGATAAAAAAAGGAGTAATTAAGAGAACAGATATTAAAGTATTATCCATTTGGTATATAGTTTATATGAGTAAAATATCATCATATTCCATTGTGCCATTATGCCTCAAGGATATTATTGCTGTATGTGATAATTGGAAGACTCTTAGAGAAAAGAGTAAAGATCTGAGCGGGGATCTAGAGAAGAAGGAGTCACAATCAGGGATAGCTGCCAACTGTGTGTTGGACCAAAGACTGTCACCAGGGTATCTCAACAAAGATCAGGTTGGACAGAAAAAGGGGACAAATCCCTACAAATATGACATCACAAGTATTTAATTGGGAATACTGGCTGAGCGTTGGGCTAAAATAAAAGAATTGATAATCAACTATGGATAATAGTTGTCATACTATTATCAAACAATAATTTACTATATAACGCGACAAAGTGCACGAGGAAACTGAACCTGTGCAGGAAAAAAGTTACTAGGGTTGCTTGCCATATCAACCATATAAGTAAATTTTTACAGGTGGTACATTAGATAGATATGGGGGATCACCCTCCCATTTGATCACAACCTATTAGATGTTCAAAAGTGGTGGAAGAAGTTGTCTCCAACGAGGTGGATAAACTTATTGTGCAAGGAATGCTAGAGCTATCAAATAGCCCATAGGCATCACCTGTGCTCATTGTAAAGGAAAAGGATGGCTCAAATCAAGTGGTTATTGACTAACATAAACTTAATAACATAATGAAGAAGGATTCCTACCCTCTTCTGTGGATTAATTTTATGTTAGACCAATTTTGTGGGGCGAATTATTTTTCCACCATGAATCTGATCTTGGGGTATTGGCAGATCAATTTGCCATCAGAGGACGGGATAAATGTGCAAAAATCACTTTATGAGGGTTAATCCATCTGACTCTCATGCCACAAGGTTGTGCAACTCCCTGGTTATGTTCCAGCGTGCCATAAATATGATCTCAGGTGATTTAAAGCTGTCTTGCGTCTTAGTTTACCTCAACAACATCAATGTGTTCTCGCAGACACTTACAGAGCACCTTACACTTGGAACAAATGTGCAGTGCCTCGTTGCCACTGATATTAAAATAAGACTTAGAAGTGCCACTTCTTTAAAGAGCAATTGGAATACCTTGTGTTTGTCATGGATTCAAATGGGCTTAAACTGCAGCTGTAAAGGTGGAAGTGATAAGCAAGATGACTTTCCCAGGTAATAAGCGGGACATTCAGGTGTTTCTGGGGATGGTTGAGTATTACCAACAGTTCATTCCCAATTTAAGTTGCATTGGGGCCCTGATTTTTGTGTTGCTAAAATAAAACGCTTCTTTCTGATTGGACAGAACGATGTCAGAATGCTTTCAATATGTTGCAGACCGCATCAGCAAGCGCACCCATTTTGCAATATATCAATTTTGACAAACAATTCATTGTGCAAACGGACGCTTCCCTCACCACTATAGGGGCAGTATTGTCCCAGAAGGACGATGATGGCGTGTAGCATCCTGTAGCATTCTCTAGTCAAAGCTTGAACTGTCACAAACAAAACTACACTGTGACTGAGTGGGAGTGTTTGGTGGTGATCTACGCTTATAAACAGTTTTGGGTATATTTACATGGGCAAGATTCCAATAGTGACAGATAACGCTTCCTTTGAGCTGGCTACTTAATTTGCACGAACTGGAAGGACGGCTTTCACATTGGGCTCTGAAGCTCCAAGCATATGATTTCGAGATTATACACCATCTGGGAGCAAAACATCAAATAGTGGATTGTCTTTCTCAGCTTCCAACGGTCGCTATCATGGTAGATTTAGCTTACATAATGTACGAGAAGATGGTGGCGAACAAATATTAGGATGAGCCGCTGCAGGTGATTAAGGTATTAGACAGACTCAGGGAAGATACTTTCCTACATGGGGAAAAACTATACAAGAATATTGGAGACTCAACGCTGAGTTTCCCTAAACCTTCAGATAGACCATTGATTAATATGGATGCTCATCAGGCTGTAGGTCATGAAGGATTGCAGAAAATGCTGGAGTTTTTGCGATCCCAATACTACTGGGAGAACATGCATTATGATGTATTAAAACGGTTAGTTGTTGCCATCAGTGTCAAGTAGAAAAACCATTTCCCAAAAAACCACATACCAGCTAGTTAAACCCCGGTTTGCCTGGCACACCATTTCCATTGATGTAGTGGGACCTCTCCCAACTAGCGCCAATTGAACCAAGTATATCATCATTGCCATTGATAATTTGACCCGAGGGGTGGAGGCCAGGGCTATTAGCAACTTTGGCGCGGTCACCACTGCCAATTTTATTATAGAGTGTGTTATACAGCAACATGGCTGCCCACAGTTCATTCTGACAGATAATGGAAACAACTTCACTTCGCATGTCATGCCATAGTTGTGTAACAGTCAGGTTAAACCAATCATTACATTTTGACTTGAGATTCAGATTTCCAGATCTTGAGTCAAAGCACTTTTTAGGGGTTTTTTGAGGTTTATGCGGGGTCCAGCACTGGGCTGTACCCCTCCCGTACTATTCTTAGGCTTTTAGGGGCCTATAGAACAGTGCAGGAGGGGCTCCCCAGAAGGGCGACCTTAAAAAGGTTGAGCCCATGTGATTCTGAACTCAGTTCAGAATTTTTCCTCATTTCCCACTCTCACGTGGGATTCTCTGGTGGCCTTGGGGCCGCCCTTGCCTTGTCTTACCTGGTATCCTGCAGCGATATAAATTTTTATCCTTAATAAAATAATGGGATTTGATGTCAAGAACCTTGATTCCGCCAAATACCCTGGTTTTTTATGTCTCATTAGTGGTGCTCTAAGTCATTGGGATTGAATTTGTCCGCATGTTTATTTTTGATAATAAATAAAACAGGGCTAATTTTGGGGTCAGATCCTCACTTACCTGTGTCATCTTTTCTCGCTTTTCAAATTTCCCAAAATCCAATGTTGAATTGGTGAGTATGACGAATCAAGCACTTACCTCAAGGGAACTTCATATCAGACAAACATATGGTGCCCATCGCCAAGGCAAGATGGCGGTCAAAAACTGGGATGTTTTTGATTCGTCACAGTTGAAGGAGTTGATGGCGATCCACAGGGTTTTGACTACCCCCTATCATCTGGAATCAAATGGGATGGTGGAGCGGGTCAACAGAACCCTATTGAACATAATCCACAAATTGGTAAAGGATTGGCCCTCAGCATGGAGTACCCTTCTACCTACTGCTGAGTTCATGTAAAATATCGGCTATCATTCATCCACTGGTAAGAGCCCATTTTAACTTCTGTATGTTTGACATCCAGCTTTGTTCACCTTGCTTTATTCGTGTTTAGAGGACACTGGTGATGTGGATCTCCAGCAATATTTGAAGACTATTACAGATACATTGATCAAGCTTCAAACAGAAGCCTACTCCACCAGTTTGGCCAAGAAGACTCATGATCAGACAACTGGTCAGAAGAGATGGAGCGGACTTCCTCTATTTGCTGTAAAACCAAGTTTTATTCCATGATCAGCACGGATTTGGGCGAAAAACAAGCTCTCCAACATCTGGGCCAGCCCGTTTGAAATAATTGAGAAAACTGGCATGAACATATACAATATCAAGGAACCTTCAGGGGTCAGTATATCAACTGAGTTCATGCAAACTTCCTCTGAGCATATAAATAGTAAGAGCATATTGCCAAGTCAAAGGAGGGGGGTAATGTCGGGAAGTTGATATGACTGGGTGATATGCTACCCATACCAGTGGATCATAGGGGGAATTGAGACAAGCCTTGAGATTTGCAGAAAGGGGTATACAAGTTATAATCGATTAAAATGATGATCATTTGACGAATCAAGTGGGATTATGCCAAGATTTAATATGAACAAGAGCATCTAGAAAAGGGAATATAAATAGAAGACTACCAAGCCAAGGACGCATCTGGCTTGGGGAACTGAGATATAAAGAGTCGCATGGAGGATTAAGGAGGAGGTCTTTCATGGGTGATTAAGTTGTTGCAGCTAAGTCTGCAATTTATATTAAATAAAGGTCAAAATAATGGGCGATAGTTCCATATATAGTTTATTGAGTCTTATTAGAAGGTCGGCGATCTTCATATCATCCAATTTTATTGCTCAGTGGCTAATACACTGTGAAAACTGACTTGGCAGAATCAAGCTATACGCCAAAAATCAACACCTGGCATAGAGACAGAAACCTTTAGTAGAATATCCAGGACATTTGGTAACCATATATCTAGCCCAGTGATCAAATAAAGCTGGTGATGGAAGCACACAGGCATGTTAGCCATGTATGATTCAGGAAGAAATTCAAAAACCTAGACTATTTTGTTTACCACTGTCAGATGAAGTACCTCAAGCCTTGAAACTTTATGCACTTTGCGCAAGCTTCATACCCTTTATAATATCAATTTGAGTTCCAACCTATTCTACCAACAGTGCCAACTCACGACATATCCTTTAATGTAAAGAACCGTTACCTAATGCCTCTAGTGGATCCAAGTTTATAATAATGGCTATTGATCATCTCTCCAAGTTGATCAAAGCATCATTCAAGACATAGGTCACAGGTCAAACACAAATTACCATATAATTAAGTAATAAAAAGACATGGATGCCCCAAGATGCTGCTACTGATAACATTGTTGCAATTTAAACTAGATGGATTCCTCTAATGATTGATTGATATTTAGGATAAAATAGGCCAATTTGGCGGAATGGCCTATTGACTGAATTTCATGAATTATTAGATGATTTCTAGGTAGTTGCTCCCCGATTGGGTTGAAACAAATCAAATATTCCGCCAAGATTGGGAGTTAGGTTAAGCAGAGCCAATTAATGGCCCAAATTGGTATATGGATCACTGGCGACTAGTAGCCAAGAATGAATCATTTATATTTATTTAAGTAAGTGTCAGCGGAACCTGACATTCCCAGGTTTTGTGTGGCTAAGATTGTTTCCAGTGCCCCATTTATATTAAATGAATATCGCTTATAGAAGGTGATTCCCCATTGGAATTTAATATGAAGAGTTGAAACATGTCATTGGTGAGAACCTAAGTTTTTCTGAGTTACCAAGCATCCAAGAATTTTTCTAAAGCACAATTAATAAGTCAAATTAAAATTTAATATTAATTTATGTTATGATTTATATGGCTCACCAGTAACTGAATGCTGAGGATGAGCCAAAAGTTATATTTGGACATTGGGAAGGATGGGGCAAGAGGGTTGACACCAGGGAAAAGAGAATTGCAGTGAAAAGAGAGAGTGGTTGGCTGGAAGAACCAGCAATGAGCAATAGTTCAGTGATTGGGGCATAAGCCCTTTTGTACATATAAATACCTAGTGCTTCCCTTTCAATAAACATTTCCCTTTGCCTATCTCCATTTCAAGTAAAGTTTAAGTTTATTCTTATGGGTTGGGGTTTAGGCTGGGGGATCTTCAAATGGCATGGGTGATACACCAAGGAGTCAGCTGACGCTTCTGGCCACGTTGCATAAAGCAAAACGGCAAGGGCTGACCAGTCTTCATAAGGGTTGGCCTTCTGACTAGAAGAGCTCACTGTCACCGGAAAAGTGATTTCAAACAAACATGAAAAACTATATCTCTGATATCATGAGAAAAATATGGTTCTATTTGGAGTAAGACAATAAATTACTACTTCATATAATCCTTCCTCAATTAAAAGCGTTTGAACGCAAAAAAAACCTTAAGATACTAAATTAGATGGCCCTGAACTATAAGTCAAAATGGGACCAAATGCTACCATCCGCGATATCAGCATAAAGACTTGCCATCATTAGGTGAGTAACATTTATCCCTTTAAGGACCTGTTTGGGCGAGAGGCAGCGCTACCTACCTTGCTGGAACTAGCCATCTCCATGGATTTCAAGATCCTACTATCTAGGAGTTACCATCAAGTTTTGGCTAAAGACTTAATCAATATCTAGCTTGAAATTATAGACATAGAAGCCTCTATCCACAAGAGTCAATGTGAGAGTCAGAGAAGAAATAGTTTTTATAGTTCAGTTAAGGAGAGAAGGCTTATTCTACTATGACATGAGGCCAGCATGAGAATTTGTAAGACATTTGGACTGGCCCCAAAACTATTCTAGTCAGTAGAGGAGTCAAGTATTTAATGAGATGATGGGACAAATATAGTGTTAAACAGAGCATATGCTTTGCACCTTATGTCCTTACCAGTTTCTTATTGGGAGGTGTTATGTAAGCTACCACAAGCATACTGTAATGGATATAACACATTTTTTGATCGCCATATTGCTTTGGTTTGACGCTAATCTTTGATGTCAAAAGAATGTCCAACGCAAGGTTAGACTCTTGAGTAAGCGTTAGTGCCTCATGAAACTAAACTATTTAAACCTTGGATTTAGGAAAACTTAAAGCAAGAAAAAAATTTAAATGGTTTAAGTGAGGTAGCAAACCCTGGGATCAACCTCATTTATGTATTATCAAGTAAAAAACCCTTTTATGAGAAGATCTTAATAGTTAGGCGCCATGAGAGCACTAAGTAAAAAACAAGATAGTTGAGGGAGATCAATCCCAAAATTCCAAGTTTTTGTTCAAGTGACAAAAATTTGATGAGTTGTGGCCTGCCATAAGATAAGGTAAGGGTGGCCTTAGAGCCACAAGAGTAACCTAGCTCGGGGTAAAATCTCCATAAAAGATAGAATTCCAAATGTTGTTTGGTATTGCACAGGCTCAGCCTTTAAAGTCGCCTCCCAGGGTAGCCTCTCCAGCACCATTCTTTTGTCTTTCAAGCCTAAAGAATGTCTCAGGCGAGGCATATCCCAGCGCCTCAAACTTAATTAACAAACAAAACTTTCTTATAACAATTTGACTCAAGATTTATTAAACTGAACTCAAGTCAAAATGTAATGATCAGATTAATTCCATCAGTTACATTACCCTCTGATAGGGAAGGGCGCCCAGAAGAGGGGCCCCACAGTGGGAGGCCGCCATTATGAGGGCTCTGGGGGTGAGTTACCTTTAGCCCCAAGAAAATAAGCCTGGAGAAATTCTGGGTCCCTTATGGGGAAAATAAATGTTTTAGGCGAAATGGGACTGGGCTGATGGAATAAGCTCACCTGACACTAGGGATCATTTCATGGGCAGACTATCCTTTGGTGACGAACCCTGCTGGGACAGATCCCTAGGTGACAACTAAAACCTGGTGAGTGGAAGCCTCACTGGGATTTTTGCGCTGATGATCACCTAAGGTCCAGGGTTGGCCATCAGTCACTGGCTCCCAGTGATGCTTACTCAGCAACTGGTACCTTAACGCAACCACTGGGGTCAGCCAAACTGGGGATTGGTGGCATGAAGAAAGCACATTTTGGGTTTAAAGTTATATAACGGTCAGAAAAACCCAGTTACCAATTGCCATCTTGCTTTGATTTGACGCTGATCTTTGTCATCTAAAGAATGTCCAATGTGAGGTTAGACTCTCAAGGTAAGTTTTTTATTGTTTCATTCAACTAACCAATTAAACCTCAGATCTAGGAAAACCTAAAGCGAGGAAAAAGATGACTTGGTTTCTGTCTGATTCTGGTGGTTGACTCAAAAATAAACCTTTCAAAACCATCATATTGGGCCGATTACCCTTTCAACACTTGAGCTAACACCTATATTCTCACCTCAAACCCTATAACAATCATACAATCCAGGCTGAATATCTTAATGACAATTTGATCAATTATTAATCAGAGCACTTGGGCCGAACACACTCACATATAATGGACAATTTTCTATGTTTCAAATCTCAGCAATTGGTCCAGATTATTGGGAACACAATCAACTTACAGTGTACAAAATTGTTCGGGACTGACCCAAAGTTAGTGTCTGAAAATCTCTTAGACTTCAGATGAAAAAAAATGTGATCTAATTTTCTGCCTTAGGGCGAAATTTGCATGTTGATCCATGGAATTGGCATGATAGCACTTGCACATGGAACACCCAAAAGGGAATACTATTGCTATCAAAGGAGAGGCCTTCCAACATCCCAATTAGGGGTGCATCATTTACTTCAATTAAGGCAAGAATTTATAGAAGGTGTATTTCTTCAGCAGTATGACGAAACTCAAATTAAGAAGATCCTAGGACAATTTTGCATGCTTTTCTCGCAACTTTTGTACCTGAAATCCTCCCAATTTTGAGAGTATTTTTCCACCAATAAGCCTAAGAAAAGGTTTCAGTTGTAAAAGTTCTTGGGCTGAAATGAGTTGGAAAACTATCTGTTGAAATTTTGTACTCTGGTGTGGCCAGGAGATGCCCTAGAGGTATAAACACGAGTGCCTGACCTACTAACTAATTATCTAATTAATAGCTTATAATAAAAGTTATATTTGTTTTCATCTCTTTCCTGGTTTTCTCATTGAATTCTTATCTTAGAGAAAGTGTTGACAAGCCTGATGCGCATAATCCACAGCTTGTATATCTACCTTCCTTGGAAGAAGTTCCTGAACACAAAGGGAAACTTATGCCCAAAAATTAACCGGAAGAGTCAAGGCAAATTTAGTAAGCATAGTGAGTTTTTGAATGGTCTGAATACCATAAAATACAGGCACTATCGAGGATCAATCATTGGAACCTCAACCCAAATAGATGTGCAGGATAATAATGCACAACCAAGCAATCCTCGGGTTTTTACAGTTTCTGTGAGGTAGTGAACCCCAAAATCAACCTAATCTAAAATTATCTAATAAAAACCCCACTTGTGAACATATCCTGATAATTAGGATATGAGCCCACCAATTAAACAACAGGATAGTTGGGAGAGATATAGCCATGAAATCCAAAGTCTTTGTTCATCAAAAAAAACTTGATGCTTCACGGCCTGCCATAAGGCAAGATAAAGGTGGCCTTAGAATTCCAGTAGTAACCCAGCTCAGCGTTAAAACTCCATAAAAAAGAGAATTCCAAACCCAAGTTTGGAATTGTGTGGGGAAAACTTTAAGGTTCCCCCTCCTCGGGAGCCTCTCCAACACCATCTTTTAAGCTATTGCAAGCCTAAAGAATGACTCAGGAGAGGCACAGCCAGAGCTTTAAACCTAATTAATAACGAAAAATCCTTAAAAAAATTCAACTTGAGATACGGAAAATCTGAACCTGAGTCAAAATGTAACATTAGGATTGTTTACGTTCGTTGCACATAATGAATAATCTTTTTTCACTTTTGGCCGCTTCCCAGATAGTAGATAAACATCTTAAAATTTATATATGGAAGAATAAGATGCGGACAAGGGAAAAGAACCCCTTGGATAGATGATGAAGGCCCAGATAAATGCCAGATATTCAAGATGACATCATACACAATAGTTTGATACCTGCTGTGTAAAGAGGCTTGCAATAAAAAGATGATTTTGACGCCATCACCAATGAATATGAGAATGAAATCTTTTTATACCTTTTGGGGTAAAAAAACAATTGAACAATGATAAAGAAATGACCTAACTAAATTGCCCAATTAAGAGCAAGAAAACTTTCCATCTATAGTTGCCAAAAAGGCAACCAACTAAAATTATGAATCAATCAAAACCTGAAGTGAGGCACATTGAAGCAACACCCTCAAGTAGTCTTGACTTAATAATGATATTACCCTATTAGGTAATGGAGCTTAAAGCAGAAAAGTTATAATTACCCCAGACCCAGAAGCAGTTATTGAGAAAGGGGACACTGCAAATCCTGATTAATAAATGCTAACCGTGAGAAGAATATCATAGGTTGAAGCATTGAACAATATGGATGTCTTCACCAAGATGGAAAACTAGGAAGAGACTCAAAAGTGGTTTTTGAAGCCCCTAAAATATCGCCAAAACCCACTCACAATTCTTTATTATCCGGATGAATTGTTTGATATGCCTGGTATACATTTATTTTATATTTTAGTTTATAACAAAAGTATAAAAATATTACAATCCTTAACCACAAAATCTTAATTTTATCCTTTTTCCACTTATATTGGGTTTAAGTGAAGAGATCGCCTTTAATTAGTCTGAATCTAAAGAAGAATTTTGATTAGAACAGCTTGGGTTACTGAGAACTCTAAAGTTGAGTTTGGGGAGGTTTGAGTCTTGTGTTAGGCCAACATAGAGAAGGTATGTAAAAGAGTTTGGTAATAATACTACAAGCAGGGCAATGAACATTTATATGAGTCATCAATGCTACATCAAGTAGCATCAGAAGCAGAATTACTTTGTGAAGATGATCATGCGCCCCCAGAATGTCGCCTGGTGTCTAATCTGTGTGGAACAGAACTACTATATAGAAAGTAAGCTGACCAAGTTAAGTGAGCAAGGACCAACAGGCTGACTGCTACTATAATAACTGAAATTGATGACTCTGGTGTGAAAGGGTCATACAATATCTGTAGACATGGTATGTCAGTCATAATTAGGCTTAACCAAGATGTAGGTAGTTGTAGGCTTATAGGGGCAGATGGCTTGATATACGCGGCATCTCATTAACACATCTTGAAATTAAATAATAAGGACCAAATTCTATTTGTCAGATTAAATTAAAAGTCCTAAATGGACCTCCATAAACCGCCACACAATGAGCTTTAATGATTTTTTCTGGATGAGCTGAGGGTGGAGGTACAGTCTTTGGTCATTCTCCACTCCTTTATACAATCTTATGCCCTGGATTATGGCGTCTTTCGTTAGTTACCTAAATGCTGCCAATAACAGGTATTTCATTAGTAAAATATTTCCTTTTTATTTCTTGAATAGTTGATATGCAAAGGGGGATTGATCTGTTACAACAGGCAGCCGCGAAATTCTACATAATTCTGATAACTTTGTCCATGTGGTGTACTGTCTCATAGTCATATGCCTGTAGGTTCAAGACCCAACATACTAACTGACCTTTGTGTTCCATAAGGTTATTAATCATCACAAAGAAAGCATGGTCAGTGACAAATTTCAACTTGGTCCCATGTATATAGACTCGAAATTGTTAATAAATATTTATGACAGCTAGAATTCTCACTCAATTACGATTTAATTTTATTCATGTTTGTCCAAGACATGACTGCAGAAGGATAACAGAAGCTCCTCTCTGTCATCCCTTATATGAGAGCACAGCCTCTATAGCTGTGAGAGAGACGCCAGATTATGCTATAAAAGGTTGGTTTAAGTTTGAGATATCTCAGATTTGGGCTGCAGTAAAAGCTTTTCATAGCCAGTTAAAAGTCTTTACATTCTCAAGTCCATTGAAAAATTAATTCATCTTCAAAACAGATGTAATAGAGGCTTGGTAAGTAGCGAAAAGTCTGTTATAAATTGGTAGTATTAACCAACTATTCTAAGAAATACTTGAGTATCTCTCTTATGTTCAGATTATCTAAAGCAAAAAATTAGGCATCAAGTTTTTGAGGCTGTTACTGTATTCAGCATGTGTTCTCAATGTGACCCAGAAAATCTATTTTGGACTTTAAGAACTTTCATCTGATAGGACTCATGAAAATTTTGGTTGCACAGTTATAAATAATTTACTTAAAATATAGGCTCTCACGTTTGGAGATGTAGGCAGAAGCAGACCCCAGGTTGGTTTAGTTTCTTCTACAAGTTCTTTTGTCTTAAATGAGGTGGCCGCACGCCTATTGAACTCCAGTCAATTTTCCTCAAACTAAAAAACAAAGCAAAAATCAATGTTAAGATCTTGGACCAAACTAAACAACAACTTTATAAAACCTCATATCTTACTAATAGATGTGGGTTGACAAACCTTTTCTGGGCTTGTCTCACAGTTTAAAATTCGGATATATCAACTCCTAATCATGTTAGTTCACAACAGGTCTGAATTTACTAATCTTGATTCTAAATTAATTTTAGACTTTTTATAATTATTTTGTTTTTATTGGTGGCAATTTGGGTTAATAAAATAGTTTTTATCAATAATCTAAATAAATTGACAAATTACATCAAACTTGGGTTTGGCTTGGGCATTGATATTTTTAATTAAATTTGAATAATCACTGTTTTGACATGGTTAATTGGTGAGAGGGTCAGATCAGTTGATTTAAGTGTTTCATAGCTTTTGTTAAATTATATATATAAGTTTAGTTCACAGTAATAGTTGAGTTAATTTACTCTAAGATTGCTCATTAAATTTTTATTTTGGTTTTGAGACATCGTGGCAATCTCAGATTTGGCCCATTATATTATACTGCTATTGAGAGCGCAGATATTTTACAAGAGCGCCAAATCATTATAATTGATTGTTTATCCTTTTTTCAGGTGTGGGACTTCGTGTAAAGCTCAGATTTAGCTCTTGAGAATTATGCTGCAATTGAGAACTCAAATTTAATTCTCAAAAGTGCTGAATCATTACAAATTGACTGTTTCCCCTTTTATTAAATATAGTATTTAGCTTTAAATAAATTCTGATAGAAGTGTTTGGGACTTGACCCAAGTCTAGTCAGCATTTCTAACACGATTGATTTTATTCAAGCTTGAACTGACCTATGAAACTCTTCTTCCAGATGCGCTAAGTGTTATGTATTTGCTTTTGTGAATAGATTCAAATCATTGAGATAACTTCAAATGCAACTCAACTTCATATCTCCCAAAATAGTGTCCATTGCCAGATAAATAGTAGGCTGCCATTGCACAATTTTTGGGGCATTGATTTGGTTGGAACAATCCTTGGGAAGTATCAATCACAGAAATTCTTGGTCTTTAGATAGGTAGGTCAATATGCTAATATCCAATAATGATATCTAGAGCTGGTAAATCTGTAGCTCCTCCTGATTGATCTAAGGCGTTATTTATTAAGGAGAAGTGTAAGAATCCTTAATAGTTATATTATTCACCTTTGGAAATTAATATTTGCTCTAATGGGGCCATCTTTCTTTTTAATTGAGTACTAGACTGGACCATGGGCTTCTTTTGAAGAAAACCATCACTTGTCATTTTAAGTTTCTCCGTTTCCTTCTACGCCTCCTTATCACATTCCTTGCTTATCTTTATCATTCATGATCAAATGGGCATTTCATCTTAAGCAATAACGTGGTGTTGTATCCCCACAGTGCATCAAAGGTCATGTCATCTGAAACAAATACTTAAGCGTAGCTTCATATGAGAGCCATCGCTTTTTCCTTCTGATTCTCAATTAGTCCTTAAAGTTATTTACAAAGAAATGACCGCACGGTTTGTAAGGACGGCTTAAGTAGCCCAAACTCCAAGTGATTCAAAAACTCATGTAACGTTTTAATCTCTTCCAGTAAAGTAAGATGTAATAATGTGATCTTCTGATCTTTCTTGACAATGATTTTGGAGGCAGTAGGCTGGAACATATAAACAGATCTCCAGATGACCAGACATAATTAACCAAGGTGAGAAAAAGGTCAAGCTCTTGATTATTGCCAAGGGAATAACTTTCTCCCAGCAATCCTTCTGGTTACTTACAGTTTATTAAAGCTAAAACCACACCCTGTGCTCCCAATATGATATATAGGCCTTAGAGTCTTTAAGGGGGGTGTCTTTATTCTCAGGAATGGTGGTGGGTGGGGGTAAAGTCTGTGGCCTATTTGTTGGTAACAGATAGGGAATACAACATCACTATAAAACCATTAATAACGTTATTCTTATGAGTTAATAAAGTGTAATTACCCATTAAGTAGTGAAAGGGTATTGTTTGACAAGAATAGTAAATTGTTCTCCTCATAGTCTAGACAGTACCATAAATCCTATGAAAGCTAGTTGTTAAGTTTTCAGCCGATGGTGCAAGCTAAAATGACTTAACAATGGATTTGAGGATAAAAATTCGCTTTTCATATGAAACTTCTGCTTGTAATTAGGAAGTAGATTCTCTGATAATCCTCAATAATAGCTAAGTAACTCTGGAACGCTCACCGTTCTCAGGTCTACTGGCATTAACAAATACAAGACCTCTGTCTTTGTACAAAATTAGGAAATTGTTCCTCTATAATTGGGACTACTTCTCTGACAGGCAACTATATACTTCTCTTTGGGAAGAATAAACACACAACTATCTAATATAGATGTAACGGCAACAGATACAAATACTAGGCAGATGACAGATGGATAACAATAATTAATAATCTAAGCAATAGTAGTTATTAATGATCATTATAAAATCTAAATGATAATTAGTTTATTGATGTTTTATTTTTTGGTCAGGCGCCAGTATTGTATACCTCTCAGGCATCTCCTGGCCAAACTCATCTAATAGATGAGTTCATTCATATTATACCAATCCTCCGCTGGTCATGGCAATAATTATGAAAAATCACCAAGTCAATTCAGCCCATTAATTGACTAAAAATAACAATCATTTCAGTCCAATTGAAGGCAATTTTACTCTCATATTATGACGACATTGGGTTTTGAACTCAACATCAAAATCTTCCCAATTAGAGCTACGTCATAACTCAAAGTCTAACAATAAATGAGGAACAAAATATACATAACCATAAAAGATGACGCACCCCAATTTGGGACATTGGCAGGCCTCTCAATAGCACTAAGTATACTCATATTTGGGATATCTATGTTAAAGTACTTAATTATCAATTTCATTAATCAAACCCAACTTCCGTCTTAGAGCATTAAGATTAATGCACTAATTTAGGAGGTGCAATTTAATTAATGCTGTGGGACCACCTTGCACCCAAGTAGACCCATAATTGGCCATAATATGATTATATCATAGCTACTATTAGCTACAATAATCAGGCATCTAAGACGCAGTCAGAGCGGTTATGAGGTGAATCTGATTTATCAGATTATTCAGATAAATTGGGAAGGATCAAAGGATCCATCAATGGGAGTAATCTATCAGCATTGATGGTTTTCTCAAAGGGTTTATTTTCGAGTCAACCATTAAAATCTAACACTAATACTGACAAGAATTTAGTAAAGTTATCATTGGGAAGCACTATAAATTTGCACTAAATTGAAAAGGGCTGAAACTCTAGGGTAACGCGCTTTACGCCCCCCTCACTCCTAGTAAACCTAGGCCCAGCCATAATATATAATTCAATATCATTGATGGTGGGCCACATTATGAGCTATCCTCAATTGTTTTGAAAACGGAATGAATATTACATTCAAATGGGAGCCACTGTCAACAGTGGCTCAAACCAAAGCTTTTTTTGTATATCAATATAAATACAATTATAAATAACGTTAATCTTTGTTTATTGTAATAATGAAAGGAGTCAGCTTGACTTATCATAGTCTTGATTTTTTCTCCTAAATTGTTAATTGGGTGATGAATGTGCCAAGTTAACGCAACTTTAACTCCTTTCAGAGGAGATCAAACCTGAGATTTCTCGGTATCTCTGAATTGGTTGTGCTTATCAATTCAGAGGCATAAGTTTAGTGAAAACTTCTTGTCCCTCTTGTTTTGTAGCTTCTTGCTGGCCTCAGTTGATTGTTGACATTGTAGGAATATCTTTATTGGTTTTCATTATGAGGATGTCTCACATCTTCCTCATTGCTCTAGGACAAGACTGAACAATGACTGGTAGTAAGTTCCCACTTTCTACTGCCAAGACTCGTTTCCTTTCTTTTCATTAAATTGAAAGTTACAGGATTTACCTCAGGACGTCACTTAGGGAAGGTGTCCAATTAATGCCCATTAGATCATAGATATAAACAGTTATCTTCACTAGGTTGCGGTGATTTATGTAGTCTTATTGACAGGGATGGAGGCTCTTCATGGTCCCTTTATTACTTTTATTAACTCTTGGGGCTGTTTGGCTTGGACTTCCACGTTGGGTGGTCCAAATGTAACTCTGCATCTATTTTTTAGTACTAGATGGTCCTAACCCAAGGGGGGATTCATCGATGTATAACTCTGCATCTATTCAGATATTAAAACATAATTATTTATCTAAATCCTTCTCAAGTTCCAGAAGAAAGGAGCGGAGTAACTTAGGTTAGTTCTTGGTGGCATTTTTTAGTGCAATATTGAAGTCAAAGTCCAGCATGGATTTAGCACCCTGGAACCTGGGCCTCGTGATAAAAGCAGTCAAAGATGTCTTTATTAGTCTTTTTTTAACTAAATGGTCATGATTTCAGCCTCATATGTGCTATGCGTTTAAGAGATCCAAATTCTTTATATATATGCGCTTTCAATGTAAGAAATGATCAAGTGTTCTTCAAGTAAGTAGGGACTGATCTCATCTCAACCCTGGTTATCTAAACAATTAATCATGTATGTGGCTTTTAAAAGGTCATTGGCTTAGTGATGGCCATATTGAACATTTACAAGAATGATTGCACATTCCTTGCTTGTCAGATTTTTGAAGAATTACTGGATTGATAGTTAAAAAACTGGAAGAAACTTCCTGATATGGATGTCACTGGCGTAGTGCTACCCTAAGGTCCTGGGTTACCAGCTGGGGTTGCCTCTGTTTGGGAACTGGTATTTCCGCAGAAGTAGGCGAAAAAAACAAAAAAGTTGGTACTAAGTGAGTAGGTTGATGCATTGTTTCTTAGATAGCTTTTTCTTCTAAGTGTTCTTTTCCAAATAGCTCTGGTTGAGAAGGAGACATGCTTTGACGAGGGCAATGACACTATGTCCTGAAATTCGCCTTCAATTCTTCATTCCTAAGTGGTTCAGTCTCCTGTTTTCAAAGGCATTGTTGTTTTAACCGTCATAATTTCGTGAGATATCTCCGCCTGACCTGTACACTAGCGCTCAAATCATCCAAACTATTATTGCGGGAAGTTTATATGTTATGAAGTCTGTGGGATTAATGTTATAATTAACTGTTCAACTGGAAGACATCTCCACTATCTTGTTGGAGCGCTGTGAGTGTACACTTAATCCTTTGGCATTTTGTGCGTGACTGCTTGTTGTTTAATGATCTGTTGTATCTCAGACAGGAGAAATCTAGTAGTCTTTCAGTTACCTCCAAAATTCTGTGCAGCCACCTTCATTTTGAGTTAAGTGTATTGATTGAGTTCCTCAACTTCCTCATCCTCTCAAGTTAAATCTCCTAGTTTGACATGGTCAAATTATTTTTTCTCTGAATTGAGTCTTTTCTTGATCATTTCATTGGTAACTGCAAGGCTATCCATGGCCTGATGTCCTAGAGCCACCAATTACAGCTCAATGGATAGATAACTTTGTACAGTTGTTGCAAAATCTGCACACTAAGGTTGTGGTTGTTGTAAGCATCCTGACAGACACCTTAAAAACTGGGAATTAACTGCCTATTCAGGTATGCAGCGCTTTAGAATTTTCTGGTTTCTGTTAAACACCTTATAGTTAGGGCGTGGTGGTGAAAAAAGATTGAGAATTCTGTACTTTGGGTTAGAGATGCTCAGCAAGATATTGACCCATCTGGTTTAGACTTTTAGCTTGTTGTAGTACTTTATGATGGTTTAAAGAGCAAATAATTTTATATTGTTGATTAGCTGGACCTATTTTTTTGATGGTAAAATAAGGCTGATAATAGATCAGATTGTTTATGACCAAAGAGCTGGAATCTCCAAAGTAACATTTTTATAATCTGTCTCAGCTGATTTGCAGAAAAAGTAAATGTCTTAAAGCTCTCAACACGAGGGGATATTGAATTTAACTTTATCTATAGCCATTTGCTTTAGAGTAAAAGCTTTGAAATAGAAGATGATGAAATTATAATTCTTACCATCTCCCCCTTACTAAACATAAGTCTATCATAAAGGTTAAATCTTCTTTTTTAGTGATACAGCGTGAAGTTAGCACCACTTATAAAGCATAAGCTCCCTTTAAGTTCCACTTAAACAGTTTATAGCCTTCTGGTCTAAATTCAGCTTTACTAATAGTGCTACTATGTAGTAAACTCACTAAATTTTTGTACAGGTAAAATTACTCTCAAGTTCTACACATATACCTAATAAGTTTAACAATAAGCAATTCTTTTTTAGAATAAACAAGCAATATTTAAGTCAAACCTCTCCATTAAAGATTCACAATAACTCTCACTATAACGTTCAAAACTAATTTGGGTTGAGACCATGGGAGGAAGTTGATTTTTCAAAAAGAGATCAAAATGTGAAGTCACAAGTTTGGATACAAATTAACAAAATCTAGGTAAAACTTGTACCAAGGTTGGGTTTGTTTTTAGACTTTGTTTTGCAAACAGGACTTAAGTCAATAGCTATCTAACAAAAGGGGTTCAAGAATTAAATTTTGTAGCAAATAATTTACTTATAATACAAAATTTAAAAAGATAGGAAGTATTTTTCTTGGAGATTGTGGTTATCAAGATTTAAACACCTTTGTGAGATTGCAGGGTGTGAGAGAACTTACTAAAAAATAATGTTTATTTGGCAGTATGGATGAAGTATCTCTCTGCATAAGAGCCTAACCTATCAACATACAAACTGATAGGAAGTCTGGGGATGGAAGAATTTTAAGAAGGTAATTTTCACTGGAAAGCTGTAAACCATTTTCTTTTTGGCCAACTTTCTAAAATGATTGGACTGCCAAGAAACATTGGTGTAAAACTTATTTTTTAAGGAGGATCAAAGTAATGCTGCAATGATGCAATAGTTGAGAGGGGAATGGAAGAGAAAGTTACCATTTACTGAAGAGCGGCTGAGAAACTATGGGCATCTGCACCTGAAAATGAATTCATAGGATCTAAAGGGTGTGCAAAATGAGAAAAGGAAATTGCTGTCACGAAAGTCAAGTTTGACTCAGACCAGAGGAGAGTCAAACATTGTATAAAGCTTATGACAAATGATAGAAGCTAAACCTTGTCAAATCCTTTGTCTCTAAAGGTACAAAGAATATATTTGAACATAATTTTGTCACAAAGAGTACAAAGGGTACAATTGAACTTGAAACATTCACAAAGAGAACCAAGTATTCTAACTAGTTACAAAACAACCATAATATTCCCTTAAAGGTTAAGGAAGATTTGCTATCAAAAGAGTTAGTAACCTCAATGAGAACATAGCACCTGAAGCCTATAAATATTCCATCAAGTAAATGAAGTATTCTTATCTTATCTTAATGGGTTTTGTACGCAAAATAACAACTACCCTAGGGATAAATAAATCCACTAAGACGCCTCTGATGTGAACTTGAATGATAATTAATTTTTCTTGAAGGAACTGGGTAATAAGTTCCTGAAAGATCCTAAAACATGTGTAATCTGCCATGTGTCCTTATAAGGCAACCCAGCAAAGACGTACTCTCCCAAGATGAACAAGTCCAGAAGAGAAGAAAGTTCTTAAAGAGAGGAGAAAATGATTGTGACTACTTGGGTTCACTCTAATTATCAAGAAGTGCCTGTTCAGCACCTAAGATTTTTACAATTTACTGTATCTATGACCTTTGACCTTTTAGTCCCTGATTATGCGACTTATAAGAAATTAACCAGATGAAGTAGCCAAACTAAAAATTTATGCTTTAAAAAAATGCGCAATTGGGAGGACGCTCTGATAGCCAAAGTTCAACTCAAGTTTCACAAGAATTTATATACTTGTATACCACGGCTGCCATCCCTACATAGCAGTAGGGGTTTTCAGACTAGGTCATTTCTCTTTCTATTCGTCTATCCTAACAATACCCATCAGCTACGGCTCTTAGGATTACACATATGGAAAACAAAGACAGTTCAGTCTGAATCAGAAGTTTCATATCTGACTCTATGAATTGTATACCTTTTTTCATTTTGAACTGAAAAAAGTAAGCAATTATTGATAACAGAAGATAGATTAATAACTTAAAAAGCCAACTTTTTAGGTTGACAAACAGGCTGGTAGTTTTTTTCATAATGGATCTACATGAAGAACTACCACTATCTCTAAAAACTTTATATGAATTTATGTAGTGGGAAATACACTAGATAGTTGAACAACTAAATAGCCAACAACAGTTCTACAAAAATTATAGCGAAGAACTAAACAAATGTATTTTCCAGCTCAATGATAGGGCTGGTGTCCAGATTGCTCCTAAGCCTACAATTTGTGAATGGAAAGGAGGTCTTGAAGGTCTTAGAGGCCCTGAAGGCATAAAGGTCCTGAGAGCCCTAAGGGTGATGACAGCCCTTTTGGACCCCCTGAAGATCCTACTATCATTCTGCCAATATGAGACAAAGACCATAAGATGGACTTTGTATTTGGAACAATAGACTAGGGGGTGGCTCACAACATCTGAATGAACAAAGGAGATTAACTTAATGCTTTTATAGCTTTAGTGGCCCTTCCCAACAAATTGACTACTCTTTAACAAACGTGTTTGGATATGGCCGCTCAACAACTGGATCACCAAACTACATTGAATGCTAAGTTTGACTGACTCACGCCTTGAGACAAAACTTGAGGTTCAGAAACAAGCATTACTACAGAAATTTGAAGATCAAGCCATTAAAAATTTATTAAACACGCCAAACGCTCAAAACCAAAATTATCTCTATCTACGTGGCAACTTAGGTCATAATTTGCATGGTACCTTGAACTCTACCAAAAACAGATTGACCAATCCTGCATGAGTAACCCTTTTGGGACAGAACCCTTGGAGATTGGAAGACCTAAAACCCCTTCCATACAAGGTCTATCTGAACCAATCAATTCTTTTAAGCCATCCATCAAAAAGTATGTTCTGGTATGGGGAGTATTTGGTATTTCCTCTTTGTATATAAGAACGCTATTAAGTTGGTCAAGATTGATAGAAAATGCAGAAGAACAATTTTTTCTTGACAGTAACGCTCAAGAGAGAATGAAACCTATCTTGAAGGATGCTTTTCCTGTGCCAAAATTCAATGTGCCCTTATTAAGGAATCTGTTAGCACATTGTCCTTGTCTAACAGGCACAAGCCTTTAGCAAATTTGCCAAAAGAAAGGAGCCTTTATATTGAATTTGATAACCACTTATATTTTGAAAATCAGGCCCTAACCTTTTACGATTGGGCACCCTAGATGATGTAATATTTAGCATAGTATTTACCTTCTAATCCAACCACATCTTCCACTTTACTTTAATACTATAAAGAAGCAATTCAAATTTATCCCCAATATCAATGAGGCTCTTGTAGAGTTACCAGAATCCAAAGTACATTATCCTTCTTCAACCAAAGGGTCCTGCTCTTATATCTATGTCATGGAAAAATATTAATTATTGGCCCAAAAAGAACCTTGTTACTATTGTGGTTCTACAATCATCAAGGAATCTAATGCTTGAAAAAGAAGTAAGATGAGGCGAAAAAGAGGTATCAGCCTAGGGCGCGAGGCTTCTATACTGATTACTCCATGCCTCAACAGCTTTCTCAGAGGCATTCACTTCTTGAATGTTTCATTGTATCTGTGCTATATGGAGTTGACATCCCTGATACCTTATCAAAGTAAGGTATGACATTCATCTTATTCTGCCCAAGGTATATGCAATTATTTCCTTAACAAATTTATAATGTCTAACACCACATATTCTATACAAACCTTTACTACATTGTTACTTATGTGTGGTAGTACATAAAGTGAAAATCATGGCTTTTAATGATACTTGATCTCCAGTAAATGTCACTACCTCTTTATTAAAGAAGTGTACAAAGAATGCTACCTAATATACCATACTCTGGATTGTGAAATGGCAGGACCCTCATGCACCAAATCTTTTGGCGCTTACTCATTGCTACACATATAGTACAGATCTCTAGTGGCATATGGCACTGTGATTATTTTAAATATTGATAATTATGGCTTACATATTGGCTTGCAGTTCCTAGTTGACTTTAATACTAAGGTTAGCCACAAGGACAAATATTTATGCCATATTAAGTTATTGTGTTCCTCTATTTATTCAAAACTGCCCAGGAAAAATGAAAAAGAAAACCTCAAAAAAGCTTATTAGAGTACCGTAAGTTCATCAAAAATCTAGCATACTATGTTTTGGGACCAAAACTCAAATCGCCTCCTATTTTTTTTGAGGCTCTTAAAGGGGTGCCTAATTATCTGTGATTAAGGTTTTCATATCATCTAAGGTTCGATTAAAAATGTTGAAACCAGTATAAAATAACTATGAGGGTTAACCCAAAAGTAAGGTCTCCAAAGGACTAGAGCCGCTGTGATTTATATTGAGCGGCAGTTGGCAGCACTGCTGTGCGCGTCCATATCACCTCTTTCAAAAAAGCAGTCGCTGAGCTCTCACGTGCAATTAGTCTTGTCTTGGAAGCCCAAAAAAGTGGAGCTCCCCAATCGCTATTCCCATAAGCATGTAATTCACAAATTCATTTGATTTTATTATGCAAAAAGTGTTACACCTATTAAATCCATAGACAGTAGATTGAAGTGTATTGTGCTTGGTGTATGGTTCCAAGAAACATCCACAAGTGGTTATTGAGTTTAAAGCAGGTTGTAGAGATATTAATGATGATGACAGAAGAGGTAGACCAACAGTCTTAGATGAGATGATCAGTAAACTTACCATAGTCATGCATGAAGATCGAAGGATCACTATTCACAAGCTCTCTTAATCCTTCATGAAGTTTCAAAATAAACTATTCAGATGATTGTGACTGAAAAGTTGAAATATTGGAAGGTGTGCACAAGGTGGGTTCTGCAAATGCTCACAGAAGATCATAAATGGCAACACGGTAAAGCTGCCCACAAATTTCTTGTGTGCTATGAAGATAAAAGAGATGACTTTTTAAATTCTACTATAACAGATGATGAAACTTGGGTTCACCAATTCACACTTAAATCTAAACAACAGTCACTTGTATGGTGGCATCCAACATTGACAAAGTAGTGGAAATTCAAATAAACTGAGTCTGCTGGCAAGATTATGGCTACAGTGTTATGGGATTAATAAATTTTTATTGTTGATCAATTTAATGACTACTGTGACCAAAATAAATGCAGATGCATATTGTGTGTTACTCAAAAAACTCAAATGGGCTATTCAGAATTGGAGAAGAGGAATGCTCAGCAAGGGCATAGCCTTCGTCATGACAATTCTCACCTTCATGTTGCCCACACAACCGCCAATCTTCTGGAAAATTTTTAATGAAACTTAATTCTCCGCCCCCTGTAGTTTGGACTTGGCACCTTGTAACTATCATTTGGTTACATATTTGAATTAAACTGGGTGGAATGCTATTTGACAATGATGAAGAGGTGAAAGATGAGTTCAACCGCTATTTAAAAAACATTTTGAAAAGTTCCTATGACACGGCATATAAAACTGCCACAGAGGCCCATAAAACTCATTGAACGTAGTGGCGATTATGTTAAAAAATAGCACGTTATTATGGTTCACAACCATGTAAAAATGTTTGATAATTTTTTTTAATTTTTAAAACATATAAATATCTTTATTTTAGGTTTACTTCTTATATAACAGCGGCTCACCTGTTGAGAATCTATGGGAAATCTAATCCATTCATTTGAACCTCTGACCTTTTCTGGGTATTATTGACTCTGCATATATTGACCCCAATACCGCATTGACGGACAATTTCATGTTTAACCCATGACAGTGAATTACAACTAACCAGTAGCTTAAGTAATAACTTTCCCTATTGAACAAGTTAGGTTTCATCTCTGTTTGTTGACCTCTATCTGACTCAGGCATTATGAATCCCTCAACATAGCCTTAATGGAGGTAACAATTGGTGACTCACTTACTAGTGATCAACAAAAATTGGCAGAATCCCTAACTGATGAATATGCTAATATACTTTCTAAGGGCCCAGATGACATAGGAGCAATAAAAGGGTTCAGCAAAAGGTGTATACTGGTGATTCTCAGCCTATTTGGGTTAGACCCTGTTAGAAATCCAAAGTTAAGAGGCTCAATGGTCTCAAGAATTACAGCAATTGTTATAATCTGACCTTCTAGAATCAATCAAAGCTCAAGGCCTTCTATACTCCTAATGATACCTAAGAAAATGGAGGGTGCATATCATGATGGACTATAGCGACTAAATGAATTCAGACAGAAGCATAGCTATCCTCTGCCCCACATTTATGACTCTCATTAGATATTAGCATGATCGCAGGTTTTTTCAGCATGTATCTAGCCAGCAGATATTAGCAGAAAAAAATTGGCTTCAGAAGATATAACAGATGTGAGCTAATCTCCAATTAAGGTTTATTTGAGCTGAATTTTATGCCCTAATGGTTGTGTAATGTCTAAACTACCTTCCAGAGGCAACACTTGGTATGCTCAGAGTCCTATAAGATGTCTGACTTACTAGTCTATCTGGTCGATGTTTAAAATGTTCTTCCACATTTTCAATGAGCATAAAAAAGTTCTTATGAAAGTTTGATCAAAATGAAGGCAACAACCATAAAGTTGAAGCCTGCTAATTGTAAATTTTTAAAAGAAGATAAAATTTCTGCCATAAGGTTATGTGAAAAAGATTTTTCATTACTTAACCAAGTTGTTGCTATAATAAGATGTCTCATACTAATAGCCTGAGTGATGTACATATCTTTTTTATGAATGGCTGGGTACTATAGACAGTTCACCCCTAATTTCGCGGAGCTGACCAGCCCTTAATTTATTTACTTCACAAAAAATGTTCATTCTATTGGGAAGCATCCCAGAGGAAAACTTTTAACTCCCTACAAGAAGCTTTAACAACTGCATCCATGTTAATTCATTGTAAATTTGAAAAACCATTCTTTGTGTTCATAAAGCTGCTGATGTTGCGGTTGGAGCTATACTAAATCAGCACAATTCCAATTAAGTTGATCGCCCTATCATTTATACCTTAAAACCTTAACTAAGCAGAACAGAATTATAGCATTACTGAACTAGAATTCTTGGCCCTACTGCTATCCATTAATTATCACCGTCCCTATTTGTATGCAAATCACTAGAATTCATCACACATCGTGCTTTATTAAATTGTTGGTGAAAATGAAGAATCCTTATGTCTGACTTATAAGTTGGCTTTTAAACTTGCATAACTAAGATTATTATATTGTGATAGGGTGGGGGCTATCTATCAAAATGCTGATGGGTTATCCTGCTTGCCAATACAATTTTATATTCATCTAGGAAAGATAATATTATGAGCTAATAGGATGACTTTAATTGTGGAATTAGAGCCCCCAGAAATTCAAAAATGATAAAAAGAATGACAGAATAAATTCACATTAGGAAGGGCTACTCTACGAAAATGGCAGGATGTCCTGGTTACCTTATGCCCAATTATCAGCACAAACCTCAACTGTTATGGAGTCTCACGTCACCACTGAGCAAAGCTTTAATAAAGACCTACCAGTGATTTAGATTATGATGCTACTTGAAGGCATGTTTGATTTAATTCATAATGTCCTTGAATCCTGCCTTGTTTGTGCTAAACAAGGACCTCTCAACCCAGATTTAAACACAAATTTATTGGATCAACTTCGCTTTTTTATATCTTTAGTATTGATTTAATCATTATTTGTCCACTGTGATATATGGGCAACGTTATATCATTTTAGCTATTAATCCTTTATAAAGAATTCAGAACCCATGTCAGCAGTGTCAAACACAAAAAGGCTACTGCCTCCTTTTTACTTAAACAAGTCTTCATCCATCATGGCAGGTGAAAATCCTCCTGTCAGATAATAGAACTAATTATTTGTCCCAGGTTGATTTAAGCTAAATTTATTGATGGATGTTTTAATTCTTTACAGCCCCATATCACCCTTAAACTAATGGGTGATTGAAATTGCAAACAGGATTCATATATATCTATGAAAGTTGGCCCAAACTTATTGGAACTAATGGAATGAGTATATCAAAGGAGCTATAAAAGCTTACAAGAGGAGTTATCACCAATTAATCAAAATTTCACCGTTCAAAAATCTATATGGTTTAGAAACCATGCTAACATCTTGTGTCCAACCCATATTAACCACACTGACTCCTAACACTACAGATATAGCTATGAAAAAAAGTGCAGAAGAAAAACTCAGGATATAAGATTTGGTCTTTAAATCCATAAAACTACAAATAGATGAGAATCTAACTAAGTTATTATCAAGAAACCCCTCCTGGACTAATCTCTCTTTCTGATTTTATTACTGATTTTATCAAATAAATTTTATTAGACTAAGGAAAGCCAACAAGGGACAGAAAATACCTGAAATAAAATTCCAAAAAAACCAACTAAAAACTAAAACATAAATTGACCGCCCTTTTCAGGCAGTGAGACATAAAAAGAAACGAAAAATTAACCTACCAGGTGACATGGCTGTGGGAAACCTGATTAATTATGCCCGCTGGTGCGTTCAACCAGCTGGTTTCCACAAATAATTTTAATAAAAATAAAGACATAAATAAAAGGCGCTAAAAATAATTGGGTTTTATACTTTTTTATTGAGTGCATGATAAGGGAAAAGATGCCCCTCAACCTCCAACTATCTGATATAAAGTAATTTCAAGGGTCGAGGGGGTTCAGGAATATGTTAAGACTAAAGTACACAAGTCTGAATTAGGAAATATGCAAGAATAACATATCAGAACTTGGGAACTCGCATCAGGGCAGTGTAACAAAGGAAGAGGAATTCTGATTGGCCCAAATGTACCCATGATGTAACATATTTATGAACTTGAGCCAATCACCACCTGAGAAAATTCTTGCACCTTAGGGGACCCCCACCAAACCTATAAAAGGGGAGGGTCCCCGCGTGAGTGTGTTGATGAACTTTTTTGGGGTTGGGAGTGTGCCTTTCAATGGTAACCCCAAAGTCTGTGGTGAGGTCAAAGTAATCCGACGGGGAGTTTTTTGTTTGGTGCCTGTAGAGTTTTTGAACTAGTGTTACCCAATTAATGGGGTTTCACTTAGAGTTGACCAGGGACTTTTGGCCGAAATTTTTAATAAGTTTGGTTTTATTATTGTGGGATTTTCTCTTAAAATCCTCAGAAAATTATAAATGGCCAATATTTCCCTTTTTTGGTGGAACTCAACCTTCAGCTTTATTATTTTTTGGCTGCAAAGGTAAATGTCCAACAACAGCGGCAAGCCGCTTATCCCATCATGGTGGAGGGGTAGGAGGATGGCTGGGTCATCATCAGGCTCAGAATTGTAGAAGTGGATCAATGCTGAGAGCAGGGGGGTTGGGGCATTCGCAGGATGAGGGTCAAGGTGAAGTATATAGTTGTTGAGATTGATGATTTGGGCCTGGATTAAAGCCTCTATGAGTTCAGCAACATGTGTTCAGCCTGGAAGTGGGTGTCAAGATAAGTTCTATCTTTGCAGTATCTGCTCTTGTGGTGCGTTTGAAGGGGAACAATCTGCCAGTTCAGCAACATGCTTGACAGCGGTGGTGGAAGTTTTATATAGTTATTGGATTTCATCTTTTGCAGTGAGAGAAAATCAGAGGGGAATAAAGGGGTGCAGCCCTTCTTTAAATTCTGTGACAGATTTTGCACACATTTTGCAAATATGGGATTATTAATACAGATCAACGCGGCCTCAGCAAACTGGTGGTAACATTGAAAAAAGGTGGCTTTAGTTTGGGGACATATTGGTTGGTTGGGGCTAGGGCATAAAAGTCTAAATTTCAAATAAGGTGTCAGATCAATTGGATAACTTGGTGTGGGACAATTTCAACAGATTTGGTCACTACATCCAATAAGTTCCACGGGATTTTGGTTGATTTGAGAAGATAGGTGGTAGGTGATTTTGGTTGGGTAGGTTTTGGGACAGGAGATTTTCTGGATTGCACATGGGTCCAATCCTGCGACCAATTGGTTGGCATGAGTGTTCATATTCCATCTTGGGTTTGAGGCTTCATTTTGCTTCTGATTTGAGTGCATGGCCTGTGGGGGTGGGGGCAGCCAAAATCCCCACTCAAAAGCTGTTGGTATGGCCTCATGAGTGGAGTTGGCTGTGTTCACAAGGTGTGTCTTATATTGATATGCCTTTTTGGTGTGGTCCAATCCATAGTAAAGGGGTCAAATTATGTGACGTTGTTGGTGTGAGCCCAAAAGAAATGGTCAGGTGCTGATGGGATACAGGCACGTGGTGGGATATGCTGGGCCATTTTCAGCTGTGGGGGTAATGGTGGCCATTGTGCAAGGTGACGCAAGGCTTTCAGCACCACTTGAGACAATGAATTTAGAGGATAAAGTTTTTACCATATTGGCCAACCCTGACATCAACTTCTCATAGAGTGTTTTAGGGGGAAGATGTGAGGGGAGGTTCCCAGAGGTTACCACAAGTGTGGTAACCTCTGGGAGGCGAGTTCAGGTGGTGGTAATGGGGGTACTTTATATATCAATTGTGTAGCTGCTGCAGTGCTTCAGCTTCTTCAGTGGGGCTTCCCATATCAAAATAGCCCATGTATGAGCAGAAGTCAATAAACCCTGCTGTTACAAAGGTGGCCGCTGCCATCTCAATTATTTCTTTGGCAATGTATGGGAAGAGATGTCTGTACTTGATGCGGAGGCAAAAGTGAATATTAGACTGGGGTAGGGCTAGGGGGTGGGGGTGGGTTGGGTGGATTCATACGAGGTGAAGTGATAAGTCCCTTGGGGGGGAATAGCAGCCATATGTATCTGGCGGATAGATGAGCCAGTCTGCATGCATTTGCCTGCTTGGCGGTAAATGCTAGTGGGTGGAGCACCGCTGCCCCATATTGTGGCAGAAGGTGGTGGATCCAAGGACATAAATTTGGAAACTGGTGCGGTGAGGCAGTGGTGGAAACGACTTGTTTTTCTGAAAAATGCTCAAAATTGATGCTGAGCAGAAAACCCCAGAAAGTGAAGGTTAAAGCTATAGAACGTATGGTTTGGTCAAACTAAAAATCTAAAAAAAGCTTATTAAATATTGCCTTCCTTTCGCCCAGGCCAAAAACTAGCATATGTCAACTAAACAAACGCCTTCTGCCCCAGAATGAGGCGGTAATTCACCACATCTGGCAATTATTGGCCGCTGCTGAAATGCCCCTGAGCTGGTCCTGAAAGCCCCAAACTCTTCCAATCGCTACATCCCGCCTCAGGTCCTAGCCACCACCTTTCACTCTCACAGGCGGTGCTCAAAAACCCTGGTGTTACCTTAAAAAACTGCGTTTTGGCCTTTGGATTGCTATGGGAACATCTTCCAATATGCAAGCATGGCCATCATCTAGATGGCCACAGCGGTGTACAAACCCGCCAGATTCATTGATTTCCACCCCTTTAAGTAGTATTTTAAATTTGGCTTTACTTGTGAAGCCCACGCTATGGCAGCAGAACACTTATCATTAATTTATTAGGTTAAACCAATACTAAACCATCAGAACATACTTGCCATATGAGGCCGCTCTGGTGGTCCAGTTTTCCAGATTATCCTCAAATCTCTCGCTTGAACACCTCTTCAACAAGCTCACGGAGGGCTTGGCTGCCTGCGGCGCCAACCCTAAGCTGCCGTTCATGGTTCCAAGTGGTGCTGATCATCTCGCCGGTCCTCATGAATTTGTATAAATATGCTTCTTTTGTTGCAAAAATTACCACGCTTACCCTCATGCCATGATCAGATCCTCCCATGATCATCCCTTCTGTGCACATGTCAAGAATGGCGGCACCGTTTGTCCCTTGTGCTTTAGCCTCAACCACTTAAGCTTTTAATGCCCATAGTATTCCCTGCGCTGCTTCAGCCGCTCCGCTTTCTAGCATAAGTCCTGCTACAGATTTTACTAATATTTTGAAAAGAGATCAATTCTATATCACTCTTAAATACCATGAGCGTTGCTCCCACCGCTCTGCCCAACCAAAATTTGACCGCGCATCTCATTATGAGCAGATGGCTACTCATGTGCCAGCAGAATTACCATGGTCCAGTTTTACCAGCCAATCATTATCTGCCTGCCTACCAGCTCCTACCGCTTGCTAGAGCAGGAATTATTGAACCCTTAAACATTCTTGAATGTATTTATGATGAGATTGATTCCAGAATTATCTCTGACTTATCCTGTTCAGAATTCTTCACACTAACCCCAATTCTACCCCCACAACTTTTTCTGTCCCTGAAACAGTTTCATTTACAAAACTAGTTATAATAAAGCTGTCAATTCAGCCGCTGCCCCACCAACTCCATTCTCCGCCATGCCCTCCATATGGTGATAGAGCCACTTTTCAAGGGCTTTCCTATACCTAAATTCCATATAGATCTCCCTGAGAACGCCAAATTTGACATTTTAAGAATTAGTTTTTGCAGCTGGCTGTGCATGTGCCAATGCAGTGAGATCTTCGATCTATGACCCTCAACTACTTAATACACCAGCACATCAGATCTTTTACTTTTATGCCTGAGCTAATTACCTTTGCTGAACATCAACTTGCCAAATATGTCAAGAAATGAATACCGCTGGCCTCATTGATGAGAACCTCAACTCTTTTTAAATATGCCTCATGCCGCTGACGCTTCAGCCCCCCTTTTGTCTGCCTTTGCCCGCCACCTGAAGCCAGCGCCAGACAAAAATGCCACAGACCCCTCTTCTTCTAGAATGTATGCTTAAGCTAATCCCGCGGCACCATTATAAGAATTATTTATTTAGCCATACCTTTGTTTAGCACCCATAAATAAAGATGTGTGGAGGGCACCCCTCTTGGGTTGGGAGCCACTAGTACTAAAAAAGAAGCCCCTCCTTCCTGAGTATAAATTTTGGATATATTATTATTCTACCAGTATCATCCAGAAGAGAGTGCGCACTAACCTTTGTATTATGGTCTGGGCCCTACCTAGTTATTACTGACGTTAAACTGAATATTACATAATCTTAATTGATACTGGGACTGTCATTAACCATGTTTATGGAAATTCTTTTAGTGTTATTCTCTCCCTAGTAAGATTTTGAGGGAAGAATTGTTGCGAGTAATGAGTCTGACTCAAACCAGATGTGTTTTATAAAATGAATGAGGATGATGACAAAAGATGAAAAGTACTGCCTTTCAAATCCTTTATCCTTAAAAGTACATAGAATACAACCTGATTATTTAACAAAGATTACAAAGGGTACAGTAAGACCCAATTTTATCACAATGAGTACAAATGATACAATTAAACCTGATATACTACAAAAAGTACTGAGGATTATAACCAGCCATGGGCCATACATAATTTCTCTTGTAGGTTAAGGAAGATCTTGACTATTGTAAGATTCAATATCTCATTGAGAGCATATATCCTCAAAGAATATAATTAATACATTTTAAAAAAGTAAATACTTCTTACCTTATCTTGCTCATTTGATTTTATGACAAAGTACACCCACTCTAGTGATAAATATTTCACTTTGACACCTCCAAATCTAAATTGACTGATAATTAATTTTTTTATATAACAGCAAATAAATTTTGGAAAAATCCCAAAACAAGCAAAGGCTGAGTTTTCCCAGAAAAAAAGTCTAATGTGGAAAAAAGGTTGATTGAACCATTACTGGACAATACAATATAAGCAACTGAAAACCTCTCAAGATACTTGTTACAACTATACCAATTGTACTAACAGGTGCTAACTCTGGAAATCATGACATGATGCTGATTGCAGGAGGTTATAGTCAGCTAAGAAGACAGGAGATTCAATAGATGAAGCAATAGACATTACTTTGTCATTAGAAATAAAATAAGAACTTAAATTAAGTAAATGAGGTGAGTCAACCTTGGAACAAATATCCCGCGCCAAGTTTTTTAGCCAGTGCTGGTTTCAAATTTGTGCCAATTAAAACCTGACTCAAGAGTGGAGCAGGAACTACCCCACTACGCTACCACTCCTCAAGAAATTGTATTAAAAATAAGATAGTTAATGATCTCCGCTGAAAAAATACTATACTTTAAAAATAAGTCAGTATTATTTAAAGCACAAATAAAAGTGAAAAGGTAATAAAGATTCATTGGGAATGGTGAAGAGTGATTCATTTTTCATTATTGACCCACACGTGATTTGTCCTTCATCATGTCCCACTTGGAAGGTCAGCTGGGCTTCTTGATCTCCTGGTGATAGTTTCATAAATTATGTTATTTAGTATTAACAAGTAGGAGCTCTATTAATAGCTTAGGTTTAGAGTTTTAAACTTTTTATCTTCCAAAGTGAACAGCTGATGAAGACATTAAGAGCTTTGGGCCACAGATGTTGGAGTCATGTATATATGGCCTTGGAATTACGTGAATTAATTGTGACTAATAATAAGATGATTAGCTAAATTTGAAGTAATTTAGGTAATACTCTGAATTCAAAACATAAATTGATGATGTAAGTTTGAACCTTAATTTATAACTTATGGGACTATTTTAGTAGCATGAAGGTCAAGTCCCGCATTGCAGTATATATAAACCTTCTCCCCAGGACAGGGCTTACATCTTGCATAGGGAGAATCATGAGAGATCCACCCATAAGCCTTGTCTAAGGTGAGTAAGTCTTGGTTTAAGTGGAATTTATTGAATCAATTAGTTTTCAAGCTATTCATGATATATTCCTATTGTAAATTTGCTGTTTAATCTAATAAGAATTCTTTTAACTGATGAATTTCTATAAGACTTAAAATTGTTCATCAGATGATGGCCGGTTAAGAATTGACCCATCTTAATTTGATTCAAGAGGCCATACTGGGTCTTCAAATTGAGGAGAGCCAGGTCCAGGTAATTGACATCAGAAGAGACAACAGCAGCAGGATCAAAGAGCGTAATTTAGCGGCTTAAGTGCTTTAAAGCTCCTTAGTGATCTTGCTCGCTTTGCAGCTGGAAACAAGGGCTTTTGGCAGGAGGTTCCTTATTGACAGCAAGGCTGATCAGGTGCTTTGGGTTAACTTCACAAGATAGCATGGAGTCACAAGAGTAGATTGTCAAAGCGTCTGAGTTAGACAATGCGATTTCCATTCAGGAGCTAGCTATGAGTGGATGATAATGGCGTTCTTGATGCGCATGTAGCTGATGAGATGATTCAAGATCCAGGTACATGATTGCCCAGATTTGCGCTTGATGATAAATTGTATGACGTCAGGCGGCTATCAGTTCCACCAGCAACCAGACGAGAGAATTCAGTATGGCTGTGCTGCACTGGGTCTTGTAAGCCAAAGCCCATTACTTGTGGAGTTTGAGCATTGTCAATGGCCTTCACCTCAATCTCTTCCTTAAACTGATGCATGTTGTGGGAGAAGTTGTTAGTGCCATCATAATCAAACTTAAATTGATTTATGAAGCATTTAAAGTCTTCCTCCACAGCGTAGTAAGTCTTGATGATTTTCTTTACACCTCTGATGGTAGGAACTAGCTCAGCAGCCACAAAGCTCAAGGCGGCTGTGGTAACATTATATAAGGTGCAAGATTAAGAGTTGAGGTTGATGGAGTTCTCAAGTTTTAGAGCATTTGGAACTTAGAACCTAAAATTATTGATAGCGTCAAGAAGGTAAATTTTGCCCTTGGGCATGATAGCTAAGTTGACGAGGGTGTCACGGGCCACCTCAGAATGATCCATGGGGCATTTCAAGTCCAGGTTTCTAAATTTTGTCTTGACCTCCATAATATAGTTCTTACAGCTTTTTATGGACATCTTAATTTTACAACTTGAAGTTTCACTGCAAGAGCTCCTTTTTGGCTTTATAAAAGGCCTTCTTGGTGTCCTCAAAAAGCCCAATTGGGTTGGCTCCAGCAAATTCATGAAGGGATGTGATAGCAGAGGCTTGGAAATGGAGATTAGTTTTATAATCTTGGCCAATCTCGCGACAGGCAACTGTCCAGTTCTGAAATGATGAGGCTGCTTGACACCGCTGACAGCAGGTGCACTCTTTCAAGAAGCTTTGGTGGCGTGTTGCTTATGGGGTGTCTTACCATTGGCAGATTTGCATGCGGTCTTCTTGGTGCATGCCTGGTTGGCTGGGATGACAGTTTTTAGCAATCTCATAATTTCTCAATTTTTAAAATTAATTAATTCATTGGCCTTAGAATTTAGGCCACTTAATCTAGTTTCTGGCTTGGGTTTTCAGGGATTGGAATTTTCCCAAGCTAAACGCAGAACCAGGTAAGATTAGATTATTTTATAGTTATATCTGGGCCAATTTTTGGAGGGGAGCCATAGAAATCTCTTAGTTACAGACTTGCCAGTGAGGAGACATTGAGGTTGTCACTGATTGTAATAAGTAATTCTGAGTGCTTTGTCCAGCGCTTTTGGCATTTTAAGGCGCAGAAGGTATTTAGAGCTTCCATGGGATTATCAAGGCTTACTTCCCCCTGTTGAGTTAGATAATTAGCTCTCAAATTGTCCCAACTTGATTGGGTAGGTAGCACTGTCAATGATTGTTGGCCAAATTCAATTTTTCGCTCAACATTTTCTTTCAAACTGGCTATGAGAATCATTTCCACTTCCTGCTCTGAAACAGCAGTGTGGGAAACGACCTCCTAATTTAAATTCGCTTTTAGACACCTATATAAAATAAGTGTATTTATGAAGAATGTTGGTTTTTATTATATTTCAAGCACTAAAATTGGTTGATTTTCCTCCTTCAATTGGTGAATAGAAAAATTATCTTGGCTAGCTTCTTCTTATTTTGGTTTAATTTGGTAAGAGATTTGCAGAGTAGCTTCTCACAACCTGCAAGGTACCTAGGGACCAGTATTGATTTCCTTGTGTGATGATTTAACAAAATGTCTTCTTAGTCACAGTCTTTTACATCCTTGCAGCGCTTTCTTCTCTCTCAAAATAATTTATTGCCTTTTTTCTAACGTCTCAAATTATGATGGTGGTTTTATTGCTCTTTTATATCTTATGCATGAATAGCAGGCATAATTAGTAAGTTGAGTTAGGGCTTAAGTTGGCTAAGTGATTTGCAACATACATGACCTTTCTGTTTGCAATGCTCAAAGAATTTTTGTGATAATATGCTTACTACAGTTAAGCATTTTGCTATTCTAGAGGAGTTAAGCCAGAAGATCAGGATTCGAAGTGCTCAGGGTAGTTTGATTCCTAATGTCCAGAGTTGGCAGTATCTCCTCAGGGGCATCTCAGAAGTGTTTTATACTGAACACCAGCTGTCACAACTTTACTAGTTTTGCTCTCAGGTGTTAACTATGGGGAGAACGACAAAGTGGCTGACTTCAGGAGGCTATAGTCAGCCAAGGGGACAGGGGTTTCAATAGATGCAGCAATGAAAGAGACTTTGTTCTTTTTAATAAAATAAGAAATTAAATAAAAATAGAATAACTAATAAAGCCACCAAAAAAGTACTATAACTAAAAAACAAGAAATTACATTATATAGTACTGTTGAAATTAAAATGGAAATTGTGATTAATTGGGAATGGCAAAGAGTGATTTATTGTTCATTATTGATTCTCATGTGGTTTTTCCTTCATCACATCAGCTGGAGATTCCCAGCGATGACCAATTATAATCAATATTGTGATTTGGTGTCTCAATTTAATAAGATCTTAAAACTTCATTGAAGATATCCAATTCTCAGATAGACCAATGATCGACCCTTCAGAGTTATAGGCCTCCTCTGAAGGATGAGGTTAAGCAATCAAAAGGGGTTAAGCCCTCCACAAGAAGGTTGATCCCATCTATAAAACCTTATCAGATCTGACCATCAAATTATATTAATAATCAGCAATATTGGTCCTCTTTTAAAAAAGATCTTACCTCAGTTGAAGCATAAAAGATCCTCATGAAGAACTATCAAATCTACCCCTACAAATAGCCCTCATTTTTAACTAATAAAGTAACACTTTTTTGTTTTGTGTAGCTCGATTTTGGTCAATTTATAACATGACTCAGTATTCCAATTGGAATTTACTTATTTCAACGAAACTAATAACTTCATTGCCTTGTTTCCACCTTTGCTAGAGCCACAAAACTAAAAACCTATAGCATGCATAGCGCTTGAATACTGCAATTTACCATGATACCAATATTGGTAATCTCTACCTGGTCTGCTTTCTGAGGCTACCTGGTGAAAACATATCTTTATGACGATATACATATAGCAAAGAAAGCCATTATTTTGAGGAATTAATGAGTATCACGCATTAGGTACACTCAACAGGCAGGATATGCCTTCCGCTAATATCAGTGATCTTCAATTTTGAGCATCTATGGAATTGGCCATTGAGGGCCCTAACCAAGATAATTACAATTCCAATCTGCAGATGTGGAAGAAACAGTCAAGGGCTTAATCAGTGGGGCTATTCAGCCCGGTGCCCGTCCTAACTGAGACTGACATCTAATGTTGCATCTAATATGATGGACTTATATAACAGAGCAGTTTTACAACATACCAAAATCAGTTTGGCTAGAAAAAAGCAGTATCTCCGGCAGTACGTGCATCCTACCATTCATCACGAACTCCAGATTTTGGGGTTACATCTTCTTGAAATCCACCGCCAGTTGACCCATGCGCAACAATTTGATTATCAGCTATCCAATTTCTATGAGACTGCTTCTAAATTTGGTTGGGATAATTGGGAATCCATACTCAATAATAGGAGGGAAATCAATGCTATACATAACCATCTGGTGAGAATTGTTATGGAGTTGTGGGTTACAACAACCAAGTAGTATCTCAATAGTTTAATGATGTCACTAATTATATAACACCAAATCACTACCCTTGAAGACGTGATTAACTTGACGGGCTACTTCAACATCTTGTCCGAATTGTGGATACTATTTGAGAAGGTGGAACAAGTCCTTTTGGTCCTCTGGGACCTCCGGGACAACCTAGTTCTCCTTCAGTGACCCTGGGAACTCCTGGTGAAAGAGGTCCTCAAGGTCCTGCAGGTCAACAGGGCCCCTGGGTCTGCTGGTTGTGACAGTTCGCAGGGACCCCCAGGACCTCCTGGTCCCCTGGCTCCTGACTTCCAATGCACGATTCAGAACCTTCAATTTTACTAGTATCAAAAGTACAGGCGTTAGAAACCCAAAGCTGAGGCATAGCTCAAGGGTGTTTCTTATCTCTAGAAGGCCTTCCAACTAGCAAGGATTATCCACTAACCAACTCATTTGATGGTGTTGATAATGCTCATTGTCTATGCAATGCTAACCAATCTACGCAAGAAACTCAGTTTGCAATGTTGACAGCTTCCATAGATCAGTTAACTGCTAAATATGGAGTACTTGAGAATAATCAAGAAGGGATGCTCAATGAGATTTCTAGATTAAATTAATTCAACTGCAAATGGTTATAAAACACAATAGGTACAAAATTTACAGGATGATCTCCACAATTTATGACAACAAGCTGACCAAATTCCTACTTAATCCTATATCCCTGACTACAAACCCTCTGAAGCTGATCTGGTCATGTATCTGGTGTACACGTTTTAAGCAATGAACCCATCACTTTCAAAGTTACTTAAAGGATAAGTTTAAGTCAGGTGAAGGTAGAATTCATTTTTTCATATTTGTCTATGAGCGAGCAATGAATTGGTTGACGTATCAACAGAAAGTTCAGCATACTACTTCTTGTTTTAGTCAATTTTCTCATGAAATCGTGGTTCCTCACCTTAAGGTTTGCAATACATGGGCTCAATTGAAACCGCCCATAATAAGGAATTTTGGAGTAATCAAATTCTATATTTTCAGAAGCAAGCCTTTATGAGCATCCAAGTCAAGTAAGGAGAGTCAATCCAAGATTTCGCTAAGAGATCTTATGATAAGGCCCAGACTCTCACTACTTGTGATTGTATTACTGTAGATGATGCCATTTTGGCTGTAATAAGTGCGTTTGCTTCTTGTACTCAGTTTTTACTACATTTAATTTCTCTTAAAAGAAATTTCAGATCTGTTCTTGACATCAAAGAGGCATTGATGGAGATTCCTAATGGTGTGGTGCACCCACCCTCTGCTAATAACTCTCATCCCTATATCCATGTGATGCCGCCTAGACCCAAAACTAAACCTAAGAGGTTCCTTGAAGCTATTGCGGTCTATTGGGTCAAATGGAAACTTAATGTTAGAAAGAAACAAGATGAAGAGTCAAAAAAAGAGGAGTTAGTATAGGGTAAGAGGCTTCCTGTGCTGACCTACTTCCTGTGCTCAATTGCAATCTTTAAATACTCCTAAAGACTGTTATATGATATCTGCTTCTGGTAAACTGATATCCCAGATGATTTAGCCAACAAAGATACTATTTCTTCTTACTTTTCTGTTTCATCTTATAATTCAATTTGACCATTTAGTCCCTCAATATTACTTAATCCCGCACTTTGGCACTGATGTGATCTAAGTGGAAGTCATAGTATACAAAATGAAAGTTTTAGCTATCTTTGACATGGGATAACCCATTAATGTGATCTCATCCAGGCTTATGAAAAGAATTAAATTGGTACTGGAATTAGATACTTCTCAAGACTATGGAACTGCTGGTACTTCTTATACTAAATCCCTAGGAGCTTATTCTTCCTATCATGGAAATGGCAGAAGAAGTTTAGACTGGCCTGCCAGTCAGTATGCGTGAGCACCCAAAAAGCAAGCCAGAATGCCAGAGGCATTGCTGACCATACAATTTGATTTGGAGCCAGAAAATGGGATACCACAAAGTGGTGGCGTAACAACAGCGTAAGGAGTATCCCAGCGGCAAACCACACTGAACCCATTTCTGACTCAGTGATCCTCACTGCATAAGGTGGGATTGCCAGGATAGTTCTAACGAGATTCTTGGCTTGAGCAACCAACTCATTGGGGGCAATGTGGAGATGGATTCTCTCTTTCCATTGTTGTACGTAGGGCCATAAGATCCCCATGTATTGGTGTCAAAAATTAACAAGAGCGGGGTTGTAGGACCAAAAGTATCAGACTCGCTGGGCCCAATTGGTGATAGAGGGAGCCATAGTGACCAAAAAAATTGGTAAAGCCCACCCAGAGTGCGGGGCGATGGACCACCAGGGAAAAGCCTTCTGGGATGCGGTCAAAATGGAAAATATTAAAATGTTAAAATTTCTTTGCAAAATTTTATTAGGAAAGGAAAGAAACTAAATTGACCAACAATTTTCTCAGTGCCATGCAAATGATTAAATAGTGGTCAAATGGGTAGTGACAGGATGGGGTTGGGGCCCACAAATTTGGCCTAACCGGCAAGTTGTTTGGGAATGGGGGGTTTATTATTTGGGAACTGACATCGCAAAATTCAGTGGTGGGCTGAGTCTCTGTCAGTTCAACCTCAAATGTCCGAACCAGGGCTCAACTATGTTTTTGACAATTAGCACAACGGCGTTTGGCCCAATGGGCAATGGGAATCCCCCAAGGCCATCCCTTATAGGTACAGGTCCATCTGGTTGGGATTGGGTTCAGGATGGCCAACCCACCCACACTTGGTCATTTAAATGTTTGTTCGGTCAAAAGCAGCACATTGTGTGCAGCGCCAGTATTACTATCTGAAGGCTTAAACTTATGGTGATAGCACCCGATATTTGTTCAACTGGTCTGGAGATTGAATTGGAACTGTTGGGCGATCTGGCCAATATCTCATCCTTCATGCTTTTACAGCCATTCAAATTTTGTGCATCAGCCAGATTGCTGACCAGATTAGATCCAACAGATTTCAAATTGATAAACTTGGCACAGATTTTGCTAATTTCCTGCAACAGTTCTGCTGAGGTAAGTGTAGGTATTGGGGGTGGGATCCAAAGTGGAACAAGCTGTTACCCATCGCTCATCTACTACATGAGCGAGGTAGCCCTGAGTGATGAGGGGTACTGCTATCCTCTTTGGTGTCTTTTTATTTAGGAACAGGAAGATGGCCCAAATGAGAGCCAAAGACATTACCTGAGACTTACACTTCCCTTCCAATGCGCTTTGGAAATTTGGTTACTTTAGCCCATGAGGTAGTGTTGGTCAATAACTGCTATGACTTGCTTATGGGAACCAGATTACTCATTAATTTTGATGTAGTAATTAGTTTTAAGGACAATTATCTTTCTTTAATTGGATACCAAGTACCTTTGATTTTAAAAGAGTCCTCAATAGAAAAGGTAAACTCAAATGATATATTTGTTTAGGGGAATATCCTACTTCTATCTCTCATCTTGAATGCCAATTTTTAAGACCTAGGTCTATTCTTCCACCTCCTTCAGCTTGTGCCTCTGAAAGAACGCCTTTATACTCCAAAAATTAGATTACTATTACTCCAAAAGCTCAAGATATAATTGAAACTAGAGTAGAAGTAATTGTTCCAGCTGATCATGTATATGAGATCTCCAATAACAGTAATACATCTCATTTAGAGGCCTTAACCTGCCCCGGTATTCTTGATCCCACTTATAATGGGACTGTTTTAGTCTTACTAGCTAATCTCACCTCTTGACATATGCAATTGAATTGAAGTAACCATATTATCTATTTGCGGCCTATTCCTGTAAATGAAATTTTATCCATCTCATGATGTGGGGTTTTACATGATTTTGAGTGGGGAGAACCACCTATTATCTCTAGAGTTGATGTCAAATTTGGGGATTAAATTACTCCAGAACAACAGTATGAAGCCGAGGCTCTAATTGAAGAGTATTCATATATATTTGCTAAGGGTCCCAGAGATACTGTGCTAATGAAAGATATGAAGCATCAGGTGAAAACAGGGGAAACTTCCTCTATTTAAGCTTGGCCTTATCACAAATCTAAAGTTGAGGAGGCTCAGGTCTTAGTGGAATTGAAACAACTCTTCAATGCGGGGCTACTAACGCCTCTTAAAAGACCATGAGCTTTCCCTCTATTACTCATCCAAAAAATGGAGGGCATAGAGTGGTTATGGACTATTGTTGGCTTAATGCTGTTAGAAAAAAGAATATTATCTGCTACCTCACATTAATGATTCATTGTGACTATTGTCTGGGTCACAGCTCTTCTTGGCCATAAACCTTGCTTGTGGCTACTGGAAAAAAGACCTGGCTCTGGAAGACCATCAAAAATGCGCATTGATTTCTAGTGAGGGGTTATTCGAGCCTACTCATATGGCGCAGGGCTTTGTAATGCCCCTGCTACTTTTCAATAAGCCATGAATGGCTTATTTGGTAATTTGAAACTTTCCTGGTTTCAGTTTATTTAGAAAATGTTAGTGTTTTCTCTAACACTTTTAACGAGCATTTAGCTCATTTAAAAAATTATTTGGCCAAATGTGCCATGTTTTGCTTAAACTAAAACCATCTAAGTGCTTTTTTCAAAACAGAGATAAAATCATTAGGCAATAAAGTTAATTGCAATAGCATTTTACCCTTATCTAATAAGATACAAGCTATCTTGGACATGTCTGTTCCTAAAAGCTTGCGCAATATTCAAGTAATTTTAGGGATGTTTGGTTTTTACTGACAATTCATCCCCCATTTTGCCAAGGTTGCGGAGCCTTTAGTCTATTTATTGCACAAGGAAGTTCCTTTCTTATATGAAGAATTGCAAAAGCAAGCTTTTGATCTTTTGCGTCAAGCTTTAGTCAGTGCCCCAATTTTAGCTCATCCTGACTTTTCAAAACCCTTTATCCTATTTACTGATACCAGTAATGTAGCTATTGGGGCTATTCTGGCTCAGCATGATTCCAACCTGGTAATTCATCCCGTTGCTTACCATAGTAAAACACTTTCCAAAGCTGAACAAGATTATAGCGTTATGGAGAGGGAATGCCTCACAGTATTATCCGCCATCAAGCATTTTCGCCTTTATCTCTATAGAAAACATTTTAACTATCTTCATGAATCACACTTCATTAAAATGTTTACAACAAATGAAAGATCTTGATGGATGCTTAGCTAGTTAGGCGTTAAAGCTTCAGAATTATGACTTTTCAATTCAACATCGCACTGGAGCTATACACCAAAATGCTGATGGTTTTTCTCAATTACCTCTAAAAACTTTATTCACTGCTGAGGAAGATCGTATCTATGATCTGATTGGCAGACCTGAACTCTGGTATCATGAATCTATGGACTTTATAGCGAAGCTACAATCCTTAACTAAGAATAATTAGGTTAAAGAAGGTTCTTATATTATAAGTTGAGATCTAAATGGCTGCCTTTTATTTGGCCTTCGCAAGGACTGATACTATTATGGAGGCCCATCAAACTATAGGGCATGGAGCTGTTTCTAAGAATTTACAGTGGTTGAAAAATCATTGTTATTGGGATAACACGATGGAAATGGTGCACAATGTGTTGGAGACTTGTCTCACTTGCCAACAACATCATCGTAGAAACTTGATAATAACACAAAATTGTGGGACCTTCAGAACCTTTTTCCACACTGAGTATTGATGTGGTGGGCCCTATCCCTACTGCTACTTATAAACATCAATATAATATTAGCTATTAACCATTTTTCCAAATGGATTGAAGCTGTCTCTGTTTCCATGGTCACCGCTAAGGCTACAACTTCTTTATTTTTTAGGAATTTTTCACCCAGCATGGTAGCCCAGAAAGTTATATTATCTGATAATGAGACCAACTTTGTTTCACAGGAGATATCTAAGTTTACTAAATTAATAAGTACCTACCAGTCGTTTACAACCTCTATCAATCCTTCCACTAATGGTGCAGTCAAGCAAGAAAATGGTACCCTTGTAGCCATTTTTTGAAAGACGGCCACCAATGATCCTAGTAGATGGAATCACTACTTACTTAATGCGGTGTTAAAATATAGGTTAGCTATTATCGTATAATTAAAATGTCTCCCTTCAAGGCTCTTTACATTTAGGATCCTAATTTACCCTCAAGTTTACAACCTATAATAGATGCTGCAAACCCGCAAACTACTGATTTAGCTATGAAGAGACTAGCTGATGAAATTATCAGAGTACAAGCTTAAGCCTCAGGTTCTATTGCTGCTAAAACTTTAACTGAAGGAACTAGAACCAATGCTACTCAACCTACTTTACCTAAATATCAAATTGGGGATCTTGGATCTTTTTTCTTCATAGACCTGAAGGACAGATTCACAAACTTTATACCTTACGGGCTGGTCCTTACTGTAATATTTATTGTTAGGGTATTGAATACTCCATTTCAGCTATTATACTGGGACTGTTAACAATAGAGTTCATAGTAGGTTTCTTTGTAAGTACGTGCCCCCTAGGCAAGATCTTGAGGGGGGCATTGTTGAAGATTCAACTGCGAAGACCAATTATAATCAAGATCAAGATTTGGCATCTCAGTCTAATAAGATCTTAAAACCCATTGAAGATATCCAATTCTCAGATAGACCAATGATCGACCCTTCAGAGTTATAGGCCTCCTCTGAAGGATGAAGGTAAGCAATCCAAAGGGGCTAAGAACTCCACAAGAAGGTCAATCCCATCTAATAGGAACCTTAACAGATTTGACCATCAAACGTATATTAATAATCAGTTATATTGGTCCTCTATTAGAAAAGATCTTACCTTGGCTGAAGCACAAAGATCCTCACAAAGAACTATTAAATCTACCCTATAAATAGCCCTCATTTTTAACTAATAAACTAACACTATTTTTGCCTTGTGTAGCTCGATTTTGGTCAAATATAACAAAACTCCGTATTTCACTTAAGATTTATTATTTCAACTAAACTAATAACAACACTGCCTTGTTTCCACCTTCACTATAGCCACAAAACTAATAATTTTGTTGCTTTTATAACACCTGAATATCGCAATTTCTCATGAAATTCCAATATCATCTCACCTTGACGGTCAGCTGTTCTTCTTGATCTCCTGGGGATATTTTTATGGCATAGGTTAATTTAGTATTAACCTTGAGTAGGAGCTCTTCTAATAGTTTAGGTATAGAGAACTAACTTAATAGCTTCCAGAATGAACATATGATGAAAATATTGGGAGCTTTGGGCCACAGATGATGTAGTCATTTGAATGTGGGCCAAAAATTAGTTAATTATCTGTAGATAATACTAAAATGTTTATTTGGTAAATTCAGAGCAATTCAGATAATACTTCAAATATTAAATCTAAAATGATGTTGTAAGCTCAAACCTTAATTCGCAACTTATGCAATCATCTGAGTAACTATAAGGTCAAATCCCGCACAGAAGTATATGTTAACCTTCTCCTCAGGACAAATCTTACACCTTGCAGGGAGAATCCTAAGAATAGTACAAGAATCAAATTAAAATGAGAAAGTATTTTATTCACGGGCAAGCATAAACCAGGCATCTAAAACTTATGGAATAGAAAAAAAACTGATGTTCACATTACAGACCAAGGTATTGTCCTTTCTAAGTATGGAACAGTTCATCAAGAGTAACAGCTCACAAAGGGTGGCAGGTACCACATGAGGAGACTAGCAATCCAGTAAAATGACTCACATTTGTATTAAGTCTTAGCGGATAGGTTGAGTGATATGCGGAGGCCCATGATGCACTGCAGAAGAAAAGATTGACTTACCTTTTATGAAATGTCTTAGAGAGCCGAAGTTTGTGTTGACAAAAACTGCACAAATCGCTTTTAATCACCTGAGGCATCAAACAACAATGATAGGACGACTCCTAAGCCTTTTATCCAACAGGGAATCATATGTTAGCCGAGAGCATGTTGGTCACAATGTGCATCATGATGCTCAAAGTGCCTTTTTTAGAAAAACTTAAAAAATTTGCAAGGGAAAATGTTCTATAAAACAAGGGAGATATGATAAAAATCTAGTATCCTCTTTTCTAAGGGCACAACCCATACTAAGATACATGATTTAGGGCTTACTGCTCTTTTAAAAGTCAAAGAATTTACTTCTTGGTTTTCAGGTTTTTTATAGATTGTGATGGAAAAGAAGGTATAATGAAAAATAGTTGAAGTTAATAGGGTTTATGAGTAGTGATGTGCACAACTTTTTTGGCTGCTCCCTAAATTAAGCCCTGAACTTTTTAATACCTTTGATCAAAGAATGCTTCACACATGGTAGGCTGGCGTTAATTAGTCAAAGAAGATTGAAAACTAATATTAAAAATAAATTAAAAAGCACATCCAGAATCATCATGACTAGACAAAGTTTACATTTTTTAAACCTTGTAAAATCATACTATTAAAATAAAAAATTAAAAAGGAAGCAATAAAAGGAATTGTGATTTTTAGTTTTGGGGATCTTAAAAGTGTGTCAGGGGTGTGAGAACTTACCTAAAGGAGAATGTAATTTTTGCAGTGTAACTGAGACTTTTTATGTATAAGAGACTTTTACTATCAACATACAAGTCAAAAAGCATTTTGAGAATGTGGCAGTATTGTAAGAAAGGAGGTAAAAGGCATTGGTAAGCCTTCCATCACTTTCTCCTTTCTGGATAAACTTCAGACAAGTTTTGACTTCTAAGGCATAATTGATGCAAGATAAATTACTTTATAGAGAATTAAAGTGATGTTACAATGATGAAATAGTTTTGAGCGGAATGGAGAAGCATGTTATCTCTACTGAAAAGCAGTTGATAAACTGATGCATCTGCACCTGCCATGGATCCATATAATGGTAAATATAAAGAAAACATGGGGTATGAAGGCCAAGCAAATTCCAAAAAGGAATTTATTAAAATAATGAAGAGGAAACATTGGCTTCTAATTAAAAGCCAAGAGACATAAAGCAACTAGCAGCCTCTTAAGGATAGTACACTGTGGTGCATGAGGTGCAGGAGTAAAATCAACCATATTACATACATGCACCATGCCATTAATTTCAAAAGAAATAGCTAGAGCAACTTAAATTTTGATCTGGAACCAGGAAATCTATGGCTTAAGATGGGAACACTACAGGTTGATTAATAGCTCACAAAATGCGGAAGGACCCAAATAAAAGACAAAATCCAGTAAACTGACTTACACGTGCTAGAAAAATCTTGGCGGACAGTTTAGTTGATATGGTGAGGTCCATGCTGCACTACAGCAGATAGTTTAAGTTTTACTTCCCTTTAATATAAGATCAGGAAGGCAATCTTGCATTGGAGAGCTTTGAAGAGTTTTATGGAATCATCAAGGCACCTGCAACAAAGCTATGATGGATCCCAAGCTTTCTATTCACCAGGCCCAAACTTTTCAGTAGAAACATGTTTTCCACAATGCGCTTCATGATGCAAAAATGCTTTTTATGATAAAAACTAAGAAATTGCAAGTAATATCTTTTCTAAAACAAGAGAAATAGAAAACAAAAAGGCAAGCTTTTGTAATTGCGAGGGCATTGGCATTATAAAGAAAATTGTAACTAAGGTTACTGCGTTGTTCTTGAGCACTGCATCATCTTATTGAGTTGCAGATTCTTTGTAGTTTGCACTTGGAAGTGAAGGCTGTAATCACAAGATAGTTGAGAGAACTGGGGTTAGGAAGAGGTGATAGTGTTACACTTTTTCTCCTTAAAAAAGCCTTTAAATCTTCAAATCGCAGATTAAGACGTTCTCACCAATTCTCTTTCCATTAAAGCTCACTTTCAAGAAAATCTTTTAAAAAACTATTTATTTACCGCCATCTGGCTACACCAGTTTTCAAAAAAATGTCCACAGATATGCCGCAGGCTGCTCCAATGTAGGGTAGTGGTGCTCCACCACCTATCGTTTTCCACCCTGTGGGCAGATGCATTTTTATGGATTTGAATAGCCCACCATAATCTTTTAGACATTTTGTCCCCCCACGGGACTTAGTGCTCCACCTGGCGCGCATCCACCCTTATCACCCTCATTCACTTTCCCTCACTCGCGCCACTATCTGATTTTGCCTAAAAAGTTGACTATGGGCATCTATTCCCATACACTGACAAAGCTATTATCAAATTGGCCACTACTGCATTTGCGCCAGCGGGCTGTATTGATTTCCACCCATTTAAAGCTATTTTGACATAGGCTTCCAGACTGAAAATGACGCTTCAGCAGCATCTTTAACTCCCCTTAATGTATAGAAATACTCCTATTACTACTATACATACTCACCTTTCTTCATTACCACATCAGTAGTGTCCTTTGCATCCCTCCCATCAAACCTCCCACCCCAGATTTTATATGACCAATTGATGATGGGGCTTCTGGCTTATGGGACACAGCCCAAACTTGTCTTTACCGTGCCTTCTGGTGCAGAGCGCCTTGATGAACCTCGCGCCAATGCCACCATAATCCCACACCACCCTTCCATAGCCTAACAAATCCCCCCATGCTCATATCACAGCAGCACCAGAGCATTTCTTTTGGGCTTGGGTGGATAATGGTCTCCAAGTTTGTCCCCTATGTTTCTGGACTTGACCATACAAAAAGTTTTTTCCCCTGAGCCACTTCCACTGGTGAGGCTTCTGAGCCCTATCAGCAGTTTATGAATGGGGCATTTTGTTTTCTCCTCCACTCAAAATTCTCATTTGATGAGCTGGATCGGGAATCAGCCTTCACCAAATCACTTGCCCACATTAACCCACCCAATTTTAACCACGCCAATCAGAGTCAGGCCTGGACCACTATTTGCACCCAAGCAGCCCATTCTTCTACTACTCACTCAAATTCTTTGACTACTATTCTTGTGAATCAAAATCCACAAGACCTATTGGCCGAGATTGATGAATCAGGTAACGTTATCAAGAATGAAGAATCTGGAGAAACTCTCAGCCAGTTCAATTATGGATGAGCCAAGTTTTGCAATTCTGATTTTGACAAAACCCCATACCCCAAAATATTTGCTCCTAAACCCAATGCAAACTCCTACCAAAGTGACCATCAGCTCACCTTAGCAAAGTGGCCTCACCCCATTGCCCAGACCTTTACAAAGCATTGGCCCAATCAGTGGCTCAATTCCACAAAGGGCTGTCTACAATTGTCTATCCCCCTGAAACCCCTAAGTAGCCTGGGATGGTAACAACAAATTATGTGATGATGCCTCGACGTGGTCATGTATGTTGAAAAACTAGCAGATTTTAACTCATCTGTTAAAATCACATGACACAATATTAACACTTTTTACCAGCTCCCTGATGCCAGCATTCAAGGTGAACATCACGTTGCAGAATTAGTTGAGGCTGTCTTCCAAGCTGATTTTAAAAAAGTTAACTAATATTTTACTACCATCCATTCCCATTACGCTGACATCCTGAAACCTTGGCTCTCCACTTTTGTCTTTCTCTACAACTATAACAATTCTTTCTTGAAGATTATGTCTTTGGAAGAGTTGCCCTAAGCCCCCTTACCCTCTTCCATGGTGGGTTAGCTGTATTACGCTCCACGCCTAGTTAGATGGTTTCTTATTTTTGGGTTTTGTTCCGTTTGTTCATTTGATTGATTCTTTTGATCATTTATTATCAGTAATGTCCATCACCTGGTCGGCTTACCTACAATTTAATTCTTAAGATGTGCTTCACATGTAGCAGCCCAGCGTTTTATCATAAACAGAAAGGTTGAAAAGTATATATTGGCAAAATAAAATAAAATAAAAGCCAGAATATGCAGTACTTAAAGAATACTTTTTTAGCAAAAGTTTAAAATATTACAAATTAAAAAATAAAAAAGAACAGAAATATTAAAAATAGGGATACTGATATTTGATGATCTTTGAGAGAATGGCAAGGTGTGGAGAACTACTTAGATAGAACGTGCCATTTTATTGGTGTAGCCAAGAGATTTCTCTGCATGAAAGTCTAATACTCTCGACATATAGACAAATAGAAAGTCTGAGGATGAGGCAGAAGTCAATAAAGAGTTTAGTAAGTACTTGAAAGCTTACAGTACCCTTTACAATTTTGGTTAACCTTTTGAAAAGTACTTTGGACTTGCAAAACACCATTGCGCAAGAAGGTTTCTTATAAAAATAACTAAAGTGATGTTTAATGATGCAAAAGTTATGATGGAACAGAAGAAAATGTTACCCCTTCCTGAGAAGCATGTGGGTAATTTGGCGGCATATGTACCTGCCATGGATCTTATGGGTTGGGACATGTTATAAAACATGGGGGAAAGAGGCCAAACAAAGGCGGAATGTCATTCAATAGGGATATATTTTGAAAATAATGTTGGCTAACCCCATCAATGAGCAAAGAACCAAAGCAACTTGAAACCTCTACAAAAAGTGAAATGTGCTGCATGATATTAGTGGCTAACTCCTCCATGGAACGTTCAAGAACCCTGCCATTCAACCTCAAGGGAACAGTTAGAAGCAACTAAGGCCCATGATATTGAACCATGAAATGTAAAGCCAAGAATATTACCAGCGCAAAGTTAGCAATAGCCCACAGAAGGTGGCAGGATCCACATGAGGAGATTCTCAAGCCAACAAACTGCCATAAACACATTAAAGAAAGGTTCTTATCAGACTTATTGGGCAAATTGGGGAGCTCAATGCTGCACTGAAGAAGAAATGATTAATTTACCTATTATGAAAGGCCTCAGAGAGCCCAGGTCTGTGTTAATGAAAACTACACAATTTACGTGTAATCACCTGAGGCACCAAGCAATAATGATATGATGTCTACCAAGCTTTCTATTCAACAGGAGCTCAAATTTTAATGGGGGCATGTTAATCAAAATGTGCATCATGATGATCGAAGTGCATTTTATAAGAAGGAAAAACTTAAAAACCGTGCAAGGGAAAATTTTTATTTAAAAAGAGGAATAAGACTACAAAATAAGCCAACAACCTCACTTTGAGGGAGATATAGTTATAAGAAACTCTTATTTGGAAGGTTAGTGTTATGTTCTTATATTATAAAATATATTATTGGGTTGCAAGTTCTTCATGGTTTACACTTAATAAGGAAGTTTAGAATCACTAAAAGGCTACAATAATTGGGATCTTCAGTGGTGATGGGAATGCCATAATTGGCTGCTTCCTAACAAAGCCTTAAACTTTTTAATAATTTTCATATCAAAATTCCCTCCAACCATTGCAGTATGAATATGATTTGCAACAGAAAAATATTAAAGTGAATATTAGCAAATTAAACATCAGGGGAGAGCTGGAACCTGTTTATTAAAATTTGACTTTTGTAGAAAATTAATTATACAAAATAGAAATAAAATAAGGCACAAACAGGGAATTGGATTTTTGAAGTTTGGGGGACCTTTAAGAATGGCAGGGTTGTAGAAAACTTTCTAAGAGTAGAATTAACCATTTTAGTGGTGTGGCTGAGTGAATTTTCTGCATAAGAAACAATCCCACTTAGCATACAAATTGCTAGGCTGTTTAAGGATAAATAATTATGAAAAAGATGGTAAAATGCACCAGAAAGCCTTACAGATCTCTATTTATTTTCCTTTACAATAATCCTGGTCTTAATTATTGTCTAACAAAATCACAAAGAAGTTTCTACTTGACATTGGTTATGAAAATATACTCATGAACAATCTAGTCTGCTTATATACTGGAAGTTCTTAACATCATCCTTAGCCAAGTATTCATTTAACCGTAGAAATTTATGGTAAATTGAAATAAATCTAGGACATTGTACTTGAACATATAATTTTTCATGCTATTATACTGCCAAGCGCATAAATAATTTAGAGTTTTTTTTAGCATTAGTGTTGCTCAACTCAAGAGGTGGTCCTCCACGCACCTTTATTTACAGTCTACTAAATAAAAGGATGATAAGATAAAGATATATAGAATGGTGCTGCGGCTCTAGCCTAATAATCCTTTCTAGAAGGGGAAGAGGGGAATTCTTATTTGGAGCTGGCTTCATGTGGCAGGCAAAGGCAGATAGAATGGGGATGGGAGCATCAGCGGTTTGCAGCAGAAGAATAAAGAGGTGGGGTTCTCCTCATTAATGAGGTCATTGGTGTACATCATCTTAACTTATTGGGCAAGTAAAAATTTCATCAAAATGATAAGGTTGGGCACATAAGTGAAGGATTTAATGTTTTGGCAGGTTTAGAGGTAGTTGGTGCCATAGAATGAAGATCTTACTGCATTGACACATGCACGGCTAGCTGCAGAAGCTAATTCTTATATACCAAATTTGGCGTCCTCATGGAAATCTATAGGGAATTTAGGTATAGGAAAGCCCTTGCAAAATGGCTCTATCACCATATGGAGTGCATGGCGGAGAAGGGAGTTGGTGGGGGCTACAGCTGCATAGACAGCTTTTGATGACTATTTTTGTAAATAGGGAATCTGTTTTTAGACAGAAATAGCAGCGGGGAGTCAAATAGTGGAGTTGGATGAAGATAACTGAACACTTGAAGTTGAGATTAAATCCTTAAATGGAAAACTACATCATCAATCCATATGAGAGCCTCAAAAGTATTTGACATAGCCATAGAGGGGCCAGCGACAAGAGTTGTGGTTTCATCTTCTGATTGACCACACACAGTGGACCAGGGCAATTCTTCTGGCACTTGAGCAACCATCTGTTCAGGTATGGTTCTGGTGGTTGAACCTAGAATGGGCGGAGCATTGGAGCAGCACCTGCAGCAGTTGAGGTTGAGGGAGGGAGGACTGATCCTCTAAGCAGAAAATTTAGTAGAATCAGAATCAGGGCTTACACTAGAGAAAGGAGTGGTGAAAGCCTTTTTTGAAAAGCATTATCTTATGAACTTTAATGGACAAAAGCAAAGAACAAGGGACAGATACCATGGCGTCCTTTTGTATAAAAGGGATGATAAGGAGCTGATTTGATCATAGTGCTGTGATTTCTCACGAGGTGGGTGTCCTAACAGAATGGGTTGATCATAGCAAATGTGTGAGGTCCAGCAAGACAATCAGCGCCATTTTGAACCACGAACTGCAGCTTAGGGTTGGCGCCATTGGCAGATAAGCCCTCCATGAGCTCGTGGCAGAGGCGTTCAGGGGAAAAGTTGGATGATAGATTGCGAACTGAACCACCAGTGTGACCTCATCTGGCAAGTGAGTTCATATGGTCAGGATCAGTGTATTTTTCTATATTAAAGAGAGCTTTATTGCTGCAATAGCGTAAACTTTAGAAGGGAAGCTATTTTAAAAAACCTCTTGAAGGAGGGAATCCATAAATCTGGTGGGTTTGTAAACTGCCGTTGCCATATCAATGATGATTGCACTTGCTTAGGGAAAGAGGTTCCTATACATAACCAAAGGCTAAAATGTAGGTTGCTCCAAGGGAGCACCTGGATTATTTTATCACCGCATAGTAACGTGTGGGGTGGTTGGCTAGCTCCTGAGGCGGGATGTAACAACCAGTTGTGATACAGGGCTACATGGGCTAGCCAAGGGGAATTTCAGTGGTGGCCAATAAATTCCAGAAGGTGGCGAAACATCGTCCCATGCTGGGCAGAAAGCGTTAATCTAGTTGAGATAGGTTGGGTCAGAAAATGGTTAAAGGGGGTGAAAGTGTAAAGTTTTTTAGCATAAATTTGATTTTAATCAATTGACTGATTGAAGCAAAAGAGTTGAGAGGTTTTCTATTTTTGAAAGTGACCAATGGTGTATCTAAATCAATTAATGGATCAAACTGTTACACATTTATTATCACAAAAGTACCACACATGAAGAGACATCTGATCAATCTTATAAATATACTTATACTTAAATATATGCGACAGTTACCATAATTGAAAACTTTTTGAGGAAGACAAGAAAGAGAAATGCTTCAGTGGTTTATGTTGTGCTACCATTTTTGGCTTGATGGTGCTATGCTAAGAAGCCAAAAGTTAATACTTGAAGCAGTCTAAGAATCCTGAAAAGTATATTATTTACATTTTAGGGTGACAAGTCTCTCTTAAGTACTATCAACTAGAGTATTTGTCATATAATAAGTATGGCTAATGGACTTATTAAGGTCAAGTACCAAAAAGCGGTATAGAAATAAAGACTTAACATCATCATAGTATAAAATAAGGTTTTTAAATGGTACATTTTGCGAATATGTATCCCTTAAGGAAAAATATTCTTTAAATCAATAGCAGGGGAATCCGTAAAGAAACTCTTATTATGGTGATGCAATAAGATTATTAAATGCCTTTGTAACATATTTTTGATTTTAAATAAAAGTATGTTGAATGTACTAAGTCAGAGGAGACTTGGTATCATTTATATCAATCGCTGGGCAAATTTTTAATTCTTACCCTTTTGAAAGTATATCATAGTTTACTGCTTCATGTGCCACCTTGTGTAATGATTGCCTGACATTTTAATAATCCTTCAATCCAGATTAATAAGGTTTCATCTTGAGTAATTGGGCTCAAGAGAAGCCTGATATCTTAGTCCTAGAATTAAATTGGGCCTTAATATATCTGTTTTTCCGTATAATTAGACAATGTGACTTCTTTACCCTATTCTCTGATTTAGGCGTAAATTATTTTGTGATAATCAATTGATCAAAATTCTTCCCAAAATGTCTGACATATTGATATCTGATTATAACCCATTCAAGGATATGGCGGGGGGGTATTAATGTAAGAACCGGCTATGTATATTATTGTTAACTACTCAAGAGTCTAAAGAATTGATTGAGTATCGATACTCACTTATGTAGGTTATAGAGTACTGTCCATCCTATAAGATATCTAATCTTTCTCCTTGGGGCGCATATCTTTGTGACAATACAAGTCTAGATATTGAAATCTAAAAGTGAGTAAAGGTTGGCAGGATGCATTTGCTGCTTGTCTTCTCTTGCAAACGTTTTAGTTAGATGTGTCAATGTCTGATTAAAGTTGTATAGTATTATGTGTAAATCTTATTAGCATTTTGTTTCAGGTTCTTTGGTATTATCAGTGGTAACTTTGTGAGCTAATAGATCCAGGATTCCATATTCTCTCCATATAAGGCCTTGAATAATGACCTTTTTATAATACAATAGAAACTTATCCTGTAAGTTATAAACGCACTTGGGAGATATTGGTCCCAGATAATGGATTGGTTGTAGCCATTGTCACAGTTAGTGACATTTTTCCTGGCGTAAATCCCCACTAAAGATGAGCAATATAGCCACTTGAAGTTAAGGGAAAAACCCTTGAGGGATATTAAAATCTATTTAAAGTCATTGACCGCAAATGGGTTATAATTTTGCCAGCCAGGGATGAAAGAATAGGCACCTCATAAACAGAATATTTGGTAGAAGTTGACCATAAAATCTGGAAAACCAGCCAATACAAAATTACAGAATTTGTCCAGATGTGTAAAATCTCAATTTTGCTAAAAGGCAAAAGTTTACAGTGCATATTGGGTTTTAGTAAGCATTTTGGAACCATCACAAATATTTTCAAATTTCATGCTCATGCTGAGAAAAACTTTTCTTTTTCATATAACAAGTTAAAATTTTATAAATTTAGGATTTTTTGCTGAAGTAACTCAATTTATTTTTAATTACTAATAAGAAAACCCTTGTTAAAACTTTACAAAGGCTGGACTCTGTTTTCCTCTTAGTCTAACCCTCATTTTGGCATAAAACTACACCACACGCTGTAGCCTATTCCGTTGACTCTGCCACATCTTATTTTGCCATATTTCGCTACAGTTCCTATGATACCTTCCCTAACTTTCAGGGAATCTTATCACTGATGTTTGACATCAGTTTGGTGTGTGTTTTGTTTAATAAATTTATTGGAAGCAAAACTGAGATATCTAGGACGTTGCTTCCTCTTGCTTGGCCACTTTACCTTGTTCTGGAACCTTTTGCCTGGAGCTTGCCCCTCCTGCGACCGTCTGTGCTCAGTTTCTTGTTACATCATCTGAGAAAAACCTCGTTTTTTGTGAGTTTCTTTTCCTTTTGGGTGGTTAGGGTCAGTTCAAGCCTCTCAGAGTTGTACCCTTTGAGGCGGTTCACTGGGCTTGTACCGTTGTATCCCTCCTAGCCTTGGTTACTACCTTCTTCATAGGGTGTACTGAGGGTATTGCACATCTCCTTTCACTCAATAAGCTCATACAATGTGCAGTACCTACCACTACCAGCTTAGATTTTCCCCCCTCACGCAATTTAAAATTTAAAAAAGAGATCTTTACCACGTTGTCCAAACTTAGGGCCCACCATAAATCTCAAAGAAAGGAATTAGCTGACGCCCTCCTATTCCAGCTGGTACACCACGAGATTTATGAGGTGTCTCACAAATAATAACTCTCCGTTGGTAAATCTTATAAGTCCCTCCTGGAATCCCACCTAGCGTTTAATACTTTTTCAAGCCATGAGAGCTTCCTCATGTTACTTTTGAGTAATATAGCTCCTTTGTTTATTAAGCTTAAGGAAACTTAACTATGGTAAAGTACTTGCAACTGTTTCAAGAAAAGGCATCAAGATTGTAATCTCTTGAATATCTGAAAATGGCCCTCATATGTAAGTCCCTAGATAATACTGGTGCTGTCCTTGGAATATGGGATAACCCTACCCCCTTCTTATCTTGAACTTGCTCCATCCTTACTTCCATGTTGTCCCCCAACATCTCTTCTTCCAATCCTAACTGCACCGCGGAATATCAGAACTTGGAACTTAGCAGCTGATCATTGTCAAGCTTTGTCAGGGCATTTAATTTGGTTTAACTGACAACAGTCAAGTTTCAAATCCCATTATAACATATTCAGCTGAGGCCCTAGCTGCCGTGAACACCTCTAACCTGACCATAAAAAATAACCCTATGTACTCTCCCAGTGCCGCTTAGAACCAGCAGTGAGCTCTCTTGAAGGTGAGATGAAACCTCCATCATAGGTATGGGTCTTCTCACTCATGGCCCTGCGCCACTGCATTCCACGTAGTACCCCTTGCTTTTGTCCTCATCAGTCTGAGGGACTTAGTAAGTCTAAACTTTTTGATTCAGAGCATTCACTTCACTATAACCACGGAACCTCTGTTGCTTTTTAGAATCTATGCCTCCTGTCCAACCTGATGTCCAAGATTGCCCAATTGAACAACTCTTCCCTATTACTCTAGAGTTACCTTTCTTGCCAGATTCTCACAAAAAAGGGTAGATATCCATGAAAAGATGATTGAAGAGAATTTGCCTTATAAGCCCCATCTAAAAGCTTGCATCCTTATTGGTGTAGTTTCTTGCAAGAATGATCTCCTTACTAACAAATATAGAGCGTTAAGATATCCTGCTGTGTTTAAATCCCGTGGTGACTCACTGGCAATGCGAGGTCACACGTTGCTGAATCTTCAAGGAATAATCTCACCTAAAATTCACCCTCTGGGCTTAGAGCCATCCTATCCCCCTTAACTCCGTAAAAATATCCTCTTTTGCATACTTCTTGTCCATGACTACCTTATCCTTTTTAAAGAAGTTACAAAGCGCTCAAATTTGTGGACACTGGCGTTACTCAAAGCTTTATCTGACAAGAGCTGGCGGAGGCCCTGAGCCTTCACTTAGGTTTTGGTTAGTTTTTAAAGGGTGGTGCATCTCAAAACCTTTTCAAGCTAACGTGTATTATCACCTGTTCTCTTTATTTCAGGAGATGAGTACTTTGTGGAGAGCTATCCTCACTTAAAGATCTCCTTTATCCTGTTATTCTGTGTGTTGACTGGTGGCGACGGTTTGAAATTTTCACCAACCTCATGGACTCTACCATGCATGCGAAGTTCCCTGGAGGAGTCAAAGTTAAAACCCTCTATCTGTATGAAAGCGCAATGACGCTTTCAAGAATATGGGCCCCTCTCCTAAGGTATACCTAGCATCTACACAGATTGTCACCCTGACCCTAGCACTTATCCTTCCTGATTACATATGCGGATATGCGGACATGTCTGATTCCTCTAAGACCCGCCCACTCCCTGAGCACACCAAATTTGACACTGAGTTCAAGTTGACCGTTTAACTCACCAGGTTATCCTCTACCATTTATTCTTGCTATGAGGGAAGAGGCTGCCTCGGACATTTTGTTTGATGACATGATCTCCAACGTTCAAATTCTTAAAAAGACTTCGCCAGTGTGCTCCCACCTGTTTATAGAAAAGTCAGATGGCTCCCTCTATCCATGGTTGATTATGGCAATCTGAACAACGTGACAGTACCTGATCCCCATCCTTTCCCCTTTGAGCAGAAGATTGCCTGCTATGTGGAAAGGGCTAGGTTTCAGCAAACTGGATTGTCTTAACGACTTTAGTCAGATCAGTATTAAAGAAGGCCAGGAGTGGCTGACAGCTTTTCATAATCAAAATAATATAACAATAAGTTCATGCAGTTTGGTTTAAAGAACGCCCTCGCCAGCTTGCAGAGGTTCAATATTCTGTCTTGAGAGACCTTTATGGGAACCTTCTCGAAGCATACATGGATGACATACTGGTCTTCTCCCTGAATGCAGAATCTCAAACCTGCCACCTTTTACCAGTCATGGAGCAACTTACTCGGGAAGATTTTACTAAAAATCTAGAAAGTGAAAGTTCTTCCAGCACAAGGTTTAGCTCTTAGTAAATATTATCTTCTACCAAGGCCACATAATTTCCCCAGAAAAGGAAGCATACATCCGCGATTTGGCTACTCCCTCATCTCACAGAGTTACGTCGCTTTCTTGGGAATTTAATTTCCTCAAGAAGTTCACCTCCAGATCTCAGAAGTTGCCTCACCTCTCTACACAACATCCTGGAAGAAGATTTTCAGTGGCAACACTTAATGCAACACCACGTTCCACTATATATTAAGTCCATATTTTTCCAGCCCGCTACTTGCACATGCAGGCCCAGCCGCTCCTTTATTCTTGCCACTACTATTCCAACTTTGCCGTGGGAGTGGGTCTGTTTTTATGAGGGATAATGGAGTGAAACGTCTATTAGCTAATGTTTTAAGAATGACCTTGGCGCAGCTCAACTATGCTATTTTTGTAAGGAACTCCTTGCTGTTATTGAGTCAGTAAAACACTGGCGCCACCATTTGCATGGTTTAAAGTGGCTTTTACTATCTGCACTGACCATAAGGCGTTGGTGTGCTAACGTGGCATCATAAGCTGTCCCCTCACCAGCCCGGCAGGTTTCTCCTGTCAGTGTCCTTTTACAATATAAAATCATTAAGGGTACCTAAAACCAGCTACCAGATGATCTATACCAGAACCCTGCCTTTGACCCTGACCTAGCACTTGGCGCATAGAATAACCAGGTGATAATTAAGCGGAACAGGTGAAGGTGAGCCCACTGGACAATTCCCGTCAACTTATGATAGAACTTTGGTAAGGGTTACTGACATCCAGATCACGTTAGGTTTCCCCAAACCCTGTCAGCTGACTAAAATAAGATTAAGCAGGCTTGTCAGAGGAATGTTAAAGCCCTGGACAAAGTTTACCATTTGCTACAATGGTGTCATCCATCATCAAGGCAAGTAGTGGTACCACCTGGACCCCTGAGAGAGGAGTTGACCATGAAGCTCTTGACGCTCCAACTGCTGGACACCCTGGCAAGAACAAGACACTTGAGTTGGTACTCCGCTTCTACTGTTGGAAAGGCATCGCCACAGATGTGGCAAAATTCACAAAGTCCTACTTGACGTTTAACCGTTCAAATCCTAGCCACCTGAAGAGTGATGGTATGCTTGCCCCCGTCCAGGATGCAAAGGGCCCTTGGACTTCAGTGTCCAATAATTTTATCTTGTAACTTCCCTTGCCCAGGCTTATGATACATTAATGACTGTAGTGGACCACTTTACTAAGATGGACCATTCTTTTACTTGCAATACCACATATACCTCCGTCCAGGTATCCCACCTCTTTGTGGACCACATCTTTTGCCTATACGGCCTTCCTCAAAAAGATTATTATCAATTGCGGCCCACAATTCACTTCCCAGTTTTCAGGAAGCCTTACTTTTCATCTTAGGCATCCGCCCTGACTCCCCTTAGCCTTTCACCTTCATTTAGATGGGCATATAGAGAGGATGAACCAAGGTTTGGAGAAATTAATGCGTAGTTATTCCAACGCTAAACAGAACTATTGGGGCCCTCACCTTCCTTTAACGAAATCCTCTAGGATATCCTTACTCTTACCTCTACAGGCGCGTCCCCTTTTTAGCAAACTTTAGTTAAAACACCAACTTCAACAGAGTCCTTAGATTAAGTCCAATGCTGTTTCTGCCAATGAGAGCGCCAAAGAGCTCAGAGGTATACACTGGGCAGTTAAGAATCATCTTGTTGACACTGTAGGGATATACAAAGCATATGCTGTGTAAGCTCCGCAAAGGCCCTGAGAACAGGCCAGGTGAGTTGGTCATGGTTAATGCTAAGAAACTCCATCAGAAGCAGCTTCAGCCGCAAGTTATGCCCCAAGCATGTTGACCATTCAAGGTCATTAAGAAGTTTGGCCCGTTAGCTTACCAGTTGATCTACCCCCTTTCATCAAATGTTCAGCTTTAACCATAAGTGCCTCCTGACCCTTTGATGGTCTCATGCCGCGTCACCCTGAGCCTGTCATAGTAGATGAAGAACCCATATGAAATCAATGCTGTTATTGCTTCCCAAAAATCCTAACGCCGCCTACAGCATTTGGTGTCTTGGAAAGTTTATGATGAGATTGAGAACAGTTGGTTATCTTATTAAGACTATTCCAAGGCTCAGGACCTAATCCGCAACTTCTATGCTAGGTTCCTTAAAGCTGTAGGTTCTGCCAACCAAGCCTCCTTGGCCGCCACTAAGCTGATTACCCTATAAGAACTTTTCTTTGGCCAATGTCCCTCGGGCGGCGTGAAACGCCTTCCAAGAGTGGAGTGGTATGACACAGTTGGTGACATTTTCATGGTGTAGAACGCCCCACAAAAGTTAATCATTAAACGTCTTTTGGAGTCAATGCCAGAACCCTTGAGGAATACTAACGACCTCTCTAAGGTTATTGACTTCAAATAGGTTCCAGCTTTGCCAGTCAAGGCTGAGGGAATCAGCTATCCTGAGTCAGAAAATCTGGTAAAATTTTACCTAAATATCTGGAAAATCAGCTGATACGAAGTACAAAATTTGGTCAAGTCCATAGATTCTCAATTCTACTATAAGGCGAAAATTTTCATTGTGGATTAAGTTTCATTTTATTTTTAGACCATCACCAATCTTCCCTTTAAATTTCATAAGCAAGATAGGAAAACTATTCTTTTCTCAGATAACAGTTAAGCTTCAATAAAGATTTAGGATTTTATATGAAGGTTTCCTTTACCTTTCTGTTTATTTTTTATTAGTAAAACACTGGTTGGAACCTTTGTGATGGCTAGCTCCGTTTTCCGCTCTGTCTATCCTCACATCTGGAACAAAACCACCCTTCACGGCGCGGCCTATTCTTCCAACTCTGCCACATCATATTTCGCCATGTTCTGCTGAAGTTTTTATGGTATCTTCCCCAGCTTGCAGGGGCTCTTTAACCTGATGGTTGTCATCAGTTAGGTTTATGTTTTGTTTAATAAATTTATTGGAAGCTAAATTAAGATAACTTAGGATGTTGCTCCCTATTGTTTGGCCATTTTGCCTTGTTCTTGCACCTTTTTCCTGGCGTTTTCCCTCCTGCGACCTCCTACGCTTAGTTTCCTGTTGCAGCCATCTTGCATAGTATAAAACTAATGTTTCATTTGCTCTCTAAATTTCTGTTTTTGATGGGTTGTAGAGCGCTGAGAATAGTTGTGAAGTTACCATACTTTCAGCTAAGATTTTGACAACTCTTATAGTAAACGTTTCTCCATTGTCAAATAGTTGTACCTGCAAGCAACCATTCCTAGTAAATATAATTTAGTATAAAAAGTTAGAAGTAATTTCTTAAGTCTGCGCAGGTATAGCGATTGCTTCAACCTACTTAATGAGATTATTGATCCTTAAAAAGATATATTGATTTACTCTCATGGCCTTAGACAGTGGATCTCTGACATCTAAATTGATTTTATGAAACGCCTGCAGAGTGGTCGTTGGCTGATAATTATACTTGACATTATGCAGCATTTTTTTTACAAATATGCAAATATCTAAGAATTTCACTAAAGAGCCTAGTATCCTTATAATAGTATCTTTATCTGATCCATTAATAGTTTTTTCTGTCTCCACCATGTCCTAAGGTAAAGTGGGCTTCCGTTACAATTGTACTCATTATTAAGGTCAAAAGAAAGGTAACCAGTTGGTCCAAACTTTTCTGTATAATATTATGTAAAAGTTTAAGTATTATGTGAATGCAACTTGAACAACTTTTGAACTAATTCATCTTTGTCCTCCTACAAGTCTGTCTTTTAGTAGTTCATGCAACCGTTCAGCTTTGCTATTATCTGAATATAGTAGGGGTAATATGATCAGTCCATTTACGCTCATGTGCTTTGCACAGCTCAATGGACGATTTTCATGTTGCAGTGTTGAAGTTTGATAGCACATCAGGCTAGTCTTCCTGTAGGATCATTCATGTTTTGCAACCACTCTAAAGCAGCGTGGTCTTAAACAACTTTGAGGTTTGTACCATACAAGAAGTTCTGGAAATGTTTCACAGCAAAGAACAGCTAAGCACTCTGCCTATGTAACACTGTTTTTTCTCAGCATTTAAATACATATTTTTAGTGTAATATGACACTGGTAGTCAAAGGCTTCCTCATCCAGTTGTGAGAAAATAGATCCTACATCTAAGTTAGGGCATCTGTCAATAGTATGAATGGATTCCCATAATCCAGATGTCGTATAATCAGTCTTCTCTTCAATAAATCCATCATTGTATCAAAATGCAGTTCTTTGCTCTGCTCCTGACATGAAAGGGGTGTTTTTGGCAAGCAAACAGATAAGAGGCTCAGCGAGTTGAGAAAATTAAGCTAAATTGGTGGCGTTTTCTGATAATTCCCAAATGTACCTATATATCTTCAAGGCTCTTTGGCTCAGGCATCATAAAGATTCTTCAACCTTATTTTATAAGTGTTAAATTCCCTTCCACGACATGTCTTGTATCAAAAAATTTAATAATTTTGTTGGGAGGAGGTACACTTTGCATGATTTTATTTAGTTCAACTCTAAATAATTTAAGAAAAAATGGTTTGAGGTGGTCCATTTGATCAGTAAAGGTTTTTTTGAACACTTTTATCATCTATGTAAATATTTATATCAGCATAATTTTAGATCTTTTATGATGTGACCCATTGTCCATCAAAACAATATGGGAGTGTTGCATAATATATGAGGGAGCCGGATAGGTCAAATCAATCCTTCTGTGAATATCAACACACACTTTTCTTGATCCTCTAGCAACGGATCAATCTCTCATTAGTCTCTGGCGAGTTCTATCTTGGAGAAGTAATTTTAGCTGGAGAGTTGGGCCAGAGCATTGTCACTTAGATGAGTTAGATAGTTGTCCTTCTTTTTGAGGATATTTAACTTCATGTAATCCATGGCTGTTCTGTGACCACCATTTTTCTTCTTTATAAGTAAAATTGGTTTTTACCATGGGCTCTGGGAGGGCACAAGTACGCCGAGATGCAATTTTTGCTTGAGCTCAGTCTTCAAAATTTCTCCTCTACCTTCAACTTCTTATATAGCTTTGCTTGTATTTGTGATGAATCTCCTATGCTAATGATATATTTCAAATCCTTCATGTTACCATAGTCACCATCTGATGTGGAAAAACAACATGGTAGTTTTCAAGTTTTTATGAATTTTCTAAAGTTTATCTTGAATTAACTTATTGGACATTTGAACTTGAAGAATGGTGCATATCAAATTATTGGGAAGTAGGCCAAAATCAAGGTGAGTACTAATAAAGAGTACCTTGTTGATTTCATCATTAGGAAGCAATTAACTTTTTTCAATCTATTGATGTTCTTTAACTATAAATTTGGCTAGTTAGGTTTTAAGTATTAGTTCGATAGGCCACTGAGATACTGGGAAATTATCTTTTGGAATTTCTCTATCTGAATTTTAAAACTTAATAGATACTAGCAATAAGTTAAAATATTTGGTGCTTACTTTAAATTATGTAATTAGAAAACATTCTTTGTTCTCTTGGTTTTATTTTTACCTCCTTGATAACTAAAAATGGTATGCTTTCTGCTGCGTTTACTGAGGTGGGGAAATACTATGTATTTCTTTATACAGGAAAATTTTTTAAGGGAAAATAGGAAACTGATACTCAACCAGACAAGATTTAATCTTGTTATTGGAGTCTTTGTTATAAAGTACAAAGGCATCTTCAAAATTGAGGAGTGATAAATAGCCTTTTTATAGATTGATAATTTCTTCATATTTGATCATTAAGTTTGTCCCAAGAAGTATATCATAATGGATATTGCTGTAACAGCTAAAATACCAGTTCTGGCTGCCATATCATATTTGATGCTTTGGTACAATAACAGCACCAAAGAATACCAACTTAGAGTAGGGGGCAGGTTAGGGGCACTGACAGCACCAAAAATGTTTCTATATCAGTTAGGTATGCAAAAATTGATTCGTGGTTGGTTCAACCCAACCACATAAAAACTCCTCAAAGCTGGATACTCAAGAAAGACCAACAGGTAAGTTGGGTATGCAAACCCTGAAACACCTTTATTTTATTCTGGAGATAAAAAGGGGCCGCTTTACACAAAGCTTGTCTTGGAGCAACTGACAATGCTCTCCAGGGGGAAAGCTAGTGGTAAAATTCTAAAGTTTTGTTCAGTGAGTCCATTTTTTATCTCCTAAATAAAAATAAAGGTTGTCTCAGTGTTTGCATACCTCTATTAGAAAAACTAAGGCAGTATTTCAGTTGGGGACTGTCTCAAACGTTATATACCCACCCCCTGATCCAAAAAGAACTTCTTTATCTATCTGGACATTTTGAGCAGTCTGCAGCAGATTGCCAAGTAGGCTCGTTAATTGTGATAATCAACACATTTCACCAAGAAAGATCTCTGACCCTTCATCACCAAGTATCCCAATTTCCTTTAACTCATATTTAGGCTTGCCCAATTCTCTGAGGTTGAGTGGAAGAGGCTTTTCTTGAATAGGGCCTCTAAATTCCCACAATCAAGATGTATGAATTACTAGATGAGCCTTTGAACCTTTTGCAATATAAGCTCATATCTTACATCATTAATTAATTGACTGATTTCATATGGGCCCAAAGCCAATGGTACCAATTTCTGACTATTGACAGTAACCTTATATTTTTTGCATTTATCAATACTTAGTTCTTTAATTTAAAATTTTGACCCTTGAATTTTTGACGGTCAGGCTGTTTCTTCTGCTTATGAATGTCCTGCTCCAGGGTTGCCTTTAGAGCTTTCCAGTTTTTTGATGTATTTTGTATTATTTTCTCCAGTTGGGCACCGTTGCCCTTCATTTCCACCCAGAATCTCTGGGTTTATCCATGCTTTGTAAAGAATTAAGACATCCCAGTAGAGGAGTGCCATCTAATGTTATAAGAAAATTATACCAAATAAATCCATTTGACCCAGTCATTTATTTGATTTTGAATGAAACACCTCAAATACTGTTCAAACCTTGTTGACCCTTCCAGTCTGACCATCTGACTAAGGATGTTAAGCTGATGATTGACAAGGTTAGAAATTCAAATTAAAATAATATGTTTCCAAAAGTGAGAACAAAAGAGGTCTTCAATTAGAAATCACTTCCTCAGGAAGATCATAACAAGAAAATATTTCATTAATAAAGATATATGCAACTTTTTGGATTTAATTCAATTAAGCAATAAAAAAACTCAGCATTCTTATTCATGCGGCCAACCACAACATGATGTTATAATTCCCTTCTACTTTTGAAGGGCTTAAAATGAATTATGCACTTAAAGATGACCAAGGGCATTTGGGAATTTCTAAAGAGGTTTAGTTAGCCAGGATATTATGCTGAGATGTTTTGCTTGTGCACATGTCATACACTAATTGGTATATTACCTTACCATCCTGGATAATCAAGGCCAAGAGTACTTTTTTTAAAAGTGTTTTTGTGTTTTGTAAGCTCCAGGATGACCTGCAAGTGGTTTATCATGACAGGAGTGAATCACTTCATACAGAAGATCTGGACAGGAACCCACAATTTTTTCAAATAATATAAAACACTTACCTGAAAAATATATGACTTAATAAGATCTCTTTTTTTCATTGATACTTTCCACAAGAAGTTGTTTCCCAAACTTGGTATGCCTATGAGACGTTCTGATCCGATCTTTTTTAAGCCATGAAAGACATCCCTAACATGAGCAAACAGACTAGAAGGCAAAATTGTTGTAGTGTTAGATTTATCAAGCTCTTATTTTATAAACCCATGTCAACCATCACAACTTAGCCAACCTGGTAGAGTGTTTTCAGATCTTAGGCAATATTCAATTTGTAATTCATACTGATCCAATTTTAAATGCTAGCGTGCTTGTCTTTGGTTCATCACCTCGGGTTCTTTATAAAAGTCAATGTCCTATGATCAGTGAAAATAATAAAAGGATGTTGAGCATAAAATAGGTAATGTCTTTCCTTCAATGCAGAAACAATGTCAAAAAATTATTTAACATATATAGGATAATTAGTTTCAGCTGGAAGCATTTTTTTGCTAAATTATCCTATTGATTGTTCCATATTGTCAAACCCCCTGAAGTAACACTGCTTCAATTGCAAAATTTGAAGCATCTGTTTTATCTATGAATGGTTTCCCTGGATCAGGATGCAACAAAACTGATGCCTGAGTTAACTTCGCCTTTATTTCTCTACATACACATCCTCTTCTTGGCCATACTTGAATAAACCTCCCCTGTTAGGTTTTTAAGTGTAAAGGATAGTTCTGAAATACTATTGATAATTTGCCACAGAAGAATAATGGTTTATAAAAACACTCCGCACTTTTGTCTGGTCCTTTGGAACTTGCTACTCTTACACTGCCTTAATTCTGTCTAGGCAGACTGATAATCCCTTTAGGAATAAAAGATTTACCCAGGAAAGAACTGAATCCCGTTTAAATCACATTTAAATGGCTGTAATTTTGAGATTAGCATAAAAAAAGAGTAGCTAAGTCTTGTCATAAATCCTGCACATGATCCTCATAATTATAATAAAATACTAAAATATCATCCAAGTTTTCAAAGCAAAATCTTACCACAAGACTCTTAGAACCTGACAATCATCCTTTGGAAGACTGCTGGTGCATTTCATAACCCAAAAGGCATAACTTTATACTCAAAATTTCCCACATGGCATTTAAAGGCTGTATATTTCTGGTCAGACGGACTTGTATCTGGTTAAAGGCATCAACAAGGTCCAGATTTATAAAAATTGAGCACTCTGTCACTAATGGTAAAATCTCTTCCATAAGTGACATGGGATCTGGATCAGGCTCAGTTACTGCATTCATCCGTCAGAAGTCAATACAACGGTGTAAATCCCCACTGAACTTTAAAACAAGTAAAATTGTGACACAACTGATGGCTTTAAGGAAACAATCTGTCCCGCATCTATTAAGGTTATGAGCATAGTCTTACAGGGCTACTCTTGCTTCATGATTTAAGGGATACAACGGGCATCCCTGAGGGAGCTCAGTCCACTTTTAAACCAGAATGAAAGGCAAAATGGACTTGGTGAAGAAAAAGAAAAACCCCTTTTTTAAAAAAAAACAGGTCCAAAGTCATGTTACTATTACGGTGAACCAGGTAAATCCACTCTACTTATTTCACCTAACTCTCCCTGACTTTGACCACAAGTGACAAACTTTCCAATGAACTGGGCACTTCCCTTTTGGACTCAATGCAACAAGGGTTTTCCCAAGATAAAGTTAGGAGAGTAATAGTGACACCGCCTTCCCAGAACAATAGGATGAGCAAGGTTAGGAATGGTATGTAATATCTCAAAAGTTCACATAAATCTTGTTTCATAAATCACTTGATACTTTACCCATCAGGATGGAATCTTCTTGCTTAAATCAGCATAGATAACCATTACAGACTCTTAAATATCTAGAGCCATGCGCTGGGCAAAGTCCATGTCAAGGTTAGTTTCCTCTTCACCTGTGTCCACTAAAGCAGTATATCTTCCTTCATTTCCTTTTAGACTAACTGAAACATACAAACAAAGGTAAAATGAAGCAGGATTTCTAGTGCTACTTGAAGTTTTATCTGGTATAGTTTCTTGTTGAGCTTATAAGTCTTCTTAACTTTTTTTGAGCAGGTTTTAAATCCTTAGGCAAGGGGCTTTCCTTTTCATGTACTACCATCTCCTCAGAATTTTAATTAATGTTTTTTTCTTTAGAATATCCAAAGTTATGAGAGGTCCTTTGGATAGCTTTAGAGCACGCACATAGGTAGACTTTTTCTGATACTTCTTTTGGGTCCTTGCGCTCTTGAGCCAAATTTAATTGGCGCTCTACTTTATCCGCTAACTCAACCTCAGCTCTGAGAGTTGTTAGTATTTTAGCCGCCGCCATTGAAGATGTAAGATCAGGGTGTGATTCTTTGCAAAATACACAAAGAAGCTGAGATTCAGAAGCCTATGCCACCTTGGCCAAAGGATATAACAAGCGGGTATACTCAGATACTGAAGTTGAACCTTGATTCAATAAGTAAAGAAGACCAAGCTTCATCTTATCCTTATATGGACATGCTGCATGGTCACTATGCTGGATCTTCCATCTAATGAAATAGGTAAGCCTAGTTGATCTTCAATTGATTATTGTAACCAGGTTGCTTCATCTTCAGGTAGTTCATCAACGATTTGGCTGATCTTCTTAAAAATTGGTGCTTCACCTCTTGCTGCCTGGGCCAAGCACCCTTGATAACGGATTTTTGACACCACTTGATGAATATTATCAGAGGGGTTTGACAGTAAGAGGAGGCAGCATCCTATTCTGTTTGGTCTGGGATAACTCATCATTTTTTGTTTTACTCCCTAGTAGCTTCCAACTCTTAACAAACTCTTGCAATAAAAAAGTTATTGAAAAAATCACCATAAATAAAGTCGCAGTATGGTAACAACAAGTTGGAGCCTTGGAAACTACCCATTCCTCCCTAGGATCCCACCATACTGAAAATAATGTATTTCAGTTTCGTCCAATGTAATCCACAGCTAACTCCAGCATGACACAAATGAATTGGGTAGGAATACCCAAGTCATTGACCAAACTATGGATATCAACCCAGACATCCACCTTTTAATTGTGCATTTCGTCCAAACCTAACAAACCTATGAAAAATAGTTGTAAAAATACTGGTGCAAAGTAATAAACTCTGGCTCAATGTGAGAGTGTGAAGTGAGGCAATTGCCTGAGTTTAAGAACTCTCCAACTACATAAGTAGTGTATTTTAAAAATTTGGTTTGAAATATTGAATAAATAAAAAGGAATGCCTTTATTCTTTTTTTAGTAGTAGTGGTGCTCAACCCAAAAGGGGGTGCCGCCATTCATCTATATTTGCAAATGGGCCAAACAAAGAAATTATCATAGAATAAAAAATTCCTAATATAGCCCCTAGGTTATCGGCCTAGGAAGCCATATCAGAAGGTGAGGAAGCTTTGGGGAAGCTTTTGCCCGGCGCCTGCTTTAGCTGGCAGACCATGGAAGACAGCATTGGGTAGAAGCATCAGTGACATGAGGCACAAGGAGTATAGTTGGGGGTTTCCTTCATTAATGAGGCCGGCGGTGTCCATCGCCTCAACATATTGAGCAATTTGATGCTCAGCAAAATTGATGAGAGCCGGCACACAGGTAAATGACTTGATGCACCATTGGGTTTGAGGATAATTGGGGTCAAAAAGAGGGAATGACTTTATACTTTGTTGTAGATTATTAGAATATACAAATGAGGAAAACCCCAATTGAATTCTCTTATTTAAGAGCTTTAACTTACCATAGATTTAGCTTTGTCAACTGTTAAAATTTAAGGGGATTTTCATTGATTGTTCTAGACTGATAAACCCTAAATTGGTTAGCTGCACAGGTTTGATGTTTTCACAATTCGTGTTGTCTGATAATAGATGATATTCAAATTATTAATAGTATGAAGACTATTATTTGTAGTTAAATAGATAACTAATTCTGATCCAACACTGTCACGAAATCAACCTTGGGCTCCGCTAGTGTGCCAGGCCAACCAGTATGAAGACTGGTGTCCCTTTGTTATTTTGCCTTCATTAATGTACCAACCCTTATAAGTCCTGTGTCCATCCTACCAACTAACCACCAATGGCTTCGCTTTTAGCCCCAGGCGTCCTCAGCGTGTGCTCTGGCAAGTCCTACCCCTTCCTGGGCGGCTCAGGCACTTCCGCGCTTCCCCACCCTCACAACCTTTCACCAACCCATCTGGGCATGACCCAGCGAGTCCATCCCCCTTCTTGGGCAGCTATGGCACCTCCCGTGCTGCACCCTGCTAGGGTTGGTGGCTATGCAGCTCACCACTAGTAGCCAGCTGGCCAGGTTTCCACTGGTTTCTCATAAGGAGGAGGTATGGGATCTGGCGGCGTTGGCCACTGCAGGTGTGATCACCCGCGCCTATTGGGGATCTCCTATACCACCTTTCCCACTCTAGTTGCACCAAGCTACTTCAAACAAACAGGAAAGATGGCAAATGAGAGATGTTTATTTAGAAAAAATGAATGACTATTAATACTTCTTTCAGGGCTACTGCGCCCAAGTGCTCTTTGGCCAATCATCTGTGAGAAAACCCACCAGCCTATTGCTTCCAAAACCTCTATCAGATTGTAAACTCTTCATAGTGGAACCCTCTTAGATCTGCTCATTTGATCATCAAATATAAATTAGGTCAATCCATCCTCAGTATAAGTCGTTGGTCAATCATATATGAACTTGTAAATAAATAGGTACTTGAGCATCCTCAGTATGATTTGCTAGTGCTCTGATTCAGATGATGGAACCATTTCAGTCTTTTCATATTGGATTCATCAGCTTTCCATTGGAAACTCCCACAACGACCTTTGGATGTCATTTTGTCAGCGAACGCAGCTTCCATCAAAACCAAACTTGAAAAAAACATATAACATTAAAAATATCAAACTAGGCTTTTAGCTGACAATTACACCTGACTAACCAAAACCCCTAATTTAGATACTATCGGAAAGATTCATCTGATTAAAATCCCAACACAGCCCTCCCCTTAACCAGATGTTATCCTTCTTTGTGACCCACCCCAATGGTGGGTCAAGACCTCCCAGTGCCCTCTCAAAGGAGCGCTGGTATTAACCAGTGGCTTTCGTCACTCCATAACCAAAGCCTCCAACTACTCAAGCAGCTCACTAGCGGAGCCCTCTGTAGTGAGCACCAATGTTGAGAAATTGACCTTGGGCTCCGCAAGTGTGCCAGGCCAATCAGTATGAAAATTGGTGGCCCTTTGCTATTTCGCCTTCATTGGTGTACCAACCCTTATAAGTCCTATGTCAAACCTACCAACTAACCACCAATAGCTTCGCTTTTACCCCAGGCGTCCTCAGCGTGTGACCTGACAACTCCTGCCCCCTTCCTGGGTGGCTCAGGCGCTTCTGCACTGCCCCACCCTCGCGACCCTTCATCGGCCTATCTGAGCATGCCCTGGCGAGTCCATCCCCTTCTTGGGCAGCTATGGCACCTCCCATGCTGCACCCACTAGGGTTGTTGGCTATGCAGCTCACCACTAGTAGCCAGCTGGCCAGGTTCCCACTAGTTCCTCATAAGTAGGAGGTATGGGAGCTGACAGTGCTGGCCACTCCAGGCGTGATCACCTGCGCCTCTCAGGGATCTCCTATACACCTTTCCTATTCTAGTTGCACCAAGCTACTTCGAACAAACAGGAAAGATGGCAAATGAGAGATGTTTAATTAGAGGGAATGAATGACTGTTTATACTTCTTTCATGGCTACTGCACCCAAGTGCTCTTTGGCCAATCAACTGCCAGAAAACTCATCAGCCTCTTGATTCCAAAACCTCTATCAGACCTTAAACTCTTTATAATGATTCCCTCTTAGATCTGCTCATCTGATCATCGAATATTAAATTAGGCAATACATCCTCAGCATAAGTTGCTGGTCAATCATGTATAAACTTGTAAATAAATAGGAATTCAAGCATCTTCAGCATGAGTCACTGGTGCTCCAATTTATATGACGGAACCATTTTAGATAAGTCATAACATATTCATCAGCTTTCCGATGGAAACTCCCACAATGACCTTTGGATGGCATTTTGGTGGTAAACGCAGCTTCCATCAAACCCAAACTGGAACAAACATATAACACAAAATAGTATCAAACTAGGCGATTAGCTGGCAATTACACCTGAATAACCAAAACCCTTAATTTAGATACTATTGGAAGGATTAATTTGGTTAAAATCCCGACAAACACTCAACCTGTATTTCTCCTTGAAATAATCTTGATGTCTTCAGTAGGGATTCATACCCTTATCCGCCTAACAACCCACGCTTAGATCTCTAGTTTTATGGCATTTCCTCAGGTGGCATGAAGTTAAATTCAATTACCATCTAATATTAGATCTCTTCTTAAGGATCTACGATCCTTACTTTTTATCCTAATAAAGAGTCCTAATTATAGCACACAAGCAATAAATATCCTGAAGATGAATAGAACTAAGATCAATAATGAATTCAGCTAAATTAGACCTTTTTATTAAAGTGTATTATAAGGGAAGTTATAGAGGAATCTGGCGCCCAACCTTTGGTTGGTGTGATTCCCGGGGAATGTCCTCTGGGCATTGATTGGGCCATTTTCCTCTTCCCAAGCAAGAAGGCACCAAAGAGGATGGCCGTACCCCTCGTTACTCAGGGTGATCTCGCTCACATGGTAGATGAGCGCTGGGTAACAGCCCTCCCGCTTTAGATCCTGCTTCTGGTACCCACACTCTCCTCGGCAGAACTGCTATGAGAAATCAGTGAAATCTGCACCAAGATCGCTGAAATGAAATCAATTGTAACTAATTCAAGTGGCAATCATCCCAATGCTCAGATTTCAAAAGGTAAAAAGGTATGAAGACCAATCTATTGGCCAGAATGCCTGATGGTTGCAATTTGGTTAACATGTCAATTGGAAAAACCTCCCCCTCCCAAATTTGTCAGAGATCACCCCCAATGGGCAGGTAACAGCATTAGATATGATTGATGAGGTTTAAAAGCTACCTGCTGGTAAATCGGGCATAGCGCCTGATGCAATGCCACTGACTGAACAAATGTCCCAGCGACTGAGAAAAGGGTGGGTTGGGCGTCCTGAACCCGTTCCTGACCAAATGGGCCAACCCCTATTTGGGGTGGCTTTGGGGGATTCCCACCGCTTGTCAGGCTAAATGCTGTCACACCAACCGTCAGAATTGTAGCTTAACCTCAGTTTTAGATGTTTGAAGTCAAACTGACAGCAACTCAGCCCACTGCCAAAATTTTTTGATGTCTTTCCCAGGGAACTAACCTTCCCATTCCTGGATAATTCACCAGTTATGTCAAACATGTGGGACCCAATCCCAGCTTGTTTCCCCTCCAAATTGACTACTATTTAATCAGTCGCATTGCACTGAGAAAATTGTTGGTCAATTTTTCTTCCTTAAATTTTCCATTATAGGAACCCTTGCCAAAATTTCGTTTTTAAATGTTGAGAATTAAGCCACCTTTTCCACCGACACTCTCATACCCCTCAGGGATAACAGCCATGTTCATCTGGTATTTTATTTTGTGCCTGTACAAAATTCAGGCTCACCAGCAGATATTGGTGGAACTCCTTTCTAGTTCCATATTCGTCATATCAGCAGCAGTGTCTCAGGCATTCTGGTTTACCGTTCAGGTGCTCTGGCATCTGGGCTGGCAGGCTAGTCTAATTATTACTTGCTGTTTGCCTTTTATAATTGACTAACCATCATTCTTAGCCATTACCACCTTTCTCACATATATTGGCGCAGCAATGGTCCCTTCTTTCCAACTAAACCAGGTTATGAAGAAAATTATCTCTGTCCACATTAGTCTGGTCCCACTCAAGACTCCAAACCCATACCCCTTAGTTGCCGTGGCTATTCTGCCCATGTCATCAGAATCTGACATCCTGACTTGCAACGAGTTTACTCCCCACCAAAGCCTAGTGGCTTCCCCTGACCCCACTACCATCTCTTCAGTATTATTGGATTCATCCACAACTACCAATAAAGAGAACACCGCTTACTTCTTAGTACCCATGAATATTAGTGTTGGGCCCATCACATCTCCTTTGAGGCCCTGGTGGACACTGGAGCCGCGGGAAAATTTATGAGTGTAAAACTGGCCAGCAATTGGAACTCGCCATTGATGCAGGTCCTTTGGTGATGGTTTTGTCATCGAACTCCCAAACCTCATACCTGGTATGTCAGCCAGTCACATTTTAATACACCAGCTCAGCTTCTGTGACCGATTTTCTGCTATGCCAAACTTGGCGTTTCCAGTGATCTTAGGAGTGGATGGTGGCGCTGGCAACGTTTCAAAATCCACCCAGATTCTAACATGCTGTCATTTACTAATGATCAACTGTAGGCTGAATTCCCCTGTTGACACTCTAAGAAAGCTCAAGGTTGCAGATCTATCACGTTCCTCTTCTCCCCTACAGGCATACCATCTGATTTTCCAGAAAGTTTAATGCAGTATAAAAGCATTTTCAATTCTGAAAAGGCGGATTGTTTGCCTCTCCACTTGATTTGACTGTGGTTTTTGCACAACAGTGGAGTTGGTGAATATCAACTGCCCGTTGTATCCCCACACAGCTGAGGAGGAGGCTGCACTCAACACCTGGTTGGATGCTATGTTTAAAAAGTGTGGTTGTTCAAGGAGACCTCGCCAGCCGCAATTCCCATCATATTTTCTAAAAAAGCTGATGGTTCTCTCCGCCCCTGTGTGGACTATGGACACTTAAATAAAAGCACGGTTTCCAATCCCTACCCCCTGCCTTTAGAACAGATGATAATCCAATTAATCGCCAAATCTCGGGTGTTTTCAAAATGGATCTCGTCAAAGCATTCAACCAGATTTGGGTAATGAGATGGCAAGAATGGTTAACAGCAATCCTGACGAAGTGGGGCATTTTCCAATTTGCGTAATGCCCTTTGGGCTGAAGAATGCTCCCACTACGTTTCAACGCATGATCAACAATGTACTGGGTGACCTCTGGTTTACCTGCGCAGTAGCATATTGACAACATTCTGGTTAACTCCCCTACTCCTGAGCAGCATGCTACTGATTTGGAAGCAGTTGTGGCCGCCTTGCATAGAGCAGGTTTGTTCATCAAACCTTCCAAGTGTGAATTCTATAAGAAGGAGATTACCTTTCTTGGGAACCTCATCCTTAAAGATGGTTACGCAATCCCTCCCAATAGATTGGATGCTATCCAGGAATGGCCAAACCTGACTACCCTGAAACAAAAAATGGAGCTTCTTGGGAACCATCATTTTTTTAAAAATTACTCCCAGCACTTTCTCAGCTTGCTGCCCCGCTCAACCCCTTACAGAAAAAAGTTTTCCATTTTTCTGGACATCCAAATGCCAGCAGGCATTTGAATTGATTGAAGAGGTGTTTATTTCCCCTCCCACTTTGAAAAATGCCGATCCCACCAAGATGTATATTGTTGCATGTGACGCCTCATTGGTAGCCATGGGGACAGTGTTGCTTCAGGAGATGATGGTCTTGAACACCCGGTCGCCTACTTTTCCCAAAAGTTCACCTCTAAGGAACAGTCTTGGGCTATTTATGATAAGGTTTGGCGGCCGTTGCATGGGCCCTAACTCATTGGAGGTACCTGTTACAGGGTGCCAACATGAACTTACAGTCTGCACAGATCACCAGGCCCCTTTGTACTTTTGTAAGCCTCAAAAATTGGCACATCAGCAAGCCTGAACCTATCAGGACCTGTGCAGTTTTAATTTCAAATATAAATTCATAAAAGGTGCTTTCAATGTACTTCCTGATTTTCTCAGCCGCAGCCCCACCCACTGTTCCGCGGATCTGGAGGAAGTGGATCTTGTCACTGTGATTCCCACCACCCAAATCCTGTTGATTGTCCCCCCTGTTGTTTCTTCCATCGCTCTGACCCCTGATGCTACATTAGTTGCTCAGGTCTTAGCCAGTCAAATGGCCTGCCCTGAGGGTGTGGAGCTGGTCTATCAGCTATCTCACCAGAAGCATAAACACTCCATTTACTCAGTGAAGGAGGGCCTCATATATTTCTGATCTTACGTTTGGGTTCCCCCTCCTTCCAAAATGAGGTATTCCGTGCACAACACGATCCCCCACAGTCAGGCATCCTGGTACTAAGAAATGCATCATATGATCAAAATGGACCTACAATTGGGCAGATTTGACAAAAAAAGTTCTGGCCTGGATTATCGATTGCATTACTTGCACTCAGGCTAAGTCAGACCGCTCCAGCAGAAACGGTCTCTTACACCCCTTACAGCAGGTGAAGAGTCCATGGACAATGGTGTCCATGGATTTTATCGTCAAACTCCCCTGCTCTAATGGGTTCACACCAGTGATGGTGATGGTGGATCATTTCACAATATTTTCTCTCTTAATTCCTTTCTAATTGGGATTTTTACCCATATTCCCAGCCTGCTAGATTACCTGGTGTCGCTAGGGAAAATTCCCTGAATTGAATTGAATCAAAATTGGTTGGCCCAAATTTTGGAGGAACTACATTCAGGGGATTTTGGGATGTTGCCTGGTTATATTCATCAGGGATCAATCCGGATGAATACCTAAATCTCATCAGGCGGAGTGGCTGACGAAATAGGGGCATCTGGTAGTGATTAACTATCAGGTGTACCAATTAGATTGGTCAGGTTCCATCACCAACTGATTGGGAATGAGTAGTGAGTTGTGAGGCGAGTGATGCTGCCTGCAACTAGTGAATCAATTGGTTGGTGAAGTGACCTGCCATAGTGGATAAAAAGTCCCATTACTTAAGCAGGTTGTAAGCTATTTATGGTTAATTCACTTGGATTGAGAGGAAAACGTTAGGGACACGTTTTATGACTCTTTCTGTTTGAGGTCTCAAGAATGTCCAACGATGGAATCCTAGCCAGGATGGGGAATACCATTGCTGCTGAGATGAGGAAGGGTGATTTAATGGCAACGGCTGCCATTTCATTGAAGAGGTGTCAACTGAGGGTTAGATGGTTGAATCCCCTACTATATAATTTCCTAGGATTCACTATTATAACAGCATTGAAAAATCCCACATTGAAAAACAGAGATTAACAGACATTAAACCATTATTATCAGTTTTATTGTAGATTTGGTTATAGTTAGACTATCAGCATCCAGTGTGAAGTTCCATCTCAAGGATATTATTGCAGAAGGCAATAATTAAAAGACTCTCATAGAGAAGAGCAGAGATCTGTTTGGGGATCTAGAGAAAAAGGGAACCACAAATCAAGGATAGCTGCTGATAGTGTGTTGGGCCAAAAGAGACTGTCATCAGAAGATCTTGAAGAAGATTGGGTGGACAGTAATACAGGGAACGAATCCCTACAAGTACAACTTGGAGTATTTAATCAGAAGTACTGACCAAAGCTTTGGGCCTGATAACATTTCTAACTCAACTACAGATAATAGTCTCCATACTATTATTGGATAATATATTCTATACATCGCGAAGTGCACGAGGAAAATGAATCTGTGCAGTAAAAAAAACACTAGTGTTGTTTGCCAATAAGAAAAAACTAGTAAATTCTTACAATTTGGTGCTCACTACAGGGGAAGTTGAGTAAATAATCAGTTAATAATGTCATACAAAGAAGAAATGCGCAAGTTGTGGACCAAGATTGCCACAGTGAATCAGAATGCCTTTAACTCACCAGGCCATCAGGAGTTTGTGGCCTTGGAAGAGCGAGTCACCAAGGTGGAGGAAGGAGTTGAAAACGTAGCCAACTTTGGGAATGAATTGCTCAGCAAAGTAAACTCGTTAAAAAGGAAAGAAGGAGACCTCATTCAAGAGGTCCTATTCCTGTAATCGAGTGAGAAGTGGATCGTGTTTGTTTATGAATGTTTGGTGCAGACATTAAGAAATTGATGAAAAAAGTAGAGGACTTGAAAGCCCAAAGATATGCATGAGAGCCTGATATGGCCAGTGATGCCGAAGAGAGAAGTCATTATGTGATACTTGGGAAGATGAATACCCTGAGAGATATACCACCCACCTTTAATGCTATTTTAGAGATGACGCCCAAAGTCACTCCACAAGTGAGCTGAGTAGCCAAACTGAGAGAATCAGCCTGAAATGACTTGAAGGGATTTAGAGCAACCCCCAAAATTGCCAACATTCCATCGGGATAATGCCCCAGCGTTTTTCTGACTGTTTGACATGACTATGAACAGATATGGGGATTGTCAAAAGGTGTTGACGGTCATGAACTGTTTGGACACAGACGGCCAGAATCTAGTGTTACCCCACTTGGAGGGGGACAGCTGGTCATATGCCAAGGCTAAGGTGGCCATAATGAAGGTTTTTGGGAGTCCAACCCGCATGTCAAAACGCAAGCAAGAATTTATGGAACCTAATTCCATAAAGACAAGTCCTTTGCTAGCTTCGTGGATCAATTTTACAAGAAGTCGCAGATCCTGTCTGGAGCAAAAGTGTTAGATGACTTTGATGCAGAAACACTTTGCAAGCGGCTCTTTGGCCCTATTGAAATTTGAATCAAATGATGTCTAATGTAATCGTGACTAAGACAACTACCTCACAAATAAGATAACCTGAAAATTTTGGGAGCGACATTTGAAGCCCCAAATAGAAGCTTCAAGTCCAATCCAGTCTGAAATCCGAAACCCAGAAGGGAAGCGAAGGAGCAAAGGAGACTTTTATTCAAACTGTGCCAGAAACTAAGCCTGAATAATTCAAATGATTAATAAGAAAGAAAAGGTCTGCTTCCAGTGTGGTGGGAAAGGACATTTCGCCACACACTGCAAAAAGCCAAAGGATCAATTTAATGTGGTCCAGGCTAAAGAGACAGCATCTGCCAAAGATTCAGGAAAAGGTCCTGCTGCCTAGACAAGGATCATTCTAGAGCGGCAGAGAAACCTGTTCCTCCCAATATCATGAATGAAGAGATAGATATTAGTGATCTGTTTGTAGACGAAAAGCAGGATCAGCTATACCAAGTGGTCACCATAGATATAAATGCTGTGACCAAAGCCAGGGCGAAGAAAATTGACCTCAAGATAATTCAGGAAGTTGCCCAGCCATACGCCCAAAAACTTGCGGAGAAGATTTGGACCGCTAAGAATCCTGATGGGTTAGCAGACATTCATTTATATGAGGCCAATCTGTTGATCCACAATTGGTGCAATTATGGAATTGTTTCCTGAATTATTGGCGCAGATTATTCATATCTTAGATTCAGCTAATAACGCCGCAATTCACTCAGTAAATACTATATTACAATACTCCAAGTATACATATATAGATATTCAAGTGAATCAAGTCAGGGTGAGGGCGATAGTCGACAGTGGAGCGCCCATCAATTTTGTGTTAACCAAGCTGGTGAAGAGGATAAAGATCTCTCCAGACTTAGAACACAAGAAAAATTTAAAACAGATGGGCCAAACACCACCGTTATCTGTGGAGCATATAGTGTGCTGCCACTACAATTTGGGTCATTGGTGGTATCCACGCCCGGATAGTTTTGGCGAACCAAAACTGAGATATCCTGATCAGAACAGAGTCTCTGCGGAAGTACAGAGTAATTGTAACTTCAAGGATAATACATTGACCATCCTGGGTCAGACGTTACCATTGGTATACCAGAAGGATGGCAAAGTTCCCTTGAATTGAAGAAACAACTTCATTAATCTGATATACAATGATGGCATTGTTCCAATTCAATACGAATTAGTTGGTAGGAAGCAACACGAGATGCCAGCAGAAATCCTAGAAAACCAGGGAATTCCTTTAAGGATCAAGAAGGAAAGAACCATACTGGCCGGATCTCAGATGGTAGTTGACACAGGGTTGACTTTAGAGATTCTGGAGCTGTTGTATGGAGAAGTTGGAAGCCCCTAGAAGAAGTCCAGAATGGAGCCATGGGTGGCTCTGGGGATATTAATGCTGGGCCATGGTGAAATATGAGTTCTCTTGGCGAATTTGTCGAAAAATCTATGAAGATCAAGAGGAATCAAATCATTGCTACTATTCATTTAATCCTGATGGCAGAATTGAGCTAATTCCATGATTTTGGGTCTCTCAAGGAAATGGGATTAAAGGCTGGGGCAGCCAAAATCATCAACTATTGGTTGATCAGGAGAAGCTTGCAGATCTGCCAGAAGGGCAGAAGGAGGAGGTGCTCAAGTTAATTGAGAAATTTCGGGAAGTGTTCACTCAGGATAACCATGATTTGGGATGTGCACAAATTGTAATTCATAAGGTTGACACCAGGGGAAAATCTACCAATAATGATGAGACCAATCTGAAGATCGAAAGCTGAAGAAGCAGTAGTGGAAGATGAGATCAGCAAACTAGTGAAGCATGGGCTTCTAGTTCCATCGTCAAGTCCCTGGGAAAGTCCAATTCTGATCATAAAGAAAAAGATGGATTGAATCGGGTGGTGATTGACTATCTGAGGCTGAACAAAATTACAAAGAAGTATTTTTATCCCCTACTGAGGATTGACAATGTGCTGGATCAATTAGGAGAAGCGAAGTATTCAACATGATGGACCTAATATCAGGATACTGGTAGATTTACTTTCCAGAAGAAGACCAAGAAAAATGTGCGATTATTACTGCACATGGGTCATACCAGCTGATGAGGATGCCCCAGGGTCTTTGTAATGTGGCCAGACGTTCCAGAGGGCTATGGATGCGATATTAAGCAACCTGAAGTTGTCATGCATCCTGGTATATCTGGACAATATCAATGTGTTCATTACTACGTTTTCTGAACACCCGCACCACTTGGAAGAAGTTTTTAAGAGACTGTCCGCGGCTAACCTGAATATCAAGCCAAGGAAGTGCCACTTCTTCAAGAAAGAGCTGGAATAACTGGGATTTGTGATTAACGCAAGTGGATTGCAGCTGCAACCCCAGAAAGATAGCAGCTATTGAGCGCATGGCTGTGCTGAAGAGTTTCCAAGACATCCAAGTATTCCTTGGGATGGCCATATACTACAGAGGATTTATTCAGGACTTTGGATCAAATAGCTGAGCCTTTGTTTCAGCTATTAAAGGATCCAAAAAAGGTATTCATATGGAATGAAGTGGCCCAGGACTCCTTCGATGAGTTACGCCAGTATCTGATAATTTGTCAATCCTACTGTATCCAAATTTCAATCAGGAGTTTATCATTCAAACCAATGCTTTGTTGATGGCGAGTGGCGCTGTACTGAGACAAGTAGATGGACTTGGGGATGAACATCCAGTGGCATATGTGAGCCGGACACTCTCAGCCTCTGATAGAAACTACACCATGACTGAGTGTGAATGCCTTACAGTCATTTATGCCTGTAAGCAGTTTTGGGTGTATGTCCATAGAATGCACTTTAAGGTGGTGATGAACCACTCTTCGCTGCATTGGCTGCACAATCTTCGGGAACCAGAAGGATGACTGGCTCAATGGGCACTTAAGCTTCAGGCTTACAATTATGAGATAGTCCACTGAGAGGGGGCTTCTCACCAGAACGCGGATGACTTATCACGGTTTCCAATGGTACAGATGGTATACCAGTAGGAGGATGAGTTAATCCAGAGAATGGTCGAAGGAAGAATTGAGGATGAGCCTTGAGAAATACAAGATGTGCTTTGAAAAGTGATGGAAAACACCAAGACTATGGATGGACAAGTATTCAAGATGATAAATGGGAAGCAGCTATTATTCCTGAAACCATTGAAAAGAGCAGCAATAGTTCAAGCAGCTCACTAGGTTGTCGGGCATGGAGGCCTGAGAAAATAACTGACCATATTTGCATTTATTATTACTGGAAATGCTTAACTACAATATCGCGGATCATCTAGCTTATTGTGTGGAATGTCAGCTGCATAAAGCACACAAGAATACAACTCAATACTGACTGGTCCAACCTGGATTTGCATGACACAGTGTCCATCAATGTGATGGGACCACTGGCGATGAGCACAGGAGGAGTCAAGTACATCATGGTAGCCATTGACCATCTGACGAGACGGGTCAAAATGTAAGCCCTAACTAGATTTAGTGCTACCAGAACTGCGAGGTTCATCCTGGATCAAGTGGTATACTGGCATTGATGTCCGCAAGTCCTACCGAGTGACAATGGTACCAACTTCACGTCTCATGTGATCCCAAGGCTAAATGAAGTAATGGGGATCTGAGGAGTCATGTCAGTACCATACCAGGAAGAGACAAACAGACTGGGAGATTGGGTCAATTGGATACTGGCCGTGATGCTGAGGAAGCTAGTCTCAGGGAAAAACTTCTGCGTGGGGAACATACCTGAGTTTGGTGATGTTCACCTAAAACATTAGTCATCATATGGCAACGGAAAGACACTGTTTGAATTACTAACCAGAGGAAGGCCGTGTTGCCTCTGATATTATATTCAGTAGTAGAACCTACGTCATGAATGAGTACCAAACAATACCTGAACTGACTGATGAGTATCCTAATCAATATGCAATTGTAAGCATTTGATACAACTTTGAAGAAAAGGATATGGGCGAAATCAACGGATAATAACCAACCAGCATTGGAAGAATATTGAATAGGAGAAAGAGTCACCTATTGCAATACTCATGGTTTCAGACAAAGAAACAAATTGGATGCATTATGATCAGGTCCGTTCAAATTAATCGCCAAGATGGCAATAGATGCTTACTCCATCAAGAACCTCTTGGATGGAAGAGTAGGAAATCGAGTCCACAGTAAGTATCTAAAGCATTGGATCAAAGAAAAAAATAAAAGAGTTCCTGAAGGACTGATGAACCATTAAGTTGGCCATGTCCTGATGATTAGGTCAAGTCCAAAAAAAGGACCTCTGAACCATAGAAAACTGGTAGGTTTAAATGCCCAGAACCCACTTTGGGGGAAAAGTTGAACCTCTGAACCAAAACAAGGTCAAGCCCCATAGAAAAAGGGAGAATAAAAATAAAAAATTGATAAAAATATTGGAAAAAAAAGAATTTTAAATGCATAGAACAAAAGCCAATATATTTTTTATAATTTTTATTCTTATTGGTTGTCCTCAGTACAGGGATGATTCCGCATATGTCACCTCTTGGGGGAGGGAGGATAGATCATGGTAGGAAGAAAAAGCCCGTCAAAATCAATATGCAATTGGACACTTGCAAGGGTGAGACCTACACAAAACCACATTTGTTGAGTGGACGCTGAGCCCTGAGAAAATGTGACTAGGGGAAGAGAAATTGATATGTCAGAAGAAGCCAATCGTGAAACTTCAGAGCAGGGAGGAAAACAACAATAGAGGAAGAGGCAATCGGCAAATTTCCCTGAGTAATCCTGATAAGGCACCAGTGCTGGAAGATTTGTCTTGAGCACCTGCCGATGGCCTCATCAAGGACACCGGACATGTGAGCCAGCAGCAAAGAAGGAATACTTGATGGGGTTATCAAATTGTGCCCCCAATTAACGCCATCAAGGGTTGGGACCATCTAGTACTAAAAAATTAACGCCATCAACATAAGATAGCAATTAGGAAGCTCCAGAGAAGAGGTAGTTGTGCAAAGAGTGGATTGCATCTTGTAAACAATGACTATGGGCCTCACAGAAGCCAAAGCTGAATGACTGATGGAAGCCAAGAGAGGCTGGAAGATTCATCGACCAACTTCAAAGAACTTGGCCAGCAAAGTGGAGAGCATAAGCGGCAGTAACCCAATCCAGAAGGTTGTACAGATCAGAGGGCTCAGCGCTAATGTCAACGCCTCATTGACTTGTGCCCAGAGTTCAGCGTAGGGGAGCTCAAAGTGTATGCTGTTCCCAATTGAAAGCTCAGAAACCAGCACAGCGGGTTTGTAGAATTGACCAAGTCAGAAGAGGAACTCAGGGAGCAAGTCTGACCTGGCCAGGAACAAATGATCCAGAGCAACCGGCATGATCTCCAGAGCATTGATGATGATGTTTGGAGCATCAGTGAAAAATACTGAATCCAGGAGGGTTTTGAAGTCCAACTTGGGAATTGACTGCAAAGGAAGAGTCAGCCAAGGTTTGTTCAAAACAATGGCCAGACTGGTTTTGGAGGGATTGTTTACTGTTTCCAGTAACTCATTTTGGGGCTAAACACTTGTGTCAGACTAGGCGTATGAGTCCTGGAAGGACCATAGAAGAGGCTCCGTCGAGCATCCTGACTTATCTGCTGGAAGAGGCGGAGGTCCAGATCTAATAGACTGTTAAGAAGATGCTGGTTCTGGGATTCTGAATTTGACATATGAGCAGGACTAGGGGGGATGTCAGACTTATATAGAAGTTGACATTATGCAATCTATAATCCATTAGGCTCCAATTTTAGGGAAATTATCCTTAAATTAATGAGATAAGCTTTACAAGGGAAAAATTACGAATGACTTACAACCAAGAGGTACTGAGCGAAATAACAAAGGTGAATAGAAATAAGTATACTTAATCAAGATGCAAAACAGAACATCAACGGCAAGAGTCTCCTGTCTAGGTGATGAGAGATTTAGGAATTCAAGGACGCCGGACCAAGAATCTTGAATATGACAATGGGTCATATGCCCTGATGGGGGAAAACTGGATCCTGGGAATAACATCAACACGAGTAAATTGATCAACCAGCATGACAGAAGGTCATGGGGACCGCGCCTGAGTAGGCAGTAGCGAGGAGGAAGAGGAGAAATGCTGTATGCTGAAGGTCATCCTGAGCAGCATTGAGTATTGATAAGTAATCCGCTTGAACCAATGAATTATTTGATCAGGTGTCTGAAGTGGTGTTCTCATGCCCCGGTCCTTTTCTTGCTGGAAATCTAGGCAAGAGGGGGATGTGTTGGGATTTTTGCCCATATTCCCAGCCTTCTAGATTACCTGGTGTCACTAGGGGAAAATTCCCTAAAGCGAAGTGAATCGGAAATTGGTTGGCCTGAATTTCAGAGGAACTATGTTTAGGGGATTTTGGGATATTCACCTGGTCGTATCTATCAGGGATCGATCTGGATGATTACCTGATACCTCATCAGATGGAGTGGCTGAAAAAATAGGGGCATCTGATAGTGATTAACTATCAGGTGTACCAATTGGGATTGGCTGGGTTTCAACATCAACTGATTGGGAATGAGTAGTGAGTTGTGAGGCAAGTGATGCCACCTGCAACTAGTGAATAGATCAGTTGGTGAAGTGACCTGCCATAATGGGTAAAAATTCCCATTACCTAAACAGGTCGCTAGCCAATTATATTTTGGTTCACTTGGATCAAGAGGAAAATGTTAGGGACAGGTTTTCTGACTCTTTCCATTTGAGGTCTTGAGGATGTCCAATGACAGAATCCTAGCCAGGATGGGGAAGACCATTGCTTCTGAGATTTTGAAGGTTAATTTAATGGCAACGGTTGCCATTTCATTGAAGAGGTGTCAACTGAGGTTTAAATGGCTGAATTCCCTACTATATAATTTCCTAGGATTCACTATAATAAAAACATTGAAAAACCCCACATTGAAAACAGAGATTAACAGACATTAAACCATTATTATCAGTTTTATTGTAGATTTAGTTATAGTTAGACTATCAGCATCTAGTGTGAGGTTCCATCTCAAGGATATTATTGCAGAAGGCAATAATTGAAAGACTCTCAGAGAGAAGAGTAGAGATCCGAGTGGGGATCTAGAGATGAAGGGAACCACAAATCAAGGATAGCTGATGACTGTGTGTTGGGAAAAAGAGACTGTCATCAGGAGATCTTGATTAAGTTTGGTTGGACAGTAATACAGGGAACGAATCCCTATGAGTATGACTTGGAGTATTTTATCAGAAGTACTGGCCAAAGCGTTGGGCCTGATAATAGTTCTAACTCAACTAATGATAATAGTCTCCATACTATTATCAGATAATATATTCTATACAACGTGAGGTGCACGAGGAAACCAAATTATGTGCAGTAAAAAGATCACTAGGGTTGTTTGCCGATAAGAACAAACTAGATAACTTTTTACACTCGCCTTTCCATAAATGTGTCGGAGGAGACTGCCCACCTTTTTGTGCGTCACGTGTTCTCAATGTTTGGTCTCCCCCAGGAGATTATTAGTGAATGTGGTTCACAGTTCACGGCGCAATTTTGGAGTGAACTCCTATCTATCCTAAAAATATCCCCCTGTCATTCTACATCATACCATCCCCAGTCCAATGGACAGACTGAGCAAGTCAACCAAGTTCTTGAACAGTACCTGCATTGTTATACTGCAGCCGCACAAGACACCTGGGTCAATGACCTTCCCTCACTCAATTCTCCTATAACAATGGAACGCATGCATCTATGGGATTTTCGCCCTATGAAGCAATGTTGGGTTACAATCCTTCATTTTCAGTCAGACCTTGCTTGCAGCCTGAGGTCCAAGCTGCTGCAGATTATGCTGAACATATAAGGTCAACTCAATCCTTAGTGCGGGAACACCTCACCAAAGCTATTGATGACTACAAGTTGTTCAAGGATCATAAGCAGCTCCTGGGCTTCAATAATACAGTGGGTTCTTATGTTATGCTTGATACCCACCATTTATGTATTCAAGCGCCTTCTTGTAAATTCGCGAGTAAGCGTTCCAGCCTCCATCTGGTGGAAGAGGTCTTGGGTAATGGTGCGTTCCAGTTGAAGCTTCCAGCCCACTGGAAACAGCATCCCTTCTTCCACGTTTCCCAGCTGTCACCCTTCAAAATTATTGTCCCTGAAGAACTGAACCAATCATCATTGAGGATGCAGAAGAGGCTGAGGTGGAGAAGATCCTCGCATCCCGTAAGTCCCGCCAGTCCATTCAATATCTTGTGACTTAGAAAGTTTACTCAGCTTATGAGAACTGTTGGGTCAAGGCGCGCGACTGTGCAAACTGTATGGAATTGGTTGAAGCATTTAATGAAACTCATCCCACCACTCCCTGCCCTCCCCAAAAACCTGTGACAGTAATGGCAATCAAGTTACCTAAGGTGCACAAGAATGTGGCTCTCGTACAGTTTCTCAGTGGTGGGGTCCTTCCCTTGGAAAAAGGAAAGGGCAATGTAAGTCCTGGGGAATGTCCTCTGGGCATTGATTGGGCCATTTTCCCATTACTGAGCAAGAAGGCACCAAAGAGGATGGCTGTACCCCTCATTACTCAGGGCTATTTCACTCACATGGTAGACGAGCGCTGGGTAACAGCACTCCCGCTTTGGATTCCACTTTCAGTACCCATACTCTCCTTGGCAGAAACTGCTGTGAGGAATTAGTGAAATCTGCACTGAGATCACCAAAATGAAATCAATTGTAACTAATTCAAGTGGCAATCAGCCCAATGCTTGGATTTCAAATGGTTGAAAAGGTATGAAGACTGATCTATTGGCTGGAATGCCTGACAATTGTGATTTGGTTAACATGTTGATCAGAAAAACCTCCCCCTCCCAAATTTGTCAGGGATCACCCCCGATGGGCAGGTAACAGCATCAGACACCATTAACGAGGTTTTGAATCTACCTGCTGGCATTATGGGCATTGCATCTGATGCAATGCCACTGACTGAATGAATGGCCCAGCGATCAAGCATGGGCGGGTTGGGTTCCCCAAACCTGTTCCCATCCAAATGGGCCCACCCCTATATGGGGTGGCCTTGGGGATTCCCGCTGCTCATTGGGCCAAATGCTGTCGCGCCAACCACCATAATTGTAGCCAAGCCTCAGTTCGGACATTTGAGGTCAAACTGACAGCATCTCAGCCCGCCACTGAATTTTTTTTATCAGTTCCTAGGGAACTAACCCACCCATTCCCAAACAATTCGCCAGTTAGGTCAAACTTGCAGGACCCAATCCTGGCTTGTTTCCCCTCCAAATTGACTACTATTTAATCAGTCACATCACACTGAGAAAATTTATGGTCAATTTTTCTTCCTTAAATTTTCTTAAAAAACCCTTCCCAAAATTTAGTTTTTATATGTTGAGAATTAAGCCGCCTTGGAGGTTCAGTATGGGGCACTTTGCTGCCCCCTCCCACCCTCCAATCTCGTTCAGTGGGCCAGCATGGAAAATCAGCCCCACCCAAAACCTCCATCCTCACTCTCCCACCTAAATCTAAGCCAGCCAATCAGAGCAATGCTTGGACCAACATTCACACCCAAGCAGCTGCCCATTCGCCCAAACCTACCCACTCAAATTTAAATGCCACTATTCCAGTGAACCAAAATCCATGGGATCTATTGGCTGAAACTGACGAATCAGGTAATATCCTCATTAGTAAGCATACAGGTCAACCTCTCTGCCATGGCGATTATGGTCGGGCAGAATTTTTCCTTCCCGACTTTGATGAAACCCCTACCCCTCGCCATTTTGCTCCTCTACCCAATACAGCCCCCTTCCAAAGTGACCACCAGCTCGCCTTAGCTGCGGTGGCCTCTCCTCATTGCCCAAAACTACGCACCGCGGTGGCCCAGTCAGTGGCTCAGCTCCAGCATGGCCTGCCCACCATCTTTTTCCCCCAACTTCCCTGAATCTCCCTGCAGTGACATCTCAAAACTATTTGATGATTCTGAAATCGTTGTTATGAATGTCACAACGCTTGCTTCATTCAACCCCTCAGCAAAAATCACCTGCCACAGTATCTCCCTTTTCACCCAACTTCCTGAAGCCCGCAAAGAAGCTGAAGTTCTCCTCGCAACTTTTGTTGAAACACTTTCCCATCATTATCTTGATGCAGAAGTGGAAAACTCCTACTACGCTGACCTCAGCCCCCACTATGCAGATGCCCCAACGCCCTGGCTCTCTGCTCTGATCCGGTACTGTAACCAACACCCCTTGATCGAGGTGGGTCTTTCTGAAAACCAACCCCCGACCCCTCCTCACCCTCCGCCATGGTGGGTCAAGCAGTTTCTGCTTCCCACCTGGTTAGTAGTTTGTTTTGCCATTTTGAGTGTTGTGATTGGTACTGTCTGTCCCCTGGTCAGCATACCTCGAAAAATCTAGAATTAAGCCGCCTTTTCCGCTGACACTCTCATACCCCTCAGGGTTAACAGCCGTGTTCATCTGGTATTTTATTTTGTGCCTGTACAAAATTCTGTCTCACTGCAGATACAGGTGGAACTCCTTTCTAGTTCCATATTCGTCATATCAGCAGCAGTGCCTCGGGAATTCTGGTTTACTGTTCAGGTGCTCTGGCATCTGGGCTGGCAGACCAGTCTAATTCTTACTTGCTGTTCGCCTGAAAGTTGGCACCTCTTCCATGAAACGGCAGCTGTTGCTATTTTTTCCTCAAGTTCCACCAGCAATGGTCTTCGCCATCCTGGTTATGATTCATTTATCAGACATCCTTAAGACCTAAAATGAAAAGAGTCAGAAGATGTTTCACTAACGTTTTCTACCTTAATCCCAGCGAACTAACCATATTTAGCAAGCAATCTGCTTAGGTAATAGGACTTTTTTACCCTTTATGGCAGGTCACAAATGAACTGATTGATTTGATAGTTGCAGATGGCATAACTCAACTTGCAACTTGCTCCTTAAGTCCCAATTGGTTGGTGATGAAACCTGACCAATCTAATTGGTACACCTAATAGTTAATTATCAATCAACCATCAGATGCCCCATTTTGTCAGCAACTCTGCTCAACAAGAACTCCAGAATTCACTCGACTAACCTTTGAAATTTTTGATCCTGGAGAATTGCCTTAAATCTCTAAACATTATTAACCTGAAAACAGTATCAACTGATATCCAATTCACTCGCCATAGGGAATTATCCCTTAGCAACCCATGGTTATTTAGACAGCTGGAAAGGTGAGAAAGAATCCCGACTCCAACTTACATCTAGCTCACTAAGTCTTTTATCTTCTGAGGTCCTGTGCAATGAGATAAATTCTATGCTGGCAGAATCATCAGTTTCAGATTGAATTTCATCAGTCTCATAATTTTTATTGTGAATTAAAAACTCAATTCTGTTTAGGGTGACGTTTCCCCAGATCAAAATTACCTGGATCAACCTTGAATTCAGAAACCAAGGCATTATGTTGGTTGGACCTCAAATGTTACAATTGCAAGGGTAGCTGCAGGTGATGAGAAAAAATGCCAATTTGAATTGGAAGGGGTTAAATATGAACTTATCACCTTGGTATTATCTGAAATGGCTGTGTTATACTCTAGAATGTAGTTATGGTCAGGGTGAGTTTGATCTCCTGATGAGATGGGATGAGAAAACGTTGATTGAGGATCCTATATAAAAGATATATATTGCCTTAGCTCTTTAAATTACCATTTCTACTTTGGTAATGATTTCTATAAAATTTGGCTGGAGTGCTAAAGCTTTAAGGCGAAACGTTTCATTGAGCTTTTTGGGAAGTCTCAGGTTAATTCTAAATCTCTTATTAGACTGTGCATGCTCAAGATGGTTTGGATCTACAGGCAAAGGTAATGAACAGCATCATTGGTTAAGCTAATAACTTACAGGGCTAATAATGACTTGACTGATATAAGTGCCCTCCAAGCCATGGGCATCATTAATATTTGGCGTTCAAGTAGTTTACAATGGAGAGCTCTGCGGATGTACCTTAGGTATATTAGCCTGTGTCCTGGTAACCCCCTTCAGAGGCATCACTGGAGTCGTTACAGTGCAAGTGAGATGTGTGATTGATAATGTTTCACCTCCAGGTTTTGGCTAGCAGGCTTTAGAGTTACTTTACCCTAAGCTGACCTCCCTTTCCTGATTGTCAAGGGCAGGGTTCTTATTAAGCACATGTATTTGGTGCGGCTGTTCTTCTTGAAGTAGTTGGAATTGGGCTTCTCCACCTACTAGGCTTCACTTCCTCCACGGTATACACTCAGTGTTTATTGAAAGCCTTTGAAGAGGTCTCTGGATCGTTATATCTAACACATAAATTAGGGCTTCGTTAATGTGTAATACAGAGTTGAAGCCTCATTTGATTAATGTGATATTTATGGCTAAGGTGGGGTTACTATGTAAACCAGCAATAACATCAGCTATGACATTGTCCAATTTAAGCAACTTTGAGGTCATCTTGTTTAAGGCTCAATATTAAAGAAATTCACAAATTTGGCCAAGGTCTAATTTTGGCGTAGCGCTATTCTCATGAAGGCCTTCTCTCTTTAAACTCAAGCTCTACTTAGAAGCAAGTATTGTGACGAGCCCTTCCTTCTCTTCAATCCAGGTGTTCAAGCGTCCATATGAGTAAATAAACTCTTGAGCAAAACAGCTTAAGTAAAATAAATTATGCTAACCTTTTGATGTTCAATCACACCTCCATCGTGGCTTCATAGTCATAGAGGAAAGATGCAATAATCCCTTTGCTGAGTGTAAACTTTCCTTGATGGTAGGATTAAGTTAGTGGGTTCCGATTCTATTATGAAGTGTCTTCTAGGAGCTTCATATTCAATAATTTTAGTATGTGTTTATATGTTCAACTTGACATAAGAGTTGATACATATTATCCTGTATAAAATATGGTTTTAATCCATTTACTCCAAAGTAATTCTTGGTGTGGCATCAAACATATTAATTCTTCTTTCAAGAACAACTTTATATTCTATTAGGTTCTTAAAGAAAAATTTCAAATCACTAATTTTTGAAGTGCATATTTGTGGTAAGTTTCAAGTATTTGTTTTCATCCTCTGGTAATTCAATGCGCAGATTTAAGTCCCCATCTATTTCTAGAATTTAGTGCTCTGAGGAGGCTTGCTAGTTGTTGCTTTCATTTCTTCTGAGAGAGTATCCCAGCGTTGTTCATTTTTTCTTGAGGCGACAATAGACATTATTAATATTTTCTTGACTAGGTGTTTGCCTCCCATATTGCTCCTCTTTTTGAGTCACTTGGGAATGTAATGAGTAAGCAGCTGAGTCTCACGGGATATCAGATCCTTTTTAACTTGGGTCACTTTGAAAATAGAATATTGATGGAATGATTGAGTTTAGGATGTTTGGTTGGTGTCCAGCTCACAGATTCGTCATAGAAAACGCTCTAGATGAGACTTGCGCAGCTTAATCTGCTCTTACTTATTATGATGGCCAATAAAAGCTTGAGCTGCCATTTCACCATGAGTTTCAGCGCCTTATGTTAAAATCTTATGGGTGAAAGTGTCAAGTTATCTTTTTAGTAATTTAAGTAAGCTCTATGATGTCTTTTTGAGAGCTCCATAGCTCTCTCCACATACTTTATAACATTTGAATTAATGTTTCATATTTATTATGAAGTTGAATGATATAGGAATTATCACTTTATCAGCCAGTGGACATCTTCTATACAAAAATGTTAAATTATATAATGTTAATAGCCAACCATAAGGCCCTTTGAGTAAAAATATGATGATGGAGGTCCCCATCATGGAATCCTAATTAATGCACGTTATAATCTAAAACTGGGTTTTCAAATTGCATGATGTAGTGGGTAAGATCAATTTAAAATATATATCTGGGAGAACATTTGACTCATTTTGGTTCATTAGGGTCTTGTCTAAGGTTAATTTTCTTTTAAGGTTGGCTTTTTCTCCTGGGTTTATGACTCCTCAAAGTAAGTCTCAAACTCATTTAACATAAATCCAGGTTAGGCGTCAAGATCCAAATTCCCCATTTGATTTTCATTAACTTTTTTATCTGACAATAGGAGGCATTAAATTCTGTCATCTTCTTTACCGTTTCTGTTGTGCACACAGTGGGCTACACTACTGATCTGATTATCTTCAATGGTGCTATATAAAAAGTGCTGGTATTTTAAGCATCAGGTGTGCCCATAGTGAAGAACAACCTGTTGGGCTTCCTTTATTTGGCTTGATGGCGCTGTTCCCAAGGATTCTGAAAGTCAAAAAAGAAGCAGTATAAGACTCACGTCAAATTATCTTATATTTTTGAGGGTGCTGAGTCACACTTTAGTTCTGATAACTAGAGTATTCATCCTATTATAAGTATAACGATATGGACTTATTGAAGTCAAGTACCAAAGAGAGTTATAAAGGTCTCAACGTAACTTTATTTTAGTATAAAATAGGGGCTTTTCTAACTTGCATTTAAGTATATAAGCCCCATAAGGAAAAAGGGTAATAAATTTAATAGAGGGGGGAACTGTATAGAATCTCTTGGTTAGTTAAAGCATTCAGATTATTAGATGCCTTTGTAGCATATTTATGATAAAAGAAAAGGCATGTTGTCTATACCAAGTCAGATGAGACTTAATATTAATTAGGTTTTTGGGCAGTTTCTTAATTATTACCCTTTTGTGGATACATTTTAATTAACTGCTTCGTGTGAAGCCTAGTTAATAGTCGCCTGATTTTTTTGGTTATCCTTAAATCAATTAGGCAACTTTCATTTAGGGGAGTATTGGGCTCAAATTGCACAATGGAATTTTTCAGTGATTAATGAACTTTATTGACTTTCATTTTTTCTGTATAATAATCAATGTGATTTAAATCCCCAAATTTTGGGTCTAGCATTTATTCTCTCATGAGAGTCAATTGATAGATATTCTTTACATTATGTCCAGTATACTGATATCTGACAGTCCAAAAGTACAAAATAATATTGAGCGAGACAAAACTGATATCTCCTTATAAATTTTTGGTCAGCACTTTATAGATCTGTTAATTGCAAAACCAATTATCAAAGACCCTAATAGTTGCTTTAAGCACATAACAGTTTTATAAAGATGAATTTAGAAAGGATTAAGCCAGTGGACTAATCAAGCCCTTCCAATTCCCTCTAGGCTTTTCTGATAGTCATAGTGCATAAGAAAAATAGAATCAGCAGATATGCGTCAGTTTTTTTGCTCTATAAGTGATAAAGATTACAAATCTTATTCATTGATTTTAATCATGGAAAAAAAAGCCATGGGGAAGCAAATTTTTCACCAACTTGAAAAAGCTCTTGTGATATTATCAACTTGTATATAATGAAAATTTAAGTCAATAAACAACCTTTGAAACTAATATGGGCAGGGTATGTACATCATAATGCCATTTGGACTTACTGGTGTAACATCAACCTTTCAGAAACTGTTAAAGCTTATTCATAGTCTATCAACAGCTTTATCATCATCTACCTTGATTTATCATCGTTTATTCTCCAAACATTCAACAACATCTCAAGGATATATAAGTCATATTTGATTATATACAAGCAGCTAACCTCTATATCAATGGATTTAAATGACATTGCGCACCTAGATTTGTAACTAATGTAACATATCCTTACACCTGGTGAACAAAAAGCCAACCATGAAAAGTAATAACATTATATACTGTCCATACCATAAGTAAGCCTGAAATTACATAGTCACCTGATCTCTGACAACTAATATCCGTTGTTTATATCCAAATATAGCAAGCTCTACATCATTATATACTGCTTACATAAGAAAGGAATAAATTCAACATCTAATAAACTTAAAAAAGTTGATAATTGAAAATTAAAGCCTTGAACAACTATATATATAAATTCCCCCAACTTTTGTAGACATTTATAAGCTTTCCCTTATGTGCTAAACATTTTCCTAGAAGCAGGTTTGACACAACTACGAGATGAGGAATACCTCCATGCCAATTGTACTTCCAAGAAGTTTACTCCAAATTAACTCAATCACTCCTTCTATTTTTTTGCTATCATATCTACCATAAAACTATTGATACTACCTTATGGACTAGTTGGCAACAATTTTTTCTGACAACTCTTTCAAGCGTTTTCTACTCAATTTTTTAGTTACCAATGGCAGAAAAATCAGATGACACTATGAGCTGATGGCAACAATAGAAAATCTGTACACCTCCCATTTAAATTTAATTCTGTCATTGATGGTCTTTATCACTTCCCTCCAACTAAGGCTAAACCCATGGATTTCCATGTTAAATTAACTTATTTTGAACCAAATTATTAAAACAAGCAGATTTTGCAAAAATTGAGATCTACAACAGAATAAAAAAATGCCATCTTAACCTCAATTGAAACAAGTTTCTGATAACGTAAAAAAGTTCTATGTGCACGCTAAGGGGATTTATCTACAAGTGGCCCTATAAAAAGAGAAAAATACAAAAGAAGTGCACAATGATAATAGACTTTTATGAGAACAAGCTATATGTGAACACCCTAAAAACTTATTAGTGGCTCAATAGATAAACCAATGTTTGCAACTACATAGCTACCTGCCACGCATGCCATTTATATGATGACAACAAAACTCCCACAATCTTTTTTATTTTCAAAAACAAGCCCTTCAGATATAAAGAAATGATTTTTAGTTCCATAAACTATAAACAGTAATGCTTTCAAAGTACATTTGAATTTGCCACAGAGTATTTCACCATATAGCTTGTTAGCAATGCTGTACCTAAAGATGAATCCCCCATAGAAGTTCAGTCTTTTTATGAAGAAGTACTCCATACTTATGGAACCCCGCAAACTATATTTTTGGAAAAGGGGCACAATTTACAACTTACAGGATTTTAAAAAATTGCTCAATTTTAACCAAACATTCCATGAACACTACTTAAAACCCTCAGTGTGACAAAGTAACAGAAAGTTCATATAATTTTTTGACGCCCTAAAAAAAGCCTTATGGATAACCTTGAGAAATGGAACAAACAATTACCAACAAGTCAATGGCCTGGTACATCAAAATAAATACCACTACTAAAAGCACACCAATACAAACTCCTATTTCTAATCAAGTCTCACCTAAATCCTATTGTAAAAAAACTATTAAATTTAACAAAAAAGAATAAACAACTGCTCATGCTGCCTCCAAAAAGCAATTTAGCTAGATGAGAACATGATCCAATTATTTACAAAATTACTCAGAAATTTACTATAGGAGATTAATATAGTTTCTGAAATAAATTACCAATTCTAAAATCTAAAGCTCAGACCAATTTCAAGTGTTCCTATATGAATACACGAAATTTTTGTGAAAATTATCTGTTAGAAATATTAAAAACTCCCATAGTAGCCAAATATCAAAGTAATTTGCCTTAAATCGTATTAGTATTAAACTTTTTAAAAAGGTGTCAATGAAAGTTCTTTACTACTGATCTATCAAAGAAATTACATCCATATATTTACCAGTAATCCTATTTATTCTCTATCCTATCTGATTCTTTTTAATACCTCCAAATCCTTTTCCTTTTTCTATTCTTTGATAAATCAGTATAACAGCTCAGACAGCATTTATATTAAAACTAGTTTTCTATATATTATTCATCTTAGAAACTTTATATCTTGAATCTACCCAGCTGCTCCTATTATATCTGAGCACATTGTTCATCAACGCCCAATGACAACATACATTTGCAATTTCAGATAATTTTGACAATCTTTGTGATAACAACGCTGTACATTATGGTGAAACTGGAATGTTAGTTTTTAACCCATCTACCAATTTACATAATTAAATGAAGTGATTATACTTGATTCTAGTTATCTACCCATGAAATGCTGGTTTCTAACATTTTTTTAATTAATATGTTTTTTAGTCATAAACATATAGTTCAAGTGTATTTATCTAAGAATTTTTATCCTGGGAATTTATTTTAGTTACTAGCAGTTACTCTTGGCTCTAAACGCAAATATTTATTCTATCAAATATTAACTAATAAATTGTTAAATTCAAAATGATAATCTACACTAATTGTTTCTTAAATTGTACTTTATTTATACAAGTATGGAGAAATAGGTCTAATGTTTTATTACCTTGATATAAAATTAAAAATTAATAGATACAATTAATATTTACAAGCATGTGTCATTATAGATGAATAGAATATTTATCTGAATATAAGGATAATACAAATATTGTATGCATAAATATACTTGACTAGTTGGTTTATCTTATATGCTAGTCAATCTTGAAAGTTTTAATAGGAACTCTATAGCTAATTTTATCATATTAGTTATACTCAGTTATATATTTTCTGAAAACCAGTGCCTCATTATTTTTTATTTTCACTTCTGCTGTTATTAGATAAAATAAAGATATTGCTGTTCTGCTACTCTAAAATACCACATATAATATATGTATGAGAGGTGAGGATACCCCAGTGGTAGAATAGTGACCTCTACCAATGCCTTCCCAAGTTTGATTCTGGTTTAGGAACTTTGGGTAGGGGACAACTATGACTATGTTACTGTTGCACACCAATGCCCTGAACCAAGATAGCAAATATCAAAGGCTGTCCAAGGAGTACCTGGCCTATCATTTGCCGCACATGGAGGGTTTCCAGATTTTATCCTCCTTTCCTATTCATTCAATTTCCCCTTGTTCAGTATGATATCATCTTTAGGTTGGCCCACCTCAAATAAAAATTAAAAATTAAAGTATATGTATGAGAGAAACAATCAGCTCTTAAAGCTAAGCCGGCTTTATATAAGATATTGCCTTGTAACTTTCTTAATAGTCATTAAAAATTATAAAATGACTGGAAAGTGAAGCCCCATAGATTGAAATGAAAAGTAATTGGTATTTTTTTATAATAGTACTTTTCTTAGCCACTTTGTTTAGTAAGGTAATTGCTTTAGCTATATTTTCATAAATACATTATTATTCAAGTTACATTTCATAACTGTGAGAAAATTTTAATTTCTTAAAAGTATAGCTGCAACACCTAATTTTAGCCTTAAAAGTGAGCTGTTAATATTGATATAATTAAAGTATATAAAAGCACAAAAAATTAATATTCTATAATCTAAATATCTTACTCTATGTATATACTAATATGTTTTTGTCTCATGTAAATTTACATAGTATGCAGCTATAACACATAAGATGTAAAGTTCTTGGTATAGTATCACACAATCACATAATTACACATCATTATTCAACATTATAAACTGAACACGTTCTTAATTATTTGTAATAAACTCTGTCATATAAAAAACTGTATGGCATAATTTAAGTAGTAGTAATACACCATATATGTTAACTTACTATAAGGGGAATATCTCTGACAGCTTTTATATTTCAGCTGGAATCACAAAAATATTAAGTGGCCAAGATTAGAAAAATAATTGCATAAATAAATCTGGATATTATATCAAGGGGTCTTACAATTAATCAACAACAGAGACTCAAAAGAAAGGACAAATTCAATTGACATGTCATTAAAGATAACAAAATCAAAATTATATAGTGTAAAGTTTATTTGAAATATAGATTATCATGAAAAAGAGGGAACTTTTTTTTCTGCTCAATTTCACCTTTGAGCAATTTTATTAGAAAATTTTATTTTAATACCGCCATCTGGCCACACCAGTTTTCCTATTTTTGTCTGTAGATCCGCCGCCTGCTGCTCCAATGCTGGGTAGCAGCACTCCACCACCTAGCATTTTCCACCCCTGCGGGCAAACATATTCAAACAGGGTCAAATAGCCATCTTCTTCCAGCCGTTTTGTCCCCCCATCTGACTTAGTGCTCCACATGGCATGCATCCATACTTCTTGTTCTCATCCTATCACTCTCCCTCATTCCACAATCTGACTTTGCCCCTGAGTTGACTATGGGCGTTTATTCCTGTATGCTGACAAGGCAATTATCAAATTGGCACTGCTGTATTTAAACTGGCTTTATCAATTTTCACCCATTTAAGGGCTACTTCAATATTAGCTTCCAGATGAAAAAGGATGCTACAGCAGCGGTTTCTACTGCCTTATTTATAAAAACGCTCCCATACCAACTACCCAAACTTGCCTCCCTACAGACACCACAATGGTGGTGTCCTTTGCATCTCCCCATTCTCACCTCCCACCCCAAATTTTATATGATCAGTTGATGGTGGGGCTTCTGGCTTATGGGGCTCATCCCAAACCCCATCTTCACTGTTCACTCTGGTGCAGAGCGCCTTGCTGCCCCTCATGCTACTGCTTTATAATATCACACCACCCTGAAATAGCCCAACAAATCCACCCATTCTCATATTGCAGTGGCACTTGAGCACTTTTTGGGCTCATGTGGATAATGGTCGCCAGATTTGTCCCCTCTGTTTTGGGTTCAACCATTCCAAAAAATCCTGCTTTCATGCCACTTTCTCTGATGCAACTTCAGAACCCTATTAAGTTTATTCTGAATGGCCTTTTGTTGCCACCTCCTACTCAACGTTCTCATTTGATGTGACAGAGTGGGAAATCAGCTCCCACCAGATCAACTACCCACTTTAACCCACCCAATTACACCCCCACCAATCAGAGTCAGGTCCAGACCACCATTTACACCCAACAGCCCATTTGACTATTTCCTAGCTGAACTCATCCATTATTCTTGTGAACTAAAATCCATGGGACCTATTTTCTAAGGTTGAAAAGACAGGTAAATGTATCATGAGTGAGGATTCAGGTAAACTTCTCAGCCAAATAAATAATGGTTGGGCCATTTTTTCATTTTAACTTTGTTAAGCCCCATCCCCATAAGTTTCGCTCCTAAACCTAATGCTGCCCCCTATCAAAGTGACCACCAGCTCGCCTTAGCAGTGGTGACCTATCCCAATTGCCACAACCTATGCAAAGAAGAGGCTCAATCAGTGGCTCAATTCCAACTAGAGCTGACTACACTACACTACCTCCCTGATTTCCCCAAAGCAGCCTGAAGCAAAATCAGTAAATTATTTGACAATCCAAAAACTGAGGTCATATATGTCACTAAACTAGCAGATTTCAACCCATCTGCTAAAAACATCCACTTAGGTTTATACAATTTTGCCCAAATCCTCAATGCTCACATTCAAGCTGAACATCACTTAGTGGAGTTTGTTGAAGCTTTCTACTAAGCTAATCTGTATGATGAGAATAGAACTCATTTATACCGCAATCCATCCACACTACGCTGATGCCCCAACGCCCTGGCTCTCTGCTTTATTCCATTTCTCCATTATCATGATATTGTCATTAAAAGTATGTCTGAAAAGAGCTGCCTGACCCCTCTCACCCTCTGCCATGATGGGTAAGTGGTTTCCGCTTCCCACCTGGTTGGAGAATTTTTGTTTTATTTTTATCATTCTTTTCATTTGTTCATATGGTTATTTTGATCTTTGCTTATAGGTAATGTTTATTCCCTGGTCAGCATACCTCAATTTATATTTAAAGATCATGCAAAAGTGGGTTCTGCGCAAGGTATTTAAACCCGTTTATAGACTAAATCTAATTTTGGATTTGACCAAAAAGATTTTTGAAGTTCATTTTATTGGCAGCACACACTATAGACAAATTTTATAATGACACTACATGTAAGTAAATTAATAGTCTCTTTATATTTATCAATCTCATATTACAACTAGTGTCTTTTGATGTTCTAAGTTGTTGTTTTGGTCCTTATGACTTAAAATAAAAAACAATCTGGGACAATAACCTCTGCAAATTTACAAGCTCCATTATATAAGAAGTCTAAATAAATAATCTAGGTATGGAGCAAGCTCTGCATAGCATCTGAATAAGGAAAGGAAAAATGGGATAAAATCTAAATGGGTTACTTCAGGCAAAGCATCTGCTCTTTAATCAGGAGTTGTAGTAGTTTCAGTGGCAAAGCAGGCATATGAAGTTGCACTTTTTTCACCTAAAGTAGTAAGAAAACACGTAGATCCCCATCCTCCTTGACCAAAACTAAGAGTGAGGTTCTGAAAATCCTCTTTATGACTTTCAATTTAATTAATGGATTGGCTAAGTTCCACTAAAGCGCATTGGAAACATAAGACTTAATAATAACATAAATGGTTGTTAAACTAGGTGGGGATCTGACAAAAAGGAAGGCAAGAGCTCATAGAAGTTAGAATCAATGAATCTGGGTGTTAAGGAGGCTTTACATGATTCTGATTAAACCACACAGGCTTTAAATTCATCCAGGTAAGGGTTGAGTGTGTGAATCTTGTAATAGGATGAGAAATAATTGGAACACATTTAAATCCCATGAATTAAGCCTTGAATGATCCAGTTAGGAATCCGCTATGATTACTATCTCATCACAACCAAGGGTCTCTTGCAACATGGGGTGCAATAGGATTAGCAGCAGAAAATGAATGCCAGATAGCTCCCACATGCTGAAGTAGCCATCTCTCCCTCCTTGCTACCACATAAAATTATGAGGTAACTACCTAAATATCAGGATGGCCAAAAGCATGAGTGAAGATTCTTAAACCAAGGGATTATGGGAATGAAGAACTAGGGCAAAAACTAGCTAGTAGCGGAATCCTGTGATTTAATAGCACTTTCAGATAATAATGTGAGGTAAAAATACTTGACAGTTGCCAATATCTCAGATAAAATCACTAAAAATGCCCAAGTAGACAAAGACAGCCAGATGATTTTGCCTACAGGGATTTCCTTATTGAGGAGTCATTTAAGTAAATTATAACTGAGATATTAAGAGAAAAAGAGACTTAAGTTGTCAATTTTATTAGGATTAAAAATTAAAAAATGTTGTATAAATTTTATCCATAGCAAAGGATTGACCTTAACTAGGGATTAAGATCAGCATAAACTTCAGTATATGGTCAGATTATTCTTAATTGCTCAAAGTAATGGCCTCAGATGCTTTATTCTTAAAATTGGTTTGGGTTTATGAAAGGCTGTAAGGGCTTATGTAGAGTTGCTAAATTAATTTTGTTAGCTAAATTTTGATTGCTATATAATTCTTATTTTTAGGAAGCCAATTATGTGAATATAAAAATGTTCTATCAATAAAACATTGTTATATAAAAACATCAGTTTAGATTATCATATTAAAAATCAAACGGTGCACTTGATTGAGAAGGCTATAAATTCAATAATTCTTCAAAGTTAGAAAAAAATGGTATTTCTGAGAGCACTTTTATTTTATGAGGAGAGCATCAAGAAAAGAACACTTCAAAGGCGAAGTTATTTTATTAGGGATTCTACTTGCCAGTGTAGTATATTCTATATCTATAATTATTATCAAATTGCTTTCTTTATCCTAAAGCCAAAAAAGTTCATATGAAAATTATTTTGATAAAAGAACTGCTGTTGATGTGACATCAGGAAGTTTAAATTCACATCCTACTCTTCTAAAATAAATTAGATTGTTTATTACCTAAGCACACTTTTATGAAAAACCCAAATTCCATCCACCCTACTTAAAGGCTGATTTTATATTTAAAAATATCTCTTTTTTATCCTGATTTTATTTCAAGTGGTACTTCTATATAGCTATTTGTAAGTGTAGTAAAGTAGATCACAAGGGGTTGCCCATAATGGATGCCTAATTTCTATAGCATGATTGCCCAATTATATTTATATCTTTTTTCTTATTAAAAAACAATGAGTGCATTAAACTTTTTGGGATTTCAGACCATCCATGATATGCTTAATGACACAAATTAAAAGGTTTCTTTACAAGAACAAGGATGAGGTTTACAAATCTAGAACCAGAAATTTGACCATTTTACTTAACATCTTTAGTCTATATCAACACTGGTTGAAGAATAATAATGCCCAGGTTGGAATATAGGGGACAATTAATAGTTTATTGTCTATGGTAATAACAGCATAAAGATCCAACAAGATATATGGAGGTTAAAATGTCCCAATTGTTTTAGATGCCCCCACATGAACTTGGTTACTTTAAAATCCTCCCTTACCAAGTTTAATCTTTACACTTTAGTCTCAGGGTTGAGTCCAGTCTTATTTGAATTATCGCACAACCATGGCATAATTTATCTCATTGGTTGGTTTAATGCTTAGTACTGTTAATCATAGATTAAGACTTAACCTCAAGCTATTGCTTTGCTCTCCGCTTTACATCACTTTTAAAATTTAACAAAATAAAGCAGAACTAAACAATTTTTAAAGTACAGTCTCACAGAAAATCATTAATGTTCTCAGCCCCACTGCACGCTGCTCCAATTTGGGGTAGTGGCAAAACACCCTAGCGTTTTCTTCCTAATGGTAAAATGCGTTTAAGCTATATTGACCATCCCCCAGCTCTTTGTGTGATATTATAACTAAGAATTTCTCCCTCCCCCTTGCACAATGCTAAGCGGCGCCTCATAACCCCTTTATCCTCATCCAAAGCAATATGCAATTAAGCCTCCCTGTTGAATATGCCTTTTTATTTTCCATACAACAATAAGCAAAAAATAATGCAAGCCTAAGCGCTTATGCTGTTCGCAGGCTTAATTAACATACTCCATACAATGGGTATTTTGACCTCATCTTCACTTGTATAGCTGATGCTGCAGTAGCTGCCACCATTCCTCTGTGTTCCGGGCACGCCCCTCTCACTCATGCACATCCTGTTGCCAAATGACACGACCCTTGTGTTTCAAAATGCGGGCCTGTTCACCCACCTCCCCCCTTATACTTTGTACAACAAGCCTATAGCTAGATTGAAAATCATATAGCACTGACCCCATTTTACAATTTGTGGTTCTCAATGGAGCTGACTGACTCTTAGGCCCTTGCGCCTTTTGAAACTATATGAACAATTATAAACCAAATTCGCCATTTTAATTCCCTCTCAAACCATTGTTTTCACTGCCCCTGAATTCCCTTTCTAAGCCCAAGTGGATGTAGGGCGCATCATCAGACCATCTGTTTCGACCTGGACCACTGAAAAAGTGCTGTTGCTCTAGAACCTAAGCTGAAGCCCACACGCTCAACTCCTCCCATGAAATTTTCATTGATGATCCCACACCTTTTTTAAATGGATAATAATCCTCCCTCCTTCCCCAAGGAGGTAGCTGCAGCTGCCAATGATTTAGCCAATAATCAGACTACGTTTCAAACCCACACTTCTACTTTAACCAATCTGGGAGCCCAAAAGGGACCCAGTTGAATTGAAAAACTCCCCTAGCCACCCTACCTCAGTCCATTGATACAAAAATCAAACAATCATCTTTAACCAGAATCCCTGATATTACTTAAGGAAGTTGATGAGTCAGAAAAACTTGATCACGGGTCAGTTGAGTACTAGGCCTCAAGAAGTACAAAAAGCCAGATATCAACTTAATTCCTATCTTGGCATTATGCTCCATATGCCAATGTTAGCGAAATTATGAAATTGAACACTAACTCAGCAAAGCAGCTTTTGCCTCCCCTAATTGTCCGGCCACTCTAAAAGGCTGTACCAAAATTATTTAAAGCTCTATACAAGGGCCTACCTTTCAGGAATTTACTGAATTCTTTTGTCTCCAGAGATTCAACTTCATTGATTCCCCTTGCTTCATCATAAGGAGAGCTTAATTTATCTCAATCTATCAACGTAATAAAAGAATGTTCAGCCTCATACCAATCCGTTATTTAAGCTTTGATTGCGCAGTGATTTTTAGCACTTATAGATTGAAAACCAAATCAAAACCTATAAATATACCATCCTTCAAATAATCAAGAATTAGGACAATTTATACATGTTTTTCCTTTAATTTATCACTTTTTTGAGAATCCACTCAAAGTAACTTCAAGAGAAAACCTGCCCAATTGGAAGTGTAATTCAAAACTTTCAGAGTGGTGCCACTACTTGTGCAATCTGAGTTACGCACTGTGAACACACCTGTCACTATTATGTATCCTCAATTTTCGCCTGAAGAAGCTCAAGACCATGAGCAAGGCATTATTTTACTGTGGGTCTGTTCAACAAGGACTAAAATCCCCAGAGTACCATCCAATTTGGAATTCCATGCCAAATTGGAGTTTGATAATCCTAATATAAGCTTTACAGAAATTTTCAAATCCCTCCTGAGGTTTTATGAAATATTATGAATAAAATGCTTGAGGGATTCTTAATGCATGGAATCCGTTCCATCTTATCTCGTTCTAATGCTGTGCCCTCTATCTTGTGAGAAGTGTTGCAAACCTCCCAAATACCAGGAATCAGCACCAAGCAATACTAGCATCAGCTAGTACACCATACCCTATATCATCTGTTACTGTTATAGGAATGCATCATCAAGGGATGCTCAATTTACTAGAAGGACTTCAGTCCTTGAAATAATCATGATACTAAGTTTTTCAAATCTGCCTCTGAATTTAACAGAGATATAATCGAGATGCCATCATAAATAATCAGACCTTTTTAAATATAGTGCATCAGCAGCTTGTTCAGCTTGACCATGGGATGTCAAGCTTTGTTGATTTACAGTTTCCACAATGAGTCTAAAAATTAAGCAAGAATTGAAAGTGGAAATTTCTCAACTTTCTGAGCATAGTCAAGCAATGGAAGAAGAAATCAGAAATTGTCTTTCTTAATTGGAGCAATTGTACTTAGGAATCCAATTCTGAGTCCTTGAAGTGGAGAAAACCTCTAGAGTCATGGGTCCTCTGGGGGTCGAAGGACCCCTATGGTCCACCTGGGGGTGTAGGTCCTTGTGGACCTCATGGTGTTGATGGCTCCCAAGGACCCCCCAGTGTTGAAGGGCCCTGCGGACCACCAGGTGTGGATGGACCTCAGGTGCCCCTGGGCGCTGATGGGTATTCAGGATCCCTTCATAAGTTGAATCCATATTAAGCATGATGGACTGCTTACGTGACCAATATTAGAAAGTGGCACAGGAATGTAACTTTACCCCTGAGGGGTTAACGAATAATCCCATCCTGTCAATTCAGTCTCTCTCTGATGAACTGAGTAATCTAGGTAAATGGGTGAAGGACACAGACATCCTGTTTCAGGACTATAAATCAAAAGCCGAGATGCTTTAAGCCAAAATAAAACATGGACTAAAGTACAATGCTCATCAGGAGCAAATTTATGGACTATATCGTCGGTTAGATGAAAATGTGGAGCATGTTGAATTGAATCAACAGATTGGCGAAATTTGTACTGACAATTTTGGCACCTATCTACCATTTTCTTCGCAAGTTTCTGATTCTAACTCTTATGTTTCTACTCACTTGAACATCCTGGAGTACATGTTTTGACATCCAATGCTCCAATAAGTTTCAAGACAGTATTTAAAGACAAGTACACTCCTGGGAAATAAGCATTATCTCCTTCCTCTATCTATATGAGAAGGCTCTGAGTTAGGCCGCAGATCATCAGAAAATGAATTACTTTCCCAATTGTCTCAAACAATTGGCCCAGGATACCACGGTGCCCTACTTAATGACTTGCACTACTTGGTCTCAGGTCAAAGAGTCGCTAATCAAAGAATTTGGAAGTGAGCAAACCTTATCCTCTCAAAAACAAGCTTTTATTAGCATATAGCCCCTCCAGAATGAATCAATAAAAGATTTTGCTCATCAGTTCTATTGGGAAGCTAGAACTTTGATAGCCTATGGGCAGTTAAATTTGGATGATGCGATTACTGCAGTTATGTCTGCTTTTACTTCCAGGACTCAGTTACAAGTTTACCTTCTTAGCATAAAGAAGAATTTTATAAATTATTAGACATCAAGGAGGCCTTGTTGGAATTGCCTCCTCAGTTCTCAAAAAAACTGAATTTATGATTCTCCAAGACCTAGTCACCATAGAGTTTAAATTGTGCCTGAGAATACTAGAGCGATTTAATATGACTACTGTCACCAATATCTCCATACAGAGGACCTTTATTCAAAAAAGAATCGGATGAGAAGAAGAAAAAGGATAAACCCAATAATATTCTTCACATTGATAATGATATGAATGTGCAACAATAACATCAAAGCCCTGTCAAGTATAATAAAAACGAACATTCTTCTTATTCCTTGCCCTCATTGCTGGTGTTATCCTCTCAGTTTGGAAGCACCATCACCCATAATGACTTCCAAGTGAATCATGTCAATGTCAAAGTTATCATTAATACAGGATCTCCAGTGATTGTTTCATAAAAAATTCATCTAGTGGACCAAATTAACGCCTGCTATTTATCATTATGAAAAATATGGCACAGCAGGACCACAAAGTACTTGGTCATTTGGAGCTTTTTCGTCTTTTCCACTAAATATTGGGAAGTTATTTTACCATCCCTGCCATTGTTATTTTAACTTGATTTACTACCTACTATTGGGGACACAATTCTTGCGGGAATTCGATGGAATTATAAATTACCCTGACTCAATGCTATCTCTCTTGGGGTATAGAGTTCCTCTACCTTTGTCTGACATGCTCATACAAGACGTCAGTTTTGACTGTTGGAAGGGTCTAAAAGGTCTTATTCTATTCAATATCATGTTGGTGACCCTTGGGTAAAATTACCCCCTACCTTGGCAGATATTGAAGAGGGGATGCCTATTTTTGCTCCCCTTATTCTAATTTTTCCGCCAAAACCGCAGGTAATTGTTTATACTTCTTTACTTTTATGATTCCTAAGGGATATTTATTACAAGTCCAGGGAGTTTTCAACCCTTCAGTTAACAAAATCTTGCCATGTCCTAGAATATTGTATTACGCTTATTCAGGATTATTATCTGTTTTATTGGTGAACCTTACCAATGAGATGAAGTTGGTGGATCAACAGCACCCCATTGCTTATGTCAAGTTATTACCCATATCTCGGATTCATATGTTAAACCTTTTTGAAAATTACAAGACTTTGAGTTGAGAAGTGATCAGGAAATTCTGACTGTGGGGTCTGCTATTGAAAAACACCTCACTAATGACCAAGAGAAACAAGTGCTTCTAATGTTAAATGAATACTCCAACATTTTTGCTAAGCATGTTTTGACTTTGGTAAGATGAAAGGAGTAATGCATTCTGTTGAGACTGGCGATCATCTTCCTATTCATGCCAAGCTATATCATAACTCTAAAGTAGAAGAAGCACAAGTTACTAAAGAAATGCATCAATTATTGGAGGCTGGAATATTAAAACCCTCCAATAGTCCTTGGGCATCTCCATTGCTGTTGATTAAGAAGAAGGATGGTTCTCACCAATTGGTTATGGATTACCATAATCTAAATGCTATTACTTGCCAAGAAAGTTATCCTTTACCTGGGATTGATGATTTCCTCAGGTTTTTGACTTGAACTACTTATTTTTCAGCCATGGACTTAGCCAGTGGATACTTGCAAATTGAGTTATCCCTGGCTGACTGAGCTAAGTGTGCCCTAATATCTAGTGAAGGTTTATTTGAGCCAACTCAGATGCATCAAAGATTGAGCAACGCCCTAACCACTTTTCAAAGGGCTATGGATGGTATGTTACAGGACCTAAAGCTTACTTGTGTTCTGGTATATCTTGATAATTTTATTGTATTTTCCAAAACCTTTACCAAATTTGGGCCATCTAAAAGAAGTTTTTAGGCAAATTTGAAGCTCTTTAAAGCCTAAAACCTCTAAATGTTCATTCTTTCAATTTGAAATAGAGTTTTAAGAACATCAAATATCGGCCAGAGGAATTTTTCCCTCACAGATAAAATTCAAGCTATTTTATCAAATGCCTCCTGCTACCTCTCTGTGGGATATTCAAGTCTTTCTCAGTATGGTTGAGTATTATCTGCAATTTATACCCAAATTTGCTGATATGGATGAACCATTAAAACATCTGTTACAAAATGAAGTGCCTTTTGAGTTGTTTTCAGCTCAGGAACAGTATCTCAACTCTCTGTGAACTGCCTTGACTAAGTCCTCTGTTTTAATTCATCCTCGCTTTTCCAAGCCTTTTAATACATACCAACGCAAGCAACGTCGCTATTGGGGCTATCATATCTCAGTGTGATGAGGAGCAGAAGGACCATCCCATCACTTTTTATAGCAAATATTTGCCCAAAGCTGACCAAAATTATAGTGTAACTGAGTGGGAGTGTTTGGCCATAATTCTACCAATTAAACACTTCCATCCCTTCTTATATGGTAACCATTTTCTGTTATTACCGACCATTATTCTTAAAGATGGTTGCAGAATATGAAGATCTTGACGGGAAATTGGCTCGTTGGGCCTTAAGATTGCAAAATTAAAATTTTTCTATTGTTCATAGTTCAGGTGCTCAACATCAGAATGCTGATGGTTTGTCCAGACTGCCTATTCTGACTTTGGAAGCGGAGAAGGAAGTAAGCCTGTATAACCTCATTGGGCGGCCTGAGTTGTGAATCAAAAGTCTGAAGAAGATAGAGCCTATTTAATATCTATAACTAAAGATACTATGATATGGGAGAGAGCTTTATATAAGAAGGTCAAGTCCAAGTGGATACCCTTTTTACACCCAAACTCAAGATTTAGGCTATCAGGGAAGGACATGAGCAAGTAGACACCTTGGGTTGAAGAAAACTCAAGAATGGTTGAAAACCCAATATTCTTGGGATAACATGACTAAATTCATCTGAGAGGCCATTGACTCATGTCTTATTTGTAAAAGTCATGGAATTACCAACTCAACTTATCAACATTAAGTTATCCTCCCAACTAAAGCGTTTGAAGTGGTAAGCATTGATGTGGTAGATCCTTTTCCTTGGAGATTACATGGCCACCAGAATACTAGTATGGCTGTTGACCATTTAACTAAATGTGTTGAGGCCATTTCCATTGCCACCCTTTCATCTGAAACTATGACGTTATTCCTATACCAACACATAATCTCTTAACATGAATTTTCCAAGGTCTTTATGTCGGACAATGGGACTAACTTTACCATGCAACTTTTACAATTTTTTTAAATTATTCAACACTTCCCAAAGATTTGTCATTCTGTACAATTTCTCTATGAATGGGACCATCAAACGAGTCAATGGAACTCTAGTTTTGATCTTAATAATGATGGCTTCTACTGATCCATCTTGATATGATTTTTTAGTGCCTTATTAGCATATCAGATAGGCTATCATCAATTTATCAAGATTCTGCATTTCTAGTGCCTATATGGGCGAGATCCCACAGTCCCTTATAGTGTTCAAGCCATCCTAAAAGAAAACATACCAGAAAACCTCTTATCTAATTTTGAGAAATCTGGCAGATGAGATTTTTTGACTTCAAACTCAATCTTTGTATCAATTGAAGTAACCGCACAAAGAGAGACTTGAAGAACCAATCAACATAAACCCGCCTTACCTGAATATCAAATTGGAGATTATGTTATGTATTACCACTCTCAGACTGGCGGACATACTGAGAAGTTAGGAGCCAACTGGTCTGGTCCTTATTGAGTTATCTTTTGAAAAAGGACCAGAGTATTTGATTGTTCATGTTGATACTATAATAGTGATCAATCATATTCACCCTAGATTTTTAAGAATTCACCCTCCTCCACGATCAAATCATGAGAGGGAAGTGTCAAGATTTCGCTTAATTCTCTTGTCTCTGGAGATTCTACTTCATCAATTCCCTCTGCTTCATCAGAAGTAGAGCTTAATTTATCTCAATCTATCAACATTAATAAGAAAGATCAGCCTCATCCTGATCAATTAATTGAAGATTTGATCACACTGCGATTAATTAGCACTGATAGATTACAAACCAAACAAAACCCTATAAATATCCCATTCTTCCAATAATAAAGAATTAGGTCGATTTATAATCTGTTTTTACGTTAATTTTTCGCACTTCTGAGAATCCATTCTAAGTAACTTTGAGAAAAAACCTGCCCCATTGAAAGTGTAATTCAAAAATTTCAGACTACCCCTCCTAACCTTCCCAAAATGTACCCAGCATATATATATAAAATAATACCTTTGATTCTAAAAAGGTTGCTAGTAAAGCAATACAAAATAGTTGCAGCCACTCACAAATTTGGCTTAAACCCGCATCACAAGAAACAACATCAGAACCTTCAACACCCTATTTAAAGCTCATCTCAAGGCTTAGAAAACCTCTTCAAATACATCACCACCCTCATCATAGTAAAGATTAAGTTGTAAGCATCATTTTGCTACCTAAACACTCATTTTAAGGATACTTACAACCATGCTCTCAGTTCTATACCAGACTCTTTCCAATCCAGATGAAAATGATAAACTCCAGTTTCATTACCTTCTGACTTGGACAATTATGAGTCTACTGCCTTTGACCTGATTGGATCATATTAGACTTTTAGGTCAGTTTGAGTGATCCATACGTCACATTCTGTCCATTTTTAGATTAGTTTAGCTTTTTTTACTTACTCCTATGAGCATCAGTAATGTCTGTCCCCTGGTTGGATTGCCACGTTAGATAAATAAAACTTAAACTAATAATTCCCCATATGATTTTAATATAGTTTATTTGTTGTTCAACTTACCTGCTGAATATATCTTTAGAGATCATACTATGTTATAAGTTTTGGTTATAAAAAGCCAGTAGTCTTTTGTTAAGAGTTTTATTTTTTTTAGCAATTTCCAATTTCAAATCAAGGCAGTTATGAATTTTCTTACATATTTTATCAAGCGCTAGTGATTAATTAGGCTTATTTTATACTGCAATGATTACTTAATGCTTTTTATTTAGAGTAAGCATTAGCAAGAACCTCTCTTTATAACAAACCAAACTTTCATTTTTTAAATCCTGATTATTATTTGAATTATGATAAGAGGGGATTTAGGAAACAATATTAATCCTATACAGAACATTTTATAACATGTTATGGCACTTTCCCCCTAACTCATCTCGTTTACAGGTGTGCACAACTACACATAGCACCACCAGTTGTTAATGAAAACCCATATAAAATCTAACTGGTAATTCAAGAGTTACAGAGACTCTAATGACACAAGTTGACAATCCTTAGTTTATATATTTTAAAATATTGTGTAGGACTCTTTAGGGCGAACTGCATGCATCAGCCTTTTTATCAGTCCACATGTTACTCATATCATTTTCTCACTTGATATATTGTGCGTTTGTTGCAGTGGCTTTATTGCCAAAGTCTACTGGATTCTTTATCCACTATAAAAATAATCGTGGTTTAATTTTCCATGTGCCTTAACATTACCTTAACAAAATTCAACCTCATGATATCTTCTAAGATCAAGCAGTCATTAGCTTCTTCTAAATCAAAAGCTTCTTATTCTACTCCCTTTAAATAGCACTTGTCTGAATTTATGTAGCACTGATATGCTCAAATTTATATCACTTAATGAGGAAAACTAAGTTATTTTAAAGTTTTGGATCATAGCCAGAACTTTATAAGATTAATAAAGGTTTAGAGCGCAGTTGAAAGAACGTAAATAAATATTTCTTTCAAACGTTTTGTAAGTTCTTTTTACATTTTCAGTTGAAAACTAAATTAGCTCTGTAAACTTTTTAAATTAACTCACTGTAGCTCTTGAGGTTTATGCACAGTTTCAAATGTGAGTTGTATTAATAACCAACTTTAATATAAATAGTTTAATTGATGATATTATAAAGACTAACACCTCTTATTGATTCTTCACTGTCAATATGGAGGTGTGTCTCCAACGCTAGACTGGTGCTACGCGCTCTTTTAATCCTTACAGATATTAATGAATTGAGTGAACTATTCCCTCTACCACTTCATTGTAATAAAACTTGATATTGAAAATTAACCTATTACTAGACTCAGAGGTTCTATTATTCAATGAAACTTAACCAAATATTAGGTTCAGAGAACCTCAGTTGCTCTTTTGATGCAGGAGCCCGTGGAGATCAGAACAATAATAGATGGCCATAGAATATCTTATTCTTCCAAAAACTCCTATTAGGTGTTAAAAATTCAGCAACTATAAAAAAGGCTAAATGATAAAATACTATATTTTCTTTACTTATCTGTCGTTATAAAAAATACTAGGATTTTTAAAAGGTAAAAATTATAAAACTTATTGCTGGCTCACTGAAGATTAATTGACTATTCTCCTCTGATTTAACCCTAAAATAATTCTAACCATAGTTGGCTTTATTACAATAGTTATCTCCGGTAGTTTACTTCATGGTTTGTTATCCATCTATCAGTGTCAGGAACAAGATACCAATTCTATAGGGTCATGATGCCTAGTTAAAAGTGTAAACCTTCACCATAACAAGCGTTAAAAATGCCTTAATAACTTTTAAAAAAGCCTAACTATTCAGCGGCTCAGCCTAAAATATTTATAAACTAAAGCCTATTTTTGGCCATAAGAACTCATCAAATTAACTATTTAACATTGTTAGGGTTCATCCCTGATGAAATTAAATAATTACGCGGGATTAAATAAAAGTGAAATAGATATTATTTGTCAAGTGGGTTTCCTCATCAATATTTATAATCTAAGACAATAAATTCCATATCCACTAGAGGGCCTCATCCCCTAGCAGAGCATAAGATTTATTTATAATCTGATTAGGCTGGATAATGTGGGCTATTAAAATCTCCAACAGGCTCTATTGATTTTGGTACTTCTGCATCAAATTTCTAAGGCACAGGTTAATTAACTCAAATAAAGGCATTGTATGAGGACAACAACCTTAGTAACACTTGTAGAACGGACAGAGTTTGGCAATAAGTAACTTTATTATAATATAGAGGGGACTTAATGTAGTACCAGGTACTTTTAAAGACTAAAATGCTCTTCAGGATATATTCTTTAGATAGAGTTCTTCAGCAATGTAGTAAAAAGATCCTTCACCCTAAAATTCCGCCAAGATATGACCTTCTACTATCATTAATATAGTGCAATTTATGTGTAAAAAGCAGCACATTAAGTTGGCTAGGGAGCTAATAATCCAAAATAGATTACTTGATAAAGTTCTAAGGCTTGGATGATATTCATTGTAGTCATGATCAACCAATTACATTAGAAGTTCTGGCGGAATGCATCTGGAAATAAGATAATCATACCAAATATTTTACAACAGCGCAAGGGATAACATAGATGATAAGAATATAGCCTGCGGAAGCAGATCTAATCTGCCAAAGCCAAAAAAACAAGACCAATGGGATAGAATTTGCGCCAGGGGGTTATTAGTTTGATCCGCTAGATCTGTAAATCTTTAGCGCTTTAGCAAGAGCACCAAAAATAACTTGATACACCTTCGTTGACAGCTATGAAGTCAAGGGTTGAAAGCTCAAGCCCAGCTATACTCTCAAAACCTGTCTCTAAGTTATTAGTGAAATATAAGTATTAACTTAATATTTCATGAACTGATGATTATTCAAACCAATTGCAACATTTCCCCTACTTGACTAACCTTTTGGCAACTAAGATTAGTGGGAGTCCAATCAGTTATTAAGTACTTGAGGCTGGAGGGCCTGAGTGCAGGTAATGTTTTTAAAAACTTGGCGTGCACTCAATTGATAATATGACCCTTCATAGGATCCTTCAGATTGAAGGCATCATTAGATGACTTCTATATGATATTGAAGGGCCTTTCTTAATATAGGGTAACTTGCTGGTTTATCCTAAACTATGGTTGTTGTAGCATCAAACTAATTCACCTACCTAAAAAGTAAGTAAAGTTTGGCACTTCTCAGTATCCCAGGCTCTAACTTGACCTTCCGCTCCAGAACGTTCTTTTAAACAAAACTTTGTAATTATTAAAATTTCTGCGCAAGATTATCAACTTATCTATTAGGACTCATAGATTCTTCAACACTGCATGAATATAAAAGTGAGGTAACGTGGGCTGCTTTCCTTGGTATAAAGCAAAGGGGGGGTGCCCTATGGCCAAATGGTAAGCGATATTGTAAGTGAATATTGCTGTAGTCAAAAAGAGGTTCTAGATGGACGCTTTGCCTGCAACTAACTTCTATAAGATATCAACCAGCATGAATTTCCTTGGTTAATGGTGCTGTTGGTCTCTGGGTGATAGGGAGTGGATAATATTCCATGGATTCCCATTAGAACGTTGAGCTTTTTAATCAATTGGGACAAAAAGTTGGTCCCATTATCCATCATCAAAATTGGGGGCAACCATAATGATAAATAAAATCTTTGAGGACAAACTTAACCATATATGGCGGCGCCTTAGTCCCTAACTTCTTTTGCCTCTAACCACTTAGTTAAATAATCTGTACCACTTAGATATTTAAATTGACTTGACATATTGGTCAAGGACCCCACAACGCCCATGGAGACCGTGTGCCAGTCAAAATTAGGCTTAATCAAATGATAAAAAGTGGCTTCTCAATAAGGGCTTTGGAACCATCTAGTTCTAAAAAAATAAGGGCTTTGGCTAGGGGGTGGAAGATGAGTTGGTAGGGCATGCGGCTACCAACCTGAATGCTTCAGATCATATCCCTCTCGTTGCACATTGATCAGGGTGCCAGATGAAGGAAGCTTTTCGCGGTTAGTAGGCCTAATAACACGAAAACCTTAACCACTATGTAACCAGAAAAATCCAAGTCCTGATTCAGAAGTGTAAACTCTTTCTTTTATGTAGTTGTCCCTGCTCAAGTTTTATGTTGATTCTTTCTTTCTCTCTTTTGCTGATGCCTGTCGCCTAGTCATCTTGTCTTGAATAAATAAATGATTAAAGGCTTTAGTTTAACATTTGTGACAACAGCTAAGCGGTTCATGGATATTGTACAACATGAAACTCCAATAGTAATGGGATCATGAATTTGCAACCATATTCTTACTTTTACTATGGACCGTCACTTCATGAGCATAATGATAAAATACATCTGTTTGGTAGTCCTAGTAAACAAAAAGTGCTGCCCATCAAATAACTTTATATTTTTTTCATCCTCTACAAAGGTATCCTTTCTGATATTGTCCAAATTCTGTCAAATCTCAATAAGCTCATTGCCATATTGCTTTTTAACATCTTGGTAGAGAGTTCATCATCCTTATCAGCCAGAAAGGCTACAGTATTCATTCTCAAGAGTCCTGCCAAATTTTAGTGCTTTTTCTCAGGTCAATGTTGAATTTCAAATAACATATACCTGTAAATATAAGGCTCAGCGGGATAACCTTCCTTTGGGCTCTACCAGGTTCTGCGGTCAGCGCAAAGAGGCATGATCATTTACCACATTAAAATGCACTCCATGGGTATAAACTCAAAAACTGTTTGCAAGTATAGATAACAGCAAGACATTCTATTTTGTCACAGTATTTTTTTTCACTGAAATCAGTAACCTGCTTCATTAAACGAAGGAGTGCTCTTCCTCTTCATCATTGAGATAAGATAACACCACCCCTGCGGCGGTGAAGGAGGCTTCCATTGTATAATAAATGTTCTATTAAAATTAGATACATCCTTATTAACGCTAGTGCTAGACACAACCGTAATTTATAAAAAAGTGAATTGACCGACTTAAATCCAATCAAACAGAGCTCCAGCCTTTAGAAGGTGAATAAAGGTTCACATATCTTGCCAAAGTTTTTATGAACTGGCAATAACATCCAATTAACACTAAAACTACCTGAATATCCCAATTGATGCTTGGGCGCGACATTTTTCAATAGCTTCACCCTTATCAAGTTGGGGCCTTAAGCCATGTTTGTCAATTACAAAACCACAGATACTTAAGTTGTTTATGGAAGAAATTTAGCTTGCAAGAGTAATTTCAAATTGTCTTAGACCAACCGGCTAAAACTTATTATTTATGTTGTAAATGGTCCATAAACTTCCTGGAAAACAAATTAATATCATCCCTTTTACAATAACACACTGGAGATAGTTAAGACTTTTCAATATGCTATCCATAGCGAGCTGGAATGTTTCAGGGGTTCACTTAGTCCTTGCGGCATCCTAGTGGGAAAAATAAACCCTGGGCGATGACCATAGTGCACTTTTCCAGTTCCTCATTTGGCAATTTGGTCAACCAATATCTAGAAATAAGATGCATTGTGGAAAAGTATTGTGCGCGCTCAAGCGCTTAGTGCATCATCTTCCTGGGTAAAGTAGAAGGATTCTTTTGGTAATATAATTGAGATTTCAGTATTCTATTAACACTTTCTTTGATCCATCCTTCTTCTTAATAACTAAATTTGGGGCGGCCTTGGAATCTTAAAGAGTACTAACATCCCCTGCTGCACAAGTGATTAAGTTTCCTTGTTAAAAATCTCATCTACCGCCTTAATACACAAAATAGGATGAAGGCAAATTGTCAAATGATTACCAGTATCATTATAGTGCAGAAAATCATGTGTGCACCCCAGACTGTAGACTTCTTTCAAAAAATACTACCATACTTGTTAAATAAGGTTAATGATTGGTATTTTGTCCTCCATCAAGCCTGAAAGACTTTAAGAAAATTCAGCATGCATACAGCTTGGCGCACATTGTCTTTTGAGAAAAGTTCTTTCAGATTACCAAATCATGGATTTTCTAAACCTCCCCAACAGATTGAATGTTAACAAATGCAACTACCTGATGTCTCAAAACTGGCACAGGAAAAGGTTAAAGGTTAGCTAATAGACATCAGAAATTTGACATGATCAGGCAAAAGGAAAGCAGGTGCCATGGTTGACTCTAACTTAAAGCAATCAAATTAGGCATTTTTCCAAAAATCTCTGAGTAATAGCGTTGGGTTTTTCCCCATATTCCCAGCCTGCTAGGTTACCTGGTATTGCTAGGAGAAAATTCACTAAGGCAAAGTGAATCAGAAGTCAGTTGGCCCAAGTTTCAGAGGAACTACGTTTGAAAGGATTTTGAGATATTCACCTGGTCATATCCATCAGGGATTGATCCAGATGAATACTTAAGATCTCATCAGGTGGATTTACCAACAAAATAGGGGCATTTGATAATGATCAACTATCAGGTGTACCAATTGGGATTGGTCAGGTTCATCACAAACTGATTGGGAATGAATAGTAAGTTGCGAGGCGAGTGATGCCACATGCAACTAGCAAATTGATTAGTTGGTGAGTGACCTGCCATAATGGGTAATAAGTCCCATTACCTAAGCAGGTCACTAGCCCATTATGATTGGTTCAAATGGATCGAGAGGAAAACGTTAGGGACATGTTTTCTGACTCTTTCCGTTTGAGGTCGTGATGATGTCCAATGACAGAATCCTAGCCAGGATGGGGAAGACCATCGCAGCCAAGACAAAGAAGGGTGATTCAACAGCAATTGCTGCCATTTCATTATAAAGGTGTCAATTGAGGGTTAGACAGCTGAATCCCCTACTATATAATTCCCTAGGATTTACTATAATAAAAACCTAGTTTTAAGATAACAAATACTTTATAGTAATATCATCAATTTAATGTATAGTTAGACTATCAGCTTCTATTGTGTCGTTCTATCTCAAGGATATTATTGCAGAAGGCAATAATTGGAAGACTCTCAGAGAGAAGAATAAAGATCTGAGCGGGGATCTAGAGATGAAGGAACCACAATCAGGGATAGCTGCCAACTGTGTGTTGGGCTGAGAGAGACTGTCACTGGGGTATCTTAACAAAGATTGGGTGGACAAGAGTTTAGGGAAAGAATTTCTACAAGTACAATTTACAGAGTATTTAATTGGAAATACTGGCTGAGCGTTGGACCAGATAATAGTTCAATCTTAACTATGGATAATAGTCTCCAAACTATTATCAATTAATACATTCTATACAATGTGACAAAGTGCATGAGGAAATTGAATCTATACAGTAAAAAGGTTACTGGGTTGATGGCCAATAATCAACCTGGAGTAAATTTTTAAGTGTTGTTGCTCACTACAGGGGTAGTTGAGTGAAGAATCTATTATAATGTTGTAAAAAGAAGAACTACGCAAGCTGTGGACCAAGATCACCACTGTAAACCAGAATGCCTTAAACTCAGTGGACCATTGGAAGTTCATGGCCTTAGAAGAACGAGTTGCCAAGGTGGAGGAAAAGTAGAGAATATAGACAACTTTGGGAATGAGTTACTCACAAAGTGAACTCGTTGAAAAAGAAAGAAGGGGACCTCATTCAAGAGGTCCTATACCTGAAAATGTAGTGTGAAGCGGATCACATTTGTTTTAGAAATTCTGGTGTAGATATCAAAAGTTTGATCAAACAATTGGAGGAACTGAAATCTCACAGATGTGCTTGTGAGCCTGATATAGCCAGCAATGCTGAATAGAGAAGTCCTTGCATGATATTTGGGAAGTCAAATAACCTGAGGAATATGCCGCCCACTTTCAATGCCATTTCAGATATAATGCCCAAAGTCATTCCACAAGCTAGCTGAGTAGCTGAACTGAGAGAATCAGCCAGAAATAACTTGAAGGGATTTAGAGCAACCCCAAAATTGCCAACATTCCATCGGGATAATGCCCCAGCATTTTTCTGACTGTTTGACATGACTATGAACAGATATGGGGATTATCAAAAGGTGTTGACGGTCATGAACTGTTTGGACACAGACGGCCAGAATCTAGTGTTACCCCACTTGGAGGGGGACAGCTGGTCATATGCCAAGGCTAAGGTGGCCATAATGAAGGAGTTTGGGAGTCCAACCCGCATGTCAAAACGCAAGCAAAAATTTATGGAACCTAATTCCATAAAGACAAGTCCTTTGCTAGCTTCGTGGATCAATTTTACCAGAAGTCGCAGATCCTGTCTGGAGCAAAAGTGTTAGATGACTTTGATGCAAGAATCACTTTGCAAGCGGCTCTTTGGCCCGTTTGCAATTTGCATCAAATGATGTCTAATGTAATCGTGACTAAGACAACTACCTCACAAATGGTAGATAACCTGAAAATTTTGGGAGCGACATTTGATGCCCCAAATAGAAGCTTCAATTCCAATCCAGTCTGAAATCCGAAACCCAGAAGGGAAGCGAAGGAGTAAAGGAGACTTTTATTCAAACTGTGCCAGAAACTAAGCCTGAATTATTCAAATGGTTAATAAGAAAGAAAAGGTCTGCTTCCAGTGTGATGGGAAAGGACATTTTGCAACACACTGCAAAAAGCCAAAGGATTAATTTAATGTGGTCCAGGCTAAAGAGACAGCATCTGCCAAAGATTCAGGAAAAGGTTCTGCTGCCTAGACAAGGTTCAGTCTAGAGCGGCAGAGAAACCTGTTCCTCCAAATATCATGAATGAAGAAATCAACATTACCGAGATGTTTGTAGATAACAAGCAGGATCTGCTATATCAAGTGGTCAATATGGATGTGAATGCTGTGACCAGAGCTTGGGCGAAGAGAATCGACCCCAAGATAATTCAGGAAGTTGCCCAGATGTACACCCAACAACTGATATATAATATTCGAACTGCCAATAATCATGAAGAGTTATCAGACGTCCATTTAGATGAAGCAATCTGTCTATCCCCCTTGGCGCGATAAATAAATCATTTCCTGAATTATTGGCGCAAATTATTTAAACCCTAGATTCAGCTACTAACGCCGCCATTTAATCAGTAAATACTATTTTAAAATACTCCAAATGTAAATATATATAGATATGCAAGTGAATCAAGTGAGGGTGAGGGCGATTGCCAACAGCGGAGCACCCATCAATATTGTGTCAACCAAGCTGGTAAGAGGATGAAGATATTGGCGAACTTTGAACATAAGAGAGAATTGGGACAGCTGGGCAAAAACCACTGTTTCCTGTGGAGCATATAGTGCGCTGCCATTACAATTTTGGTCATTGGTGGTATCTGTGCCAGCAATAGTTTTTAAGAACCGAAACTACAATATCCTGATCAAAATGGAGTTTTGCAGAAGTACGGGAGTTAAATGTAACTTTGAGGATAATATGTTGACCATCCTGGGTCAGACGTTATCATAGGTATAACAAAAGGAAAGTGAAGCTCCATAGAATCGGAGCAACAACTTCATTAGTCTGATATACAATAATATTATTGTACCAATTCAATCTCAATTAGTTGGTAGGAAGCAACACGAGATGCCAGCAGAAATCCTAGAAAACTAGGGAATTCCACTAAGGTTCAAGAAAGAGAGGACCATACAGGCTGGATCGCAGATAATAGTTGACACAGGGTTGACTTTGCAGATTCCTGAGATGTTGTATGGGGAGGTCAGAAGCCCCTGGAAGAAGTCCAGAGCGGATCCATGGGTGGCTCCTGGGATAATAATTCCAGGCCATGTAGAAATTCGAGCTCTCCTGGAGAACTTGTTTAAAAAAAAGATGAAAATCAATAGGTATCAGATCATTGCTTTTATTCATCTGATCCTGACAGCCAAATTGAAAGATTCCACAATTTTGGGTCTCTCAATGAAATCGGATTACCAGCTGGGGTAGCTGAAGCATCAACCTATTGTTTGATCAAGAGCAGCTCGCTTATATGCTGGAAGGCCAGCAGGAGGAGAAGCTCAAACTATTCAAGAAATATTGGGAAGTATTTGCTCAGGATGACCACAATTTGGGATTTGCATGAAATTTAATCCACAAGGTTGACACTAGGGAAATTTACTGATAAGGATGAGACTGATACAAAGATTGAAAGCCACTGAAGAGGTATTGGAGGATGAAATCAGCAAACTAGTGAAGCATGATCTTCTAGTTCCGTCATCAAGCCCCTGGGCGAGTTCAATTCTGATTGTGAAGAAGAAGGATGGATCAAATCAGGTGGTGATTGACTACCAAAGGCTGAACAAAATTACAAAGAAAAATTTGTATTTCCTACTGAGGATTGATGATGCGCTGGATTATTTAGGAGAAGTGAAGTATTTCTCCACAATGGATCTGATCTCAGGATATTGGCAGATCGACTTGCCAAAGGAAGACTAAGAAAAATGCGCGATTATTACTGCGCAGGGACTATACCAACTGACGAGGATGTCCCAGGGTCTTTTCAATGCTCCTGCAACGTTTCAGAGGGCCTTTGATGCGATATTAAGTGAAATTGAAGCTGTGTGCATCCTGATATACCTGGATGATATCAACGTGTTCATTAGGACGTTTACTGATCACTTGCACCACTTGGAAGAAGTTTTTAAGCAACTTTCAGCGACTAACCTGAAGAAAAAGCCAAGGAATTGCCACTTCTTCAAGAAAGAGTTGGAATACCTGGGATTCGTAATCAACTCAAGTAGATTGCAGATGCAAACCCAGAAGATAGCAGCTATAGAGCATATGACTGTACTAAAGAGTGTCTGAGACATCCAAGTGTTCCTTGAGATGGTCGTATACTATAGAAGATTTATTCAGGGCTTCACCTGAAAAGCTGAGCCATTAATCCATTTACTAAAGAATCCAAAAAGGATTCATATGGTATGAAGAGGCCCAGGACTTCTTCGATAAGTTACGCCAGTATTTGATAAATTTGCTGATTCTGAAATATCTGAATTTCAATCAGGAGTTTATCATACAAACCAATGCTTCATTGGCGGCAATTGGCGCCATACTGAGCCAAGTAGACAAGCTTGGGGATGAACATCCGGTGGCATATGTGAGCTGGACACTCTCAGCTGCTGAAAGGAACTAACCATAACTGAGCGAAAATGCCTTGCAGTCATTTACACATACAAGCAGTTTTGGGTGTATGTCCACAGAATGCACTTTAAAGTGGTGACAGAGCACTCTTCACTTTGTTGGCTGCACAATCTAAAAGAACTGGAAGGATGACTGGCCCAATGGGCACTTAAGCTTCAGGAATACAATTATGAGATAGTCCACTGAGAGGGGGCTTCTCACCAGAACGCGGATGGCTTATCACGGTTGCCAATGGTACAGTTAGTATACCAGTAGGAGGATGAGTTATTCGAGAGAATGGTCGACGGAGAAATTGGTAATAAGCCCCAATAAATCCATGGTGCGCTTATGAAAGCGATGGAAAACACTGAGACTATGGATGAACAAGTATTTAAGACAATCAATGGGAAGAGGCTATTATTCCAAAAACTGTTGGAAAGAGTAGCGATAGTACAAGCAGCTCACAAGGTTGTTGGGCATGGAGGCCTGAGAAAACAACTGACCAAATTTGCCAGTTTTATTACTGGGAATCGATCAACTACAATGTTGCAGATCATCTGGCTTGTTGCGTGGAGTGCTAGCTGCACAAACCACACAAGAATACAACTGGATGCCAACTGGTCCACCCGGGATTTGCATGGCACACAGTGTCCATTGACGTGATAGGACCGCTGACAATGAGCACAGGGGGAGTCAAGTACATCATAGGTGCCATTGAACATCTGACGAGATGGGTTGAGATGAAGGCCCTAACCAGAGTAGAAACTACCAGTACCACGAGGTTCATCCTGGATCAAGTGGTATACTGGCATGGATGTCCACAAGTCCTGTTGAGTGACAATGGGACCAACTTCATGTCTCATGTGATCCCAAGGTTAAACAAAATAATGTGAAATTTAAGGAGTCATATCAGTACCATACTGGCTGGAGACAAATGGACTGGTAGAATGGGTCAATGGGACGCTGGCCATGACGCTGAGGAAGCTAGTCCCAGGAAGAACTTCCACGTGGGGAACGTACCTGATTTTGGTGATGTTTGTTTACAACATTAGTCATCATATAGTGATGGGAAAGACGCAGTTTGATTTTCTTATGGAAGAAAGGCCGCGTTGCTTACCAATTTTATATTTGATGGTGGAACCTACGTTGGGGATGAATACCAAGCAATACTTGAACTGACTGAAAAGTATCCTGATTGATATGCAATTGCAAGAATTTGATACAATCTTGAAGAAAAGGATATGAGCAAAATCAACAGATGACAAAAACCAACTGGCATTAGAAGAATATTGAATAGGAGAAAGAGTCGCCTATTGCGATACACATGGTTTTAAATGAAGAAACCTTTTAGATGCATTGCGGTTGGGTCCATTCAAAGTAATCACAAAGATGGCAACCAATGATCACTCCATCAAGAATCTCTTGGATAGAAGAGTTGTAAATCGAGTCCACGCTAAGTATCTAAAGAGTTGGATCAATGGAAAAATAAAAAGAGTTCCCAAAGGGCTGATGAACCATTAAGTTGGTCATGTCCTGATAATTAGGTCAAGCCTGAAAAAAGGACCTCTGAACCAATCTAGATGGTTAAGTCCTAAAAAAAGGATCTTTGAACCATGGAAAACTGGCAGGTTTAAGTACCCAGGACCCAGTTTAGGGGAAAAGACGGACCGTTGAACTGTAACAAGGTCAAGTCTCATAGTAAAAAAGAAGATAAAGATAAAAAGATGACAAAAGATATTGGAAAAAAGTATAAACCACTTAGATAAAAAAGGCAATAAATTTGTATAATTTTCATTTTTATTGATCATCCTCAGTACAAGGATGATTCTGCCTATGTCGCCTCTTAGGGGAGGGAGGATGGATCACGGTAGGAATAAACAGCCCATCAAAATCAATATGCGATCAGATGCTTGTGAGGGCAAGACCTACACAAAAATAGTTCATTGAGAAGATGCCGAGCCCGGAGAAAAAGTGACTAGGGGAAGGGAAATTGAGATGTTGGAGGAAGACAATCGTGAAACCCTGGAGCAGGGAGGAAAGCAGCAGTATATAAAGAGGCAATCAGCAAATAACCCCAAGTAATCCCAATATGGCACCAGAGCCAGAAGATTTATCATGAGCGCCTGCTGATGGGCTTCATCAAGGACACCAGACATGTGGGCTGGCAACAAAGAAGGAATACTCAATGGGGGTTGCTAAATCATACCCCTATCAACGCCATCAACAGAAGATACCAATGGGAAGCGCCAGAGAAGGGAGAGTTGTGCAGCGAGTGGATTGCATCCTGAAAGTGGTGACTATGGGCTTCTCAGAAGCTAAAGCAGAATGAATGGTGGAACCCAGGCGAGGTTGGAAGCTTCATGGACTAACTTTGAAGAACTTGGCCTGCAAAGCAAAGAGCATATGTGGCAGTATCACAATCCAGATGGTTATCATGATCAGAGGGATTCAGTGCTAAAATCAAAGCCTCAGTGACTTGGGTCCAGAGTTCAGCGTAGGGGAGCATAAAGTGTATGCTGTTACCAATTGAGAGCTCAGAGACCAAAACAGTGGGTTTCTAAAATTGACCGAGTTGGAAGAGGAACTCAGGGAGCAATTTCGACCAGCCAGGAATAAATGATCCTTAGCAACCGGCATAATCTCTGGAGCATCTACAATGATGTTTGGAGCATCAGCAAAAGTAGCTGAATCCAGGAGGGTTTTGAAGTCCATTTCTGTAATTGACTGCAGAGGAAGAGTTGGCTGAGAGTTGTTCAAAATGATGGCCAGCCTAGTTCAAAGGGATTAGTTACTGTTTCTGGTAATTTGACAGAAGGACTAGCCACTTGCACCAGATAAGCGTATGAGTCCTAGAAGGACCATAAAAGAGGTTCCATCAAGCATCCTGACTCATTTTCTGGAAGAGACGGAGGTCTGGATCAGACAGACTATTGATGAGCTGCTGGTAGCGAGATTCAGAATTTGACATATGAGCTGGATGAGAGGAGGGATTTCATACTTATATAAAAGTTGACATTATGCATTCTATAATCCATTAGGCTTATTTTGGGAAAATTAATTCTCAAAATTATTGAGATAAGCTCTCCAAGGGAAGAATTAAGAATGACTTACAGCCAAGAAGTTATGAGCGAAATAACAAGGGCAAATAAGAAATAAGTACAATCCCCCCCTTGGGTTGGGACCATCTAGTACTAAAAAAAAATAAGAAATAAGTACCTTAATCAAGCCATGAAATGAGAATTGATGAAAATAGTCTCCTGTATAGGATGAGGAGAAAATCAGGAAATCAAGGATGCCAGACCAAGGTTCCTGAATATGACAGCGGGTCATATAAACTGATGGGGGGAAACCAGATCTCAGGACTAATATCATCATGAGTAAATCAATCATCCCAGCATGACAGAAGGTCTTGGGGACCGCGCTCTGAGAAGGCGGTAGCAAGGATGAAGAGGAAGAACGCCATATGCTGAAGGTTGTCCCGAGCAGCGTTGAGTATTGACAAGTGTACTCCACTTGAACCAATGAAGAATTTGACCAGGTGTCTGAAGCGGCGTTCCCATGCCCTGATCCTTTTCTCTCTGGAAATCCAGGCAAGAGGGGGGATGTGTTGGGATTCTTGCTCATATTCCCAGCCTGCTAGATTACCTGGTATTGCTAGGAGAAAATCCCTAAGGCGAAGTGAATTGGAAATTGGTTGGCCTGAGTTTCAGAGGAACTAAGTTCAGGGGATTTTGAGATATTCGACTATTCATATCTGTTGGGGATTGATCTGGATGAGTACTTAAGATCTCATTGGGCGGAGTTGCTGACGAAATAGGGGTATCTGATAGTAATTAACTATCAGGTGTACTGATTGGGATTAGTCAGGTTTCATCACCAACTGATTGGGATTAAATAGTAAGTTGTGAGGCGAGTGATGCCACCAGCAACTAGCAAATTGATTGGTTGGTGAGTGACCTGCCATAATGGGTAATAAGTCCCATTACCTAAGCAGGTCACTAGCCAATTATGGTTGGTTTAAATGGATCGAGAGGAAAACGTTAGGGACACGTTTTCTGACTCTTTCCATTTGAGGTCTCAAGGATGTCCAATGACAGAATCCTAGCCAGTATGGGGAAGACCATCGCAGCCAAGACAAGGAAGGGTGATTCAACAGCAATTGCTGCCATTTCATTATAAAGGTGTCAATTGAGGGTTAGACAGCTGAATCCCCTACTATATAATTCCCTAGGATTTATATAATAAAAACCTAGTTTTAAGATAACAAGTACTTTATAGTAATATCATCAATTTGGTGTATAGTTAGACTATCAGCTTCTATTGTGTCGTTCTATCTCAAGGATACTATTGCAGAAGGCAATAATTGGAAGACTCTCTGAGAGAAGAG